>JARQSW010000616.1:0-182996 GCA_030142375.1 Calameuta pallipes | reverse complement strand
AGATAAGCGAGACATGCAAAGCGGTCTTTGGAATGTCGGGTGACTGACGTTTGGAGAGTCGTTGCAGGTGGATTGATTGGTTCCCTACTTCTAATAGTTTTGGGACTGAATTCCCCAAAATTCACGTCACAATATATACCATATAAAGACTAACGAAAAATTCTTGAGTACATAAGACTGTCAAAAAATTAGAAAAAAAAAAATATATCACGTCGAAACGACGTCCTGAGTGACGCAATGCGACGCAGTCCAGTGCGCTAGTGCCATTTACGCAAGCAATGTATCTCCAGCGTTGGAATAGCGTCGGTGGGTTTACTAGCGAATCACTGCTGGCTAGGATACTGCACTACTAAATCCTTAACCCCATCCCCATCCAGTAGCGGCGATGCCGCAGACCCCTTTCCTTCCGGCGGGTACCCAGGAGCGTATCTATCCGGGTTTTTTCGGCAACTCCAACCCAGAGAGATTAACGCCAGGACATTTGCAAGCGTCGAATGAAACGTATAGGTGACATTTTTTTCCCATGGTAACAAAAATTCTCAGTCAGATACACAAGATCAATCTGCAAGTTATACACATACCGTGATACAGTACGTACTCCTGTAAGAAAGATGAGTAGAAAATTTTTTTTCCAAAAAAATTCAAACAAAAATTAAGCCAACCTCTAATATGAAATATATAAGCTCGCGACATCTTTTCAAAAATTTGCACTCGAAATAGCTAGTATCGTCGCTCTTGTCCGGTTTCAAGGGAACCTCGGTAGCTCCTTAGAAGCTGCGCAAGCCAGTTTCTCAAAAGGATCTATAAGCCTTCTTTTTCCTTATCTCTCACTTTTTATCCTCACCCTATTTATTTTCTACTCGAGTTTCCCGGCACTCCTGAACCTTCGAGTGTACGTGGCCCCAAGCCCCGTGGTATCTCAACGAAAGCGGAACTACCACTTAAAAGCAGTAAGTGGTTTGTACCGTTCGTTGCCGATTGTCTTAGTCTACATCAATGAGACCCACGGTGTATATACGCCCTTTCATCCCTCTCTGTTTATAGTTGGCAGCCCTCTTTCTAGACAGCTAATGCATCCCCTATCGTACACCCAGCCTTCTTTCCTATATATGTATATTGTACGTATATGTAAGTATATACAGAACGTAGCTCGCAAATGCTCCCGCAAGTACTTCGCGCAAGGGGAACGTAGTGATTCGAGTTTGCCTACTCCAGATTCCTTTTGTAAATACGAGAGAGACTAAATCTCGCAACTCCTAAGGTTGGGGAAAGAGGATGTGCCGGAGATCCACATCCGGATCCGGCGTAGCTCCGCATTTCCTGTATTCCTTAGTCGAATCCTCTTGAAATTACTTTTGGCATGCCCGCAGAGCACCGGATACTCTGTGAGGATCGAATACGCCTGATGCACCGTAGTTATACGAATTAGCGGGAAATTTGAATCTTCATATATGTATATTCGAATCCATATAAATATACTACACTGTGTGCATATATATATAGTAGGATCGAACAATCGGATCCTGAAGGCATATTCTCGTTTAACCCCCCATTGATAAATCAGCCTTCTCGTTAATTATTAATTATTATCGTTATTACTGCTCATTAGTACACGGCATTGTTTCCAAGGTCTCAACGGTATCCCCGTGGCGATAACCATAGAAACGCGTTCCAATCATGGGCCAATGGTTAACGTGCATTATTATCATGACTCATGAGACTCAAAGGAAGCGGCTAATGCAATATAAATTCATGAGCAGGAATCAAGCCTTCCTATTGTCTAACGAAATTTGCCATTGAGTTTACTGTACAATCGGAGTTATAGAAAGAGGGTACAGGGTATACGCGGTTCTAGGGGATGAAATCTGTCGAGCCACCCCCTGACGGCAATACCAGATAAACCCAAAGAGCCAGAGAGATTTATATGGAGCATATAATTACCGCACTTTCACGCCCCTTGATATCCCCCCCCCCCTCATCATCCTCACCCCCTCTAACCATTACTTCAGATGTACCTCGAAGACCCCAGCTGTAGCTTTAGTTAGCGTTACTCATGCTAGCCTCAAGCTATTACCTTGTACATGTATAAGGTAAAGGGTTGCTGCAAGGGTGTAGCTACTTAGGTATCAGGGGTTGTAAATTGTGTCGAGTGCGACAGTGTGAATTTCTACACGTAAGAGTGAAAATCAGGGTTGCTCAGGGGGGTGAGCCCCTGAGGTCCTCGTGTACCTCTATAAACAGTTCAACTCCATCCCTTATAATTAAGTACCTACTGCGTACGGATAGTTGACGAGACGTCTGTAGATATATATATATATATATATACATATACATATAAATTTTATTTAAATCCTGCACGGGGGTTAATTGCATTGGGTTACGGCACTGTTCGCGGAGTGCATCTCTCAGGACACACTGCGAAAACGTTGTTTCCGACCATCGAACTTCCCCTATCGAATTACCCGAACTATTAGCCGACACTGGCGAAACTCCATTTACTGGCGTGGTCCAGCTTCCAACGGATCGATCCCACTTATCGGGATTAATACACCGTGTGCCGTTGGGATGCTCTTATCGTAGAGGTTTAGAGAAAGGCGCGGAGAGGATGTATATATGTATATAGTATAGGCAGAACGTAGCACCACCTGGCGGTGAACGCTCGAGACGTACGTGCGATATTAAATCCATTGTATGGTATATGAGAGATGTACTAGGAATTTTGTACACGTGAAAAAGGACCACCGGGTATTTTGGGTTATCTCGCCACTTATGCGATCTCACCCTTGCCCAGCAACCCCCTAGCTGTCACTCCGAATGTCACGCAGGACCTTCGGTGGAACGGATAGTAAAGTCCTGGTAGGCAGAGGGTGGTGGCTGTTCTGTCACAGCCAGAATGAGGTGTCAGGACGCTGAGCGCCTGTTAATATAAGTAACCCGCACCACCCCCGTGTTCCATTTTATTTTCAGGTTCTTAGCAGGGTCGAGACACTTGCCGAAGGGTGGCTCCTGTGAGTGCGGAGAAGGGGTGCCAACGGGGGTTGCAAGTGTATAGAGACGTATGGGTGTTGGGTGTGTCCCGTCGAGAGTGGAGCTAGGGTTGCTACGATTTACGGTATGGGAAACGTGCTCGAGGTATAATATTTAATAATTAAACTATATATCGAGACAGGCGAAAATGTTGTAAGGGTAGTTCTCATGGGACAATCATAGTCCCATGTGTGTACAGGAGTTTTTCAGGTTCCTCGTGATGTAAGAGGTAACTCGTAGGCATAGGGATTGTTTGCTGGAAAAAAAAGGGTGAGTTAACGAAATCCAAAAAAAAAGCATAGAAATTAAATGACCCAAAGGGTGTAAAGCACTACGAAATTTTGATATTAAAAAAATTGTATAAATATATGATATTTACTAGCCACTTCCCAGGTGAATAAATATCATGCGGGGATAAATATAACTTTACGCACACGCGTCCCGCGTACGTGAAATTTCCGAATGATGATTATTCTTATTGTTTGGTATGAACAATTTGGACATTTATTTTTCCCCCTTACAAAGCAACCGTTTGTCCATTATTTTTCGCTAGGTTAGGTTAGGGTGAAAGCTTGTCTCATAGCACAATCCAAGATAAGGGTTGGGCTACCCTACGTCCGGCAATATTCTACTGAAATTCTCCCTTCTTCCCCCAACTTTTTTCTCAAGGCCTTCGGCACCATCTTCATTGGCGCTTCCACCTTCACGTAAATCCTCCACGTTCATCCTATAATTGGAACCTGATTGGAACATTAGTCCCAGGCCAACCAACCCCCTTCTAGGACTTGACCTAAAAAAAAAGTTTCCCAGGTAGTTGGAAAATGTTATGTGAAATCGATCCATCCGGTAGAATGACATCCCTTTTGAGGTACAATGCTGTATTTCTTGTATTTTCGTTATACGTCACCCCTTACGAAAATTCTATGGCAAACAAGCCCCGTTGCGGTTCTACGAACGAACCGCATCCCCGACGCCATTACCCGGGACTCAACAAATCCAAGTGTAGACACAGAGATACTACTGGCTATCCCGGCTGAGGGTTATTTCGTGGTTTCATTCGGTGACGACAGCCTTAATTCCCTGATAAACAAAGGGTTTACTTAGTAGGTCCAACCCTTAGCGCTCGATATCCCCAGTGCCATGCGAATGCTTTGATAAAAAATGACGAGAACGCAATAATTAATGGGTCGCACCCGAGAATATATTAGTTAGAAAAAAATTGTTTTGTAAATGGCGTTTTAATTGTAATTAGCATTTAATTAAAAAAAAAAAAAATTAAAAATTCAAATCAATTTAATTAAATTACCTGACACTCTACAAGATCGTGTAGTGAGTTTTAGTAGGATTAATACAGAGACACTTTGAAGACGTGAAATTATTCGCATGGATCATCTACGGGTAGAACAGGGTGTGTTTAGGTTAGGTTAGGAAGTTCCTTGATATAAAGAGCAAACAAAGACGGGCCTAAGATCCACCCCTTGCGCAACTCTCGAAATTACTGGCAGGAAGGCAGAAAGAAACTCTTCCGCGCGAAATGAGATTCAAAGGGTGGGGAGGGAGAAGAACGAGGGTAAAGAAAACAAAGAGTAAAGACACGATACTATTAGGGGTTGAGTATAGGGGTAAAATCGTAGGGGCCAAGTTATAAAATCGCTACGTCTTCCTACTGTGGGGGTTGATGGCCGCTGCTTGGGGAACGGTGATTGGCTCGGGCTTAAGCACCCAATTAGAGACGCCATTAACCCCGCAAAACGCTTTAACGTTTTAGTACCTTTAAACGATACCCGATCGACGTGTATACGCAGGGGTATATATATATATAACTATAGCGATTGGAGGTTTCCTATTTTTCATGCTTACAGTGCTCACCGTTCCTGACTTGACTGCAGGTATATTTTCAGGCTTTGCTTCATTTGCACGACTTACCATCCGCCATTGTTCGGTTAACGTTACCCGAGCGCCATATTAATTTTTACAAGCTATATAATTTAAAAAATAATTGCGCTTCACGGGGCTGCATAAAGAGTGAATGAAAAAAAAAATAGACTTTTACAGTCACGTAGTTATACCTGAAACTATAAAGTTATACGACAGTTAAAAAAAAGAGCGTCAAGATATTTCAAATCTTATCGTCATTTCCAGTATAAGGGTGCGTTTGGTAGCCCCTGTTAAAATGTTCAGTCGATGCAATCAGAAGTTCTTAGCGTGTGCTTGTAAAGTATATGGAAATTAAACGGTTGTACATCCAACGTCATACGGGTGTGCAGGATGCGCGGGAAACTTGAAAAATTCACGTGGCAATCTAACCTACAACCTGCAACGCATCGCAGCTGTCCAAGTAGACTTCCGCAACAGTCTGAAATTCCCTTACTGGATGAAATGTACTTCGTCTCAACAAGCAAGTATAATAGGAGTGAAGTTGGGCCTCGCAGTGCCTACTGTTGCTGAATAGAAGCTTCGTTAGGCTTTGTCTGAAGTCTAGTGCAGCTTTGCCTTCTACGTACTTGAATTATTCCGTGGTAGGTCTGCCGTGGCGGTTGACTACAACCGTATCTATAACCACTGCTGTTACTTATCTTGGAATTCAGTTACGTATAACAATTTCGTCTATGCAGAACAATAAATGTACACGTTCCAAATTCTATATGAAGCATCCATAACGCACTCTGTCGGTGAATAATCGAACTACACCACTACGTTCCTACGCGTCTACAAGCAGATCCCTTTATTTTCGGATACCCTGTATAAATTCATATGATCATTAACAAAACTCTATAAAAGATGTCCCAGTAGATCAGCGACTGGGATCTAATCCTGGCAACAGTTTCCAAAAAGCTTTATCGCGCCCTGAGAGGAATGGTCGAGAGCAGAGAGTTTTCCCGAGGAACATTCTGTGACGTCAGCTCCGGCAAGTTCGGACAGAGCGACGGAGAGGGGGTGGAGTCGAATAAAAATCAGGGAAACGGCGAAAGGACGAAAAAGTAGGAGCTCGTTGAGCACTGTGTCAGGAAGGATAGGCTGGGTTAAAGTGCAGAAGGACGGCCGAGAAGGAAGAACGTAAGTAAAGGAAGGTGGTGGCAACTAGAGGAACTAAAAAGAACAGTGGGACGAAGAGAGGGTTGGGTTGGGTTAGGTTAGATTGTCGCGAACCGAGAATATATGGGAATCTTAGTGAGTGGTGTGAGGGGACCTTTACGCGACGTGGTTGAAGCTAAATGTCCCTCTTGGCTTGTGCCTTATAGCGAAACCAGTAGAATGAATACGTTAGAGGCCGCCATTGTCCGACTAGCTACGGACCTTTTCCACTTTCACGCTTTATCGCTCCTTTTCCACGGCCCTTTTCTTTACCTCTTCACATTCTCACTGTTTCCCCACTGCTGACCCTGCGTTTTTCTTACCACAAATTCTCGCCAAACCTTCCTGTATGGCTGTATACATAGTGCTACCGAATGCATGTAGGTATGCTCACAACGGCTTCCAGATAGTCAGAACATATACTATAACTTAACTAACCGTTACTACGGACATGGCAATCTATTAATTTCAACAAGTCAAAATGGCCCTTAAACTTATCCATCACAACCTAACTTAACCTATAAGTACAGTAAATCTTATAAGTTCCCAACAAGCCATCGAAACACAAATGCAAACACTGGCAAACGAAATTCCAAACCAACTTGGTACGCCTAGTAGTAACTATCCGAACCTCACTTTCCACGAAGATACTTGTTCGCGGTGGTTCAAGTCAGTTTCTCTACCATAAAACGTTATACCTAACCTAGCGCCAGTTAACGAGGATAAGTTAAGTAGAAAAGCTCGACTAACATAAGTTGGATAACTACGCGATTCGCACGATAAGTAACCGGAAAGGCTCGATTTTTGATTCGGTGCAGGAAGTTTAAGAATATAGTAAAAGGCGGTATTAACATTCAACTAAACCGGTACCTCCTTCGTCGGCCGGAAACAGATCGGTGAAGGTAAAAAATTTACGATCCCCCAGTGTGGGAATTGTTTCCGGGAACGAGGTAACATATAGCACTCAGGAAGAAGTGAGGTTAGGTATACATAAATACATATGTATTATAGATACGTATACCATAGCAGAGCCAATCCGAGTGAGAGAGTGGATTAACGTTTTACATGTTTCTGCAACCGCATTAATCGTTTCCCAGTAGACTTCCGGTACTTTTGGGCTATTTCTATGGCGCGTTACACGTGTAAAATGTATACCACCGTTACTGCAAGGTGGTATGACCACACCGCGATATGGAAACGCAGTATAAGGATAACACTAAAAGATTTACGAACGAGATACAACTTTTCTCGTCCTTTCGCAGTCGCCATTTCTATTCTGTACACGATATATATAGGCTCTTAGGTACAGCGGGTACAGTGTCCATCGTGGACATCGTTTTCAAAGTTTACAACCTCGTTCTGCGATCGCGAGTCATTTTATTCTCACTCGTAGATCCCTTCACGCTGTTCTGGCTCTAAATCGATTATACGTATAGCATGTAACGGCTTTATAGTTCTCTTACTGTCTCTCCTTTATTTTTTACTTTCTACAGCTTTATTCCCATCGTAGAAGATCGAGGATCGTATTCGTTGAAGAATAATTTATATAGTAGGATTTAACGATATTGCTCACAGACAAACGTACATTTGAAAATACGTATTTTTTAAATTTCTAATGTTATACTATAAATTTCTGAAATCTTTGAAATACTATTCTACATTTATTTATGTATAGCCCGTAGTGGAATTGAAAGAAAGAAAGCAAAAAAAAAAAGTCGAGAAAAAGTCACGAGCTCCACGTAGATTGGAAAGGCGTCCCGTAAAATCTTTACAATCTCTAGGTTAGATTCACAATCCCGTATGCGTCAACGCGCTTTCTCATAGGTAATCCAATATCTAAATGACCTTTGGAGTATCGAAAATGGATCCGCCACGGTGACGGCACATCCAGGCACGCAAAACGTATCCGTTAGAAATAAAATACGATCGGGAGCACCGACGTAGGTAAAAGAGAGCGTTGGGGATCTCTAGGGTAAAAAGACGTAGGGCCTTTGCCGAGTATTCCTGCGATATTTCAGCATTAAAGGCTCGCTGTCCTGCATGTTAAACTCCAGTAGATGCTCCGAATATACGCAGTTCCGTTATGTATAAATCCAACGGAGTAACTTTTATGTAGAGATTCTGCATAGCGCACTGTAACTTAACAAGATAAATAGTATCATTAAATTGTCGGGAATGGCGACCCTTAAATACCTGTCAGATACTTGCTACAGACTCTTGCACTACGTATACAGAATATCATATTAAAAACTTGAAATACCTCAAAGACATTTTTTAACTACAAATTAACGAGGTTTGGCTTGGTCGCTTCGTTTCCACGGCTACTACTACTAGTCCCTTCAGGTACCAGGGATGAGAATGGAGGGCTGGCAGCCCTCTTAATCCCCTTTCGTGACAGCCGCTTGTTTTTCCAAGTATCCACTTGCGAAACTCACCCCTTGATTTCACAGGCGGTGCTGTTTTGTGTCTACAAACCAATGTATGGCTGTTGGTTCACGCCAGGATGCACTTGTCGTTGAATTTCACTTCTCGGTGTCTCTGCACTTCCGTTTTAACGAGCTAATATCAATAAGCTCTTGCACTGGAAAATATAATAATCATAATCATCAAACCGGAAGGAAACTTTGTCAATAGTCCCATTAGAAAATTGTCAGTTACCTTCTTCTGTGTCACTGAGCTAATTCATACCATTCACCAAGCACTGGATTAAATCAAACAACTCTGCTCTCACTAGGAAAAGGATCATTATTTATCAAGGACAACACAAGAACATTGTTATCAAACTTCTGGATAAGGATATGACTCCAGGATCAAGAATCATAGGCGGATGTATCGTTAAGTGGAAAAATGATAAAAAATAAGATTCCATCCTCAACCAATGACTTACAGGTAAATTAAAAGTCTGATAAGCTGTGACCTGTGAACTTGCTTCTTTACAGTAATATCAACCCTCTGCACAGTTTACCCCATGGGAATATCCATTTATATCCATACTACATAGTATAAACATATTGTAAGGTTATGGAAGAAAAATACGCATGTTATACGTATTTACATATGTATGGAATCTCGACCCTTAATGTCTTGAGGGTGGATGGGGTTATATATTAGAAAAAAAGAGGGTGTAACGATGACACACTTGGCATAACTATGTATTGGCAATTAGATTTGAGTGCAAAGTGGCTATTGTCAGGTTAATGGTATAGTTTTAAGCGTTATATATCTATATTACAGTTACAGTTTAAATTATAAAGGGTTACCACAATGGCGGCCATGGTTGAGAATGCTCAGGAAGGTGTGCCAGGAATACGATAAGAATATCACACAGAGTCTATTCAATAAAACCGGAAATCTTTTTTTTCATTAAAAGCACTCAAGCTACTTTGCAATCTCCCTGGGTAGACAATAAGCAGGGAAAAAAAAAGAAAGAAGGAAGAGTATAGCCCTTTCATAAAATCCAATTTAAAAACTACTTCTGATCCCATCGACCGTTCTTAGTGTCAGTAATAAAGAGTCTCGCCTTGTTCCTCTTATTTTTTTTTCTCTTATTAAGACTTAATTCCAAAGTTATTACTCTGTTATTTAAAATAGTTATATTTACTTAAAACAGTCATTATGAACAGAAAATTAACTGCGACGCATTTGGCAACCATGGTCGACCCCATTAGAAATTCTATACTGGACGCTCATGAGTATCTTCTAGAATTCTCAAGCGGTCCTCCACCAAAAGGTACTTTATCATATTTCTGTGGCAATGGGGGATTTTTTGAAGAATCGTTGCTCTACGTGACCCTGGCACTTTACTCCTTGTAGACGTGGTGGCTAGCAGCGTACCGGATTCCAGTGGGAAAAAGACAGATGGCCGTATTTACGCGAATCCCTGCAAGATGAAATTCCTCTCTACTTCCTGGTGACTAATTGCGTCACCCCCGGTTACCTACCTTCCTACCCTACTTCCTGACGGTACTCACCTACCTTTCTACTTTTCTCCCACTCCCACCATCTTAACCCCTTTCTCAGTTTTTAACATTCACCCTATCTGACCTGGGTCCTTAATTACTCGCAGGGTCCAAGCACTGACTACTACTCTGCTGATGGCTATGCAGAACGCAGTACAATTTTCTACAGCATCTACAGTACTACTGTACCAACACTTGCATAGCTTATACTTTAGGGGTTCTCGGCACTCGCTAACGAATATTTCATTTTTATGTACATCCCCCACTCTGCTTGAGCAAATTAATGCCAGCCAGCTGCGTCCAGACGCTCTTTATCGCTGGATGATATAATTATCAAAATGGTGACGTAGAGATTTTTTTTGAATTTTTATTCTAAAAATTACCTAGGGAAGTAGATCACGTATTTATCTCAGGTGTCGGAATAGAGTGCAAAATTGTTCTGACGTTTCTGTTACCTATTGATTGCTCTATTTTTTAAAACTATGAGCTAAAATGAATGATCCAATTCTGTACAGATGCCGTTGCTAATTAGTGTCACGTAATTCAAGCTCTGCCAACAATCCTGGCGTTCATATAAATTTCTTTTTAATTGGTCGGCAGCGCGACAAGCTGAAATTTTTAATGCTACAACGCATAAATATTGCAAATTACCGGTGGGGAAAATGTAGGATCCTGCTCAGACATTTTGAATGTATTTTGCATACAAGAAATAATGTAGCTAAAATCAATATTTTTGAATTTTAATAATGCATAGGGTTTAGTATTCATGTATCTGGTTAGATTGACGAGCTTCATATCCGCCGGAAATGAATTTATATATTTATCTGTGTAACTTCCAACTCGCTGTGTTTTGTTGTCTTTTATTGGAATTACTTCGTAATAGATAAAGCTGTCGCACGAGTGGAGACTGTCTATTACCTCTATACCAGTTTATTAACAAATGTCCATGGTCATTTTTGTGATAAGCGGACGTGACGTAATTCAGAGGGACTGAATAACAATATATGCTAATAATTTATTACAGAAATATAATATCGCGCATACAAAATCACAGTAGCGTGAAACCACGGTGACGTTTGACAAACATTTTTATAAAATCCTACCATCCGATGTTTGACATACATCATGTACACTCCGATATTTGATATATATCGTTTAAACTACACCATTTATAATTTCCCAGTGGATCCTAGTATACAGCAATATACAAACATAAATACAAGTGTGATTTCACTTTAATCTATTTTTAAACAATTTTTGACATTTTGTATCATCTACATGAAGTATTCATCTAATGAATACAAATAATTCTGCAATTTAAAGTCTATTTACATACTGCTGTTAGAAAATATTTGGTAAAGTTTCACCCTCCTTTTCCTGTATTGGAAATATATCACAGACAATAATCTGTTCCTTGGAATGAATCTTCGCATGCCTTACAAGCTTTGACTTGGTGATGAAGGCCTTATTACACACCGTACATACAAAGGGTTTTTCACCAGTGTGAACCCTTTGGTGAACTTTCAAGTGACCAGACTCAAAGTAAGACTTGGCGCATATTTTACATTTAAACTTCTTCTCGCCATTATGATATTTTAAATGTCTGTTTAATTCTGGCTGAGAGAGAAACGACATCTCACATAGGTGACAGGGATACCGACGCTTGCCTGAGTGTTTTTGAAGATGTCTTGAGAGCTCTGCATTGGTGTAATAACTTTTGCCACATGTTTGGCAATTATATCTACTGCCGAGTATATGCCTCTTCATATGCATCTTGAATGATTGCACGTTTAGGAAGTTCTTATTGCATACTGTGCATATCGATGGTGTATTCACATGAGTACCTTCATGGTATTTTAATTCGGTCTTCTTCGCAAAACATTTTCCACACACTACGCATATATATTTTTTGCCTTCAGAGTGAGTTTGTTCATGATAATTTTTTGAACTTATTCGAGAAAACAATTTGGCACAGTATTTGCACTTAAATGCCTTTCCTGAAGTGGTTAAGTGCTTATTCCGATGTAACAGGAAATCTTCCTCTTGAGGAAATACTTCGTGACAGTCGATACATATGAATAAGCGATTACGAGTTTCGTTATCATCGTTTATTTCATTTTCTCTTATACTGTCAACAGTAATGACAGTTGGATGTGATGTGTTATTTTCATTCGAGTCTTGCTGTGCGTTTGATTCAGATTTTGTACGACCATTTAAGAAGTGTTCTGAGATATGTACCTTTAATTCTGATAATGATTGAAACGGCTTGAGGCATAACTGACAGCTTATATCATTATTAGTATCATTATATTCTGCATTCTCAGTTTCTTGTTCATGTATCTCCAAATGCTCCACAAGATCATCACTTGTAAGAAATAAACTGTCACAATATTGACAAGTAAATATTTGTTTCACTTGGGTCTGAAGATCTTTGACATTAATTTTTTCTTTCTCTAAAAAACGCTGAATTCCTTGTAAATCATCAATTTCAGAGTCGCTCACATCCTTAGGACATTCCGGAGCATTACTGTGACCTAAATTTTCTTCAATAACTCCTGATATTTCTTCACCCTCTTGATCTTCCTGTCCACTGACCTTACATATCTTCCACACCTAAGTACAATATATAAAAAATCAAATGAATCCATCAAGAGATTCTTAAACGTATCTTTTTTCATACCTGAATACCATCTTCCGTTTGTACAAATATAGCATTAACTTGTGAAAGATCAACATTGCTATCCAGCATATTACTGTCCATCGAGAACTCTTTATATTCTATAACATTCTCATTGTTAAGACTTTCCAGCTTAATCTTTCCATCTTGAAGAGAAGTCTGTGAACTTTGTAAACAGGAGCGCAGAGTGCGATCCGAGATTTCAACAAGAATACGAAAATTATACAACTTTTCCACCTGTTGTTGACAACTAAGACATATCCACTCCGGTAATCCATCGTCTCGTTCGATCTATAATATTAAAAGATACATTAGCAATTACCATTGATATCAGAACAAACAAACTCCACGAAGGTGCATATGATTAAAATAAGATATTAAGCGTTCTTACTTCCTAAAATGTTCTGCATTCTTTCTGTAAAGAAGTGATTCAAACGCGGGACTTTTTTGCGTTCAAACGCATCCAAATGGGGATGCGTTAATTTAGCTATCAAGCGGAGATGCGTTTAGAGAAAACGAGAGGAAATGCGAACGCGACCACACCCACCTGAACCGGCGTGATGGACGTTACTTTTTGTACCAGAAACGTGCTATCATCCTCTGGACTTGTCGCCTCGAACAGAGAGGACATAATTTCCTCTTGCTTAAGGCAAAGTCGGCAAATATTGCCAAATCTTCCTTCGAACGCGTCGCTCGACGCCATCATTCCTAAAAACTGGCTACGGCCATGTCCATGTCTCTATGGCTGCCAAAGTCAAACCCGGGAGTTTGAAAGCTTCGCCTCAACAACGTGAATTACAAAACGCTTAGATGAATAGTAAATAGCTTAATTACACGAATAGGATGGTGAATGGTAAGTTTATACATACATAACATTGTCAATTATCTAGTAAATTAAGTTCAAGGATAATTCTCTAATCGACACTAGTACCACCTAGCAACGAAATATAACACTAAATTTACGATTTGAAAAATCGATCATGTGTGGAAAGATTAATAACATTTACTTCTTTTAACAATCTAATTTTATTATTGTCATCTTATATTAATGGTCCTTATGAAAAAGAGTATTGTAGGTTAATTCACAAATAGATGGCTAATATCTGACGACCGGTTTATAGTTTAAACAAATTAATGTTCAATATAGACTTTGCACCAAGATATCAAAACAAAGATTTAACCCAATTTATTAAACTAAATTTTTTCTTAGGACATGGCTCTACGTCATTTACAGAACCACGATATGTTCGCCAGACGTTCAGAGAATTGAAGCACACAGCACCGCCTCCTCTATTGAATTGTGTGTCCTGTTGAATAAAGGGCTCACAGTGTACTCAAATTGTTAACAGACATTATTTAAATATTAATTACTCACTGCTCTGTTAACATCGCCAATGCATATCCAATTATGATCCTTTTTATTATTACTGGATACAGCCCATTTTGAATGATCGTGGGTGCTTTTGAAATTTACATTGGCCTTCTCTAAAATCACCGATTGTACGTTCATGACTCTGAAAAGAGAAGAGATATTGTTAAAAGACATCTGTACATGAATTGTACAAGATACATTACACTAATATAATGGGAATTATAATTACTTCGATCCATTACATTCTGACGGTAATTTACCCCGGCCATTCAACCACGTTTCCGCCAATAAATCAACACCCAGTTGTGGCGCCAGGAAATCATCATAAAGATCTAAAAATATAGTTTTACCGTAAAAACTTCAAACTTAATAACACACGTTTAAAAGCGTGCAGCTCACCTTTCTGCCATTTGTCGCTCTTGGCGAATGACAAAAATTCAATTTCCTCTAAACTCTTGATAGAGGCTTTGTGATTATAAGGAGGATTACTAATCCTCTTCCTTCTAGCTGCATCGGCCAACACACTGTACTGTTTTTCCAATATTTCCGGTAGATTAATGCGATAAGGTACAATCTGATTGTACATCAATTGCTGTCCGACTACATCAAATTGATCCTTATTCATGGATATACATAAAAAAGTCTGTCCAAAATGCTTTCCGGATGTAGGATAATCGTATTTCCCTTCAGAAAGAACGTCCATTTCGGATTTGTCAGACCTTTTAGAAGGATCTACGCCGTCCTTAGGAGCAGGTGGAAATAACGGGACGCTGTGGATCAACCAAAATCCTTGTTCGCTACTGGCCATAACAACTCCTTTGGTGTGACCATATTTTGCTGTTGGAGCTTTGTGCGGTGGCTGATCGTTGTAAAGTATCCACAAATCCGAGCTATTTCCCTGCAGAGATTCAATTAAATAAAATTCATCATAACAGACAAAGGAAAGTTCCCTAACGGTTAATAATCATTTTTAACATTATATAGCGGGTAATTTGAAAATCGTGTAAAATTCTATATCGTTGATTTACGTACATCTTTATAAAGTGGCGATAGCGTGTAACCCGCAATAGAGTCCTTTGAACTTATATCCTTTGAAGACAATTGCCAGCCAGACGATGAAGAATCGCTTGTCATATATAGATAGGCGACACCTTGTCTTATCAAAGGGTTGCTGCTCTCGGACATCTTTGGTATCTTATAAGCGACGTACCTGACATTAATTAAATGCATTATAATAAATTATTCATTTTTTTATTTCTACTATAATTAAGAGAAGAATGTAAAAATTCTTACCAGTCGATGGGTTTGTTATTGTCATCGCGACACTCGAAACTTTTACCTGGCTCACTAAGTATTATGACATATACAAAAATTACAAAAGACGCAGACAGTCGATCACGTATATACATTTTTAAGAAAATTATTATTACAATTATATTTCGAATAAAATTGAACGTTTTTCAAGATAAACGTACTAAATCACCGTATCCTTTTGCCTACCGTGCCCGCAGGAAGCTGAACTGGTTTCCTTTAGACCGCGCTAATTAGTAGTGATTAAAAAACACAGCAATTAACACGTATATCCTAATACTAGTACACGAATATATAGTTAGTATATATATGTGACACTATTTAGAATGTACAAAATAAATACAATTTTTTGTTACACGTAGAACAGAATTACGTAGTAGTATTATAGAAATAGTACTAAGATCATTTTTGATGTCTCATTACAAGGAAAGTCCTACTGACGCCCGTTTTCTTCGACGCAGTTTAATGCATAAATTCCGATTAACTGTGCTGTTACCTAGTCAGACACTTGCATTTTGAAAATAGAGTTTATCCTATTGAAAATAGAACCGTGTTGAAGAAAACGGACGTAAGAAACAAATATGGACATAAGTAATGAATCATACTGTACTTCAGGAGACGCGTAAAGTCTGGATATGTAATATTAGTTTTAGCGTTCATTCAATCAATGCCAATCTGTTCTACGCAATCGCGCACGGATGTAAATTGGTTACGGTTCAAGGAAAAAGCGCAAGTTTAAAAGGTCAGCTTTATGGATCGATGATTTACGATCTGGTTGGATCACTTAGATTTACTGATTCTTGTCTATGCTTATGGTGTTCCTCTTTTTATACATACTGCACAGGGATAGAGGAATACACCTAGTGCCATCTAGAAATCGGCTGTACCATGGCTGCACTATAGTCTGTATATACAGTGCAGTACTGGTTTCCTACTACAGTACGATCAAGTACGATATTAAAATGGCGTGTACCGAGGAATCAAGACGTCATAATATTACGACAATGAGATAGTAGGGATTCGTGATAGAGGAAAAATGCTAGTTGAGATGTGGCATTTTTAATGAAGTAGCTTTACAATTGGTAGAGTCTGCTTGGTACTGTTTGTAACGCGTGCACTGGTATCACGATGGGGTTTACATTGATTAGGAACGGAGTGGCGTAACCTTTTTGGGTACTGACAGAGAGGGTGGCCAGCACCTACTATGTAAGTCTGAAACAGGATGTCTGCTCTGTAGATACTATGATTTGTATTAAGTTCTTTGATAATAATGAAATAGTATTTTGAATTTAGTTTGAATGAAAAATAATTTTGTTCTTGAATAAATGAGATTTATATATATATTTTTGTTTAATTATATTGCTGGGTTTTATTTGATATGCTTTGAGATATGTGTAACAGTGGTTTGCTTGGAGGAATTTTGGCTAATTTATGGGAATGATTATTTAATTTTTGGTCAATTTTATATTTTCAGATTTTACAAAACTGACTGAAAAGTACTGCAAGTATTGTAGGACCTCATGCTGCGCACATTAGGTTTATATAAATCTTGTTTCACAATCATTGTGAAAGAGTTGTAATCTGTAAAAGGGATAAAGAGTCAATATGAGCGGAATAGATGGAAGAACTGACACTGAAACAGGATGGCACGAATGTGCAAGATGGCTGACACGTTGTGGAGCACTACGTGCAGACCATCGAGCCAATTGGCCTACTGCTACTGCAGTAGACCTGGCTTATACACTGCGGGATGGAGTGCTACTGTGTAATCTGTTAAACACAGTAGATCCAGGATGCGTGGATATGAAAGATGTAAATCAGAAGCCCCAAATGGCACAGTTTCTGTGCCTGCGCAATATCAAGGTCTTTTTATCAGTTTGCTCGTCCATTTTTGGCCTATCAGATTCAGAGCTCTTCGAACCTTCCATGCTGTTCGATCTGTCCAACTTTCATCGCGTGCTGTGTACACTTTCAGCTCTTTCCAATTGTCCACGGTTGAGGCGTAAAGGAATTCTGTAAATATATACTTTTAACATTATACTGCACTATGCAATCCATTGCATCTACCCATTCCTACTGCGTAGCATGATACACTCTAATAAGCCATATTTATTGCAGTGGTTTCTCCGTGGGTCGTGGTCGTTCTCAAGAAGACATTTACAAAGATTTACAAAGTGCAGGTGCAGGGTAAGTCATCCTAAATAATTTCACCTTCTCACATTACTTATAGCTGAAGTTTTCTCTGTTAACCATACATAAAGTCATAGTAAAGAGTTTGCGCAAAGAGAAGAAAAGACCTAGTAAAAGTAGAAACTCACATAATTCATTTTATCAGACACAAAATACACTTAACAAACTACTTCGCTATGGTGCAATCTTTTTGGCACAACAATGAAAGACTAGATTTCGAGTAACTTCTCTTAATGGGTTTAGCCCCATGGCAGCAGTGGTGGCGTTTACCATAAAACCTAGGGGAGTGGACCTAGGTGAGTCCCAAGTTTATCAGGAATTACTCTGCTTTTCGACTACCCCTCAACACGACTGGCCTTCTCCAGAGGAGGTATATGTCGTTTTGTACCCTGTTAATAAAAGAGTGGTTCCACTGGAAAAAATGCCAAAACCAAATCATTTTCTTAATATTATACCAATACTAATTACAAGTCTAAAAAAATAATTACTTTTGGCACTTTTTTCATCAAAATCCGATGTTCCTGACAAAAGAAGAGCTGCCTTGCGTGTTACCACTGAGTTTTTGTCCATGCTAAAGACATGTATCAATGGTAATCTAGTGTTGAATTTAAGTTTGCCTATTTGTAAGCTACTTTAGCGGCTAATAGATAGTGCATGGCGGCTTGTTGTGTTCCCGTGCAAAAGGCGTGAGGACGAGGGCCGACGCAGAAGGTTTCGGAGGAGAGAAGGTGATGAGGCAGGTGACGATGGGGATAGCGAAGATCCTGTCGGTGAAGAGGATGGCTACGGAGCCTTCTGCAGTCACGCTCAGAGCGAAGAGATCTACCAGGATCTATGTAGCCTGCACCAGCCACCTCCTCCTACTGCGGCACAGGTTATTCTTTTATTTCTTTCAGTTCCTCGTTTTATAAGTAGGAAACAATTTTCCACGGGAAAGCCATTTCTGTTTTAATTCTTTTATTAATTTCAAAAACGTCAGGCGCATGAGTGTTGTCAATGATAGATATTTTTTATTTTATTGAATTAGACATTAGAACATTTGCACGTAATCATAAGCTTTTGGTTATACAAATCGATTAAACTATCGCTTAGCATTTAGTAGATGCCAAATATTCATATATATGTTATGAATTTCAAAAAAAAAATTTATAATATTGACATCAGTCGAAACTGAAGGTAATATTTTATTATTACTCAGTTCTATAGAATATATATATTCGACACGTGGAAAATTATATCCGGACTATATAAAAATATACTCAAAATGTATACAGGGTGGTGTGATTTCTGGTGGTGATAAGAGAGAATACGTCGTGCAAGAACTAGTGGAAACAGAGCGAAATTATTCGGACGTGCTGACCAGTTTACTTAGACACTTTGCCAGGCCACTGGGATCACTTTTAAGACCAGAAGAATCCGCCAGGATTTTCTTTGGGATAAAGGAACTCTCAGAGATCCATGTCGGGTTCCATAGTCAGCTACGTGAAGCTCACAACGGAAGTGCCCTAGCTCAGGTATTCCTTGACTGGAGGGAAAAGTTCCTCATTTACGGGGACTATTGTGCCAACCTGACCATAGCCCAAAATGCACTCCAGGAAGCCTGTGCGCGTAACGAGGTGCTCAATCAGGAAGTCATTGTACGTATCCTTATCCTGTATGCCACCAATTCATCTAACAATGCATAAGAATTGAAATAATTATTTGTACTTTTACAGAGGTGCCAACAGAAAGCTAATAATGGAAAATTCAAGCTTCGCGATATACTTTCTGTGCCAATGCAAAGGATACTAAAGTATCATTTGCTACTTGATAAATTAGTCGAGGAAACACCACGAGAGTGGGCGGAGGATCGACGTCGACTCTCTAAAGCTCGTGAGGCTATGGTCGACGTTGCGCAATATATAAATGAAGTTAAGCGCGATTCTGACACCCTGGATATTATAAAGGACATCCAGGCATCCATTGTCGACTGGGACGTCACCGAGGATACCCAACTTAAAGATTTTGGACGTTTGCTCAGGGATGGTGAATTGAGGGTACTAGAAGATTTCCTTGTATATATCAATGATACCTTTATGATTTTATATAAAATACCTGATGTTATCTGTTGAAGGTCAAAGCTCATGGAGATCAAAAAATTAAGGCACGCTATGCATTTGTATTTGAGCAAGCAGTACTGGTCTGTAAAGCCGGTAAAGGGGATCAGTATTGCTACAGGGAGACACTTAGGCTAGACGATTATCGTCTGGAAGATCGTATAGGAAGACGCAGTCTTGGTAAAGATTCACGTTGGTCTTATCAGTGGTTACTTGTACATAAGCAAGAGTACACTGCGTACACACTGTATGCACGTACTGACGAGCAAAAGCAGATGTGGATAAAGGCCTTGCAAGATGCTATGGACAATGTTAATCCAGCCGCGTGTCACAGTACAACTCACAAATTTCGACTGACTACTTTTGACACTGCTAGAAGTTGTCAGCGCTGTGGCAAGTTTCTCAAAGGACGAATATTCCAGGTAGTGTACACTTTAATTATATTTTACTATAGAAAGTCACTTAAAAATATTCTGTGTGCTAGTTACAATTATATAAAGTCTGCACAAAAATTAGGTAATCGTCTTTTTAATCACAGGGCTACAGGTGCGACGTCTGCAGACTCGCTGTGCACAAGCAATGCATTTCCAATTCCGGTTATTGTATGCCAGCTCCACCACCTCCGCCGCCACCTCCACCACCACCCCCGCCATTGCCATGCGAACAAGCACTCTCAACGAAACTATGGTTCGTGGGTGAAATGGGCAGGGATGCGGCAGCTCACAGATTAGAACCTCGAGAGGACGGGACTTACATGCTACGAGTAAGACCAGCTGGACAGCCTAGGTTGAATAATGAGACGAACTATGCTTTAAGTATCAAGTAAGTTAATTGTTAAGGTTAAAAGTAATACAGCTCACTAGCTAATCTTCGTCGAACTAACAAATGTGAGATTCATTTCTCACAGAGCGGATGGTGCGGTAAAACACATAAGGGTGTTCAAACGCGATGTGGATGGCGCCGATCTGTACTACCTGAGCGAGTCACGCTTCTTCAAGAGTGTCGTCGAGCTCATTGAGTACTACGAGAGGACATCCTTATCAGAGAATTTTGAGAGGCTGGACCAACGGCTGCTGTGGCCCTTCAGGCGAGTCCTGGCCAAGGCGCTTTTCGACTTCCGTGGAGGCGAACGTAACCAGCTGAGTCTACGTCGCGGATGTCGTGTTGTCATCCTCAGCAAGGAAGGTGATGCCAGGGGCTGGTGGAAGGGGAAAATAGGCGACCAAGTTGGATTCTTTCCCAAGGAATACGTCGAGGAGGAATAAGATTGTTCGATATAGATGTTTATGGCCCTTAAATTATCGTATCTATCATCTCTCGATGCAGTAGCCAATGGCTTTCACGTTAGATTGATTCGTGAAGGTTATCTCTCGGTTATCGTGCAATCACGACAGATTTGTTATAATCACATATCTTGCGAGCTGGAGCCATGACTTGCACAAGATAACTCCTCTCCGCCATATTGTATAAAATTATATTATTTAGTTAAATGCATCCTCACGCGTTTTATCCCTTTTCGCGTTCCTAATCGTTCTTCTCATTCACGCAAAGCCATCCGCTCTTTTGCACTGAGATGTGGTACCATTTACAATTATAAATATACATATATAAATATATATATTTTTTCGTGTGCATTTATCTGTGCGTATGTACGTACAACAATCGTTTAAGAGTTTACGCACACACGAGCGTAGGCTCTTTATTATTAGTATAAAAAGCATCTATAACATTTTTAACTTCTGAGACGTGTTCTCCAATCGTGCCAATAAGAATTATTAATAAAACTCGCTCTTCAACGAGTCGTTATACAAATCAGTACAGATGTTTTTTTGTTCATTCATTCGTGACAGTTGTACCTTGCATGTTTCCAAAACTTGATGTATTCTGTCATAAAAATTACAAACCACATTCTAAATAGATATTAAATGTTTATCATACTTTTGTTTCAACTTCAAGCTTCTTCTTCCGGTACACTAAACTGGCAACCTTTTGTTCTAATCGTTTGCAGCCAGCCTTCGAGTAGAGCTTGTGAGGCTCCGGGCCGTATGTGACATGTGTCATAATTTCATCTACCATTTCACTGGTGGGAGTTACACCTCGTTTTTTAAAGGCAAATTCTACACAACGTTTAACGTGTACTTCCTCCAAAGGTAGAAATGGTACATAGTGGTCAATCACGCTGGTTTCTATCGTATCACTCTTATGAAAACCACCTCTTTCATTAAAGGCACCAATGGCTATCAAGTTTTCAAAGTCCTGTAATGTCATGCTCTCGCGCCTTCTACCAGCTTCCCAGAGCTCCAGTAGCCGTTTAACTATTTGTACGCTACCAGTATTTGATAGGAACACGTATATTGCTTTGTTCCTATTTACACCTTTTCTTGTGGTCTGATAGTCAAGCAAAGGTACTAGTACATTTAATAGCCCTTCAGGCATTTTATCCACTTCGTCAAAGACAAATAGTGATTTATCACATTTATTTAAAGCTTCTGTGATATGTTGAAGTAACTGCTCCTGTATCAATTAAACATACTTATTAGTCTCAATTTAGCACTACGATTTGTCTTATATATAAAAGAATTTAATATTTTCTATTACCCTGTATTCCTGAACCTTACGTTCCAATGGAAAATCAATACGTCCATTGAAGAAATGATAATATTCACTCCCTTCACCCTTCTGATAAAGTGCTTTTGCAATCATAGAAACCACATAGTTTTTACCACTGCCAGACAATCCATGGAAGCTTAGGGCAAGTGGTTTCGGAGGTTCAGGATTGTGGAAATGCCCACGTAAGGCATTCAGTACAGTCTCATGAGCAATTTGCTGTCCATAAAGTTGCTCCGTAAGCAAATTATTGAGCACTATAAGGGAACACATTGTAACAATAACTCTACTGATCTTGAAACAAAAATAACGATTACAATAGAAAAAGAACGGTGTTCACCTACATGTTAAATCAGCTGGTACAGACTTTTCATCGCAGCATTCAAATAGACGACATTTTAAGTATGAATATCCTGCAATTCCAGCACCGGTAATACCAACACCGATCGGTATGAGCGGCAACACACATTCCACATCATGAATTAACAGAACGCACAAATTCAGAAGCAAAATTATTATCTTCATTTTTACTTCGTTTCAAATAATATATGTATTTTTGCATAAAAATATTGTTATTAATTTCTAATTTCTTTAATAATCTCGAAATAGTATAAAACTTATAACCTCATCCACTTATAAATTACACATTCTATACATCCGTAACGGTTGTTCCGAAAACTTTACGAAACAAAATGTAATTTTAACTTCCACCTTTTCCTTTTCTCCAAATCATGGTAACTATTTCCAGGTGCGAAATATTTTTATAAGGTATTCAAGGTACGCGTACTTGTAATCATTGTTACTCAGCCATATTCTTAGACGTGCGAGACAATGTGAGCATCCCGCTGTCAAACATAATGTGTATATGTATACATATACAAAAGTTCCTAGAAATGAGAAAATTAAATTCTGTTAGGTCATAATCGAGCATTAAAATTCCACATGGAAAGTTGAATAATCATTTTAAAAAACTAGTGAACTTGTGCAATGACATATGAGTGCCCGCGAATAGATTTATACCTCGGTCAAAAAAATTATCTGCCTCAGAATTTTTTCATTCATACGCTGGCACATGCGCTGTCCGTGTGATCCACGTAATCAACTAGTAGGACTGTGTTCCAAAACGTTTCGAGTTGTACTCTAGTACCATCCCGTTATTTTTCATTGCTGTACTGTGCTGTAATGGCAAGATAGATAAGAATATATCTGATTTTGCATAAAAGTCATTGTGGAACACAATTCAGTTTGCACAACAGTGGGAAACAGTCGACATTCGTTTACCACATTAGTACGTGATAATCGCTCTAACTAGGCGGTATTGTCGTCGAACCTCGATTATTGGACACTTTTAAGTACTTTGGAAGTCACTGGTAATCGATTAGGTGATTTAAAGAGCATTATTGTAAGACAATTTTATATTGTCAGTATCCATCGAAAAAAATGGCGACCAAGGATTCATCTTCTGCTGCTGATACTGCTGGTACCAAGCTTTTTACTCGGGCAGAGGTTGCAGAACGTAACAGCAATACAGAGACTTGGATCATTATCCATAATAAAGTTTACGACGTGACTGCATTTCTTAATGAGGTAAAAACCATATTTTATATTTGAATTCACTATGTAAATTATAATAGAGCACTACCTAGCCACCTACAGTTTCAGTAATAAACCTCCTAGTACTTTGTTTTTTTTTAAGAGGGAATTTTGATTTTTTCATCGCGTGTAGAAAAAATCTTCCTTCTAATACTAATTAACCTCATGAGGTAATGATTTTGTGTATCTTAGATATTGAACTTTGATTATTTTTGAATTTGTATTAGGTAGTTGAAAATTATGCAGGATTATGAGTCTTGTAATTTTTTAAGCATCCTGGTGGCGAAGAAGTACTTCTGGAGCAGGCTGGGAAGGATGCTACCGAAGCATTTGAAGATGTAGGACATTCCACGGATGCTAGGAATATGATGAAACCGTATAAGATTGGAGAACTTGTGGAGGTAAGTATTTTTTCAAGGCAATCTACTTTTAAAGAAGTATACTTCAGTTACAATATTTTTTATAACATTTGGATAAGATTACTTAACTGATTGGACAACTTTTATCATTTTTGTATCAATTACTATAATTTGCCTGAATATGTTTCTCGTAAGCCAATGATTATTCTTATCTATTTTGTGTAAAATTAATGGTTTTAGAAACTAATAAATCATGAAATTCTTTTTATCTTCTATGATTACTATACTGCTGATTAGTACTTGTCAGATATGACTCATAGGTTGGGTGACATAACATAGAACAAGTAATGTACAATTTTCCTGCATGGTATTAGTTTATATCTTTTACGAATTTCAGGCCGATAGAACGCAGGATGAGAAGAAAAACAAGGAATGGTCAAACAATGGTTCTAGCGGGGATAACTCAAGGTATATTTTTTTACATACCTATCAGCTAATGATTTTGCATGAGTATTGATTAGAAGTAGGTTATCTTTCTACTATATTTAACACACTAACATATTAATCTTGCTGCATTAATCTGGATAACAACTTGTATTTTAACATGGTTATTCATAATCCATTCTTATTGTTATTTGATCTTCCCTTTAATTTTTCGTTCTTTCCATTTTCAAATTACATTCCTTCAATTCCTGCATCATATCTGGATTAAGACCAATATTTATAATCAATATTTGATGCGAATTGGTATTTCTTTGGTACCAGTCATCCATTATTGATTTTAAATGTTAGTCAGTTCCAATCCATAGGTGGCATGGGCATTCAATTTTATTATATAAATGACAGCTGCTGCGTGGTCTCATGATGATTGGCAATTGCAGTGGTTCATGGAGATCCTGGCTGATTCCAGTTGCACTAGGTGTGCTCGCCACCCTCGTTTACCGTTACTTCATCAGTGCACATTAAAA
Source organism: Calameuta pallipes (assembly GCA_030142375.1). NCBI lineage: Eukaryota > Metazoa > Arthropoda > Insecta > Hymenoptera > Cephidae > Calameuta > Calameuta pallipes. The sequence goes on along the minus strand of JARQSW010000616.1, from coordinate 157,762 downwards.
AAAAGCATTCCTTGAAAAACTTTTATACTTTTTGATTGTTACTACCTGCCGGAGGTCAATTGTCATACAATTGACTGTTTTGAATGATTGTATATTCAACACTATTGTAATTATTATTGACGATTCAGGTGTATTCCCGCGCATAATCAGTTGGCCTAGCATTTATAAATATAAACAAATGATCTATCAGTGTATTATATTTATATATATAATATTATAATACTATCTATGCATGGAGAAATAAATCGACTTAACTTACATCTCCTTCCATTCTCAAGACTTTCCGTTTATTTTAAATTCCTACAGGTGGCACTGCTCGTGAGTCTTTCTCTTTAATAAATTAAAAAAGAAATCATTCATGAAACTGCTTAATTGTCCATTGAGTGAGCACATCATAAATTGTATTGACATGCGCTTGAAAATAAGCTTTTTGCAAATATTTAGATTTGGTAATTTGCAATGAGGCATACGTTACTGCGAATAATGACTCGCTTAAGAGGAAACACATGCGTTTTTATTAAAAAAAGTAAATATGCTTTGCAATTTAGCATATCGAACGATTAAAAATTCATGAGTCTTCAAGAGTAACTTCATCATAGAAAGTAGAACGAAACGCGATAGTCAGACACTGCTTCGATAACAAATAAAAATAGTCATAATTGTTATAAATAAGATAAAACTCCCGGCATTAGATACGATTAAACTGGATTAAACAAACCGAGTGACGTAAATTATAAACGCCATATATAAGTATACACTGTATGTATGTACAAATGCAGGGCTGTCAATTGCCCATTCTTATATACGAACCGTATCTACGGACCAATGAGTACGTTCTACCATGAATTCAGTTGGCAGTACTGTCACCGTAACTGCCGAAGGAAAGAAATACAGTTGAATTTAAATCAATAAAAAAGAATTTTCTTTTTTACTTATCAAGAATTACATTTAACAGGTCAATTTTTCCACCAAGAATATTTATACAAGTGTAGTCAGTAAATTGGCTATTTTACAAGGATTTTAAATCAATGCTAATCAAATAATATATATCTCGTTAATAGTATGTAACACAACAGAGCCGCCTAGTCGGCTAATAAAAAAAAAAAATTAATGCGACGTGCTCGCTCAACTGTTTCTCGCTATCGCAATTGGCTAAACGAATAGTCGTCCATTGTGAAATACAATGCGATAACGTCGCTCAGAATCGTGAAACATTATGATCATGTCGTTGCGTATTAATTCCTCATGCCGCAATCCACCCGGCTCTGTACTACAAGGAATTCGCCGAGTGGCCAGAAAGTAGAAATGCGATTAGCTGTCAGACAAACGTGCGCATGCGCGTCACCATATTTCTAAGACTTTTTTTTTCTATACCAGAGAAAATCTCATCAATCGAGTTTGAGTGAAGTCAATTTGGATGGTAGAACAGAGAAATACGTCAAGTAGACAATTTAGTCAAAAACAGTTGCCAAAACGTACAATTAGTACAAACAAACAAACCCTTAAATGAAGGTCACGTAAAGTTACATGAATTTTGAGAATTTTCATTAGCAAAATAATAATTGTAATTTTATTAATTTCATCATAATTTCATATCGATTCATCACCTATATACGTCGTCATTAGTTTCTATCGATTAATTTTATAAGGGGTGACACGATGATTGGTTGGCAAATTATAACTCTCATTTTTTATACAATCAATTGCCGTTTTGCCGATGGTAGCTAAAAGTTGGCTAAGTTAACAGTGAATGTGGTTACAATCAAAAGCAATTGAACTCGTCGCTCTCGGGGACTGGAGCTCGTCTGGTCCCATCGTGACTTGAATGGAGACAGACACGTGCGTAAAATCGATTGGAATTCAGATCAACGATTCTGTACACTCGCTATATGATCTTAGCCATTATTTTCAATCTAACAGCCAAATACAACCTACGACGCGTATTAGAGGTTTGACGTTAAAATATTGAAAATTAAAAAACGCCACTGTGTATTCAAATGAAAAAATTCCATTGCCAGAACATTAATAGTTATTTTTTCTTGCTTCTTTGTCTGCTGCACGTATCTTAATACATCTTTGGAAAAATATGTGACTTAAGCAATGCTAAAATTCTAAGCTAACACCAGCGTACGTGCCAGGAGCCACGTTCGATCGGTGAACACTTTGAGAACATGCACATATATATATATATATATATTTATTTATTAACAAAAAAAGTGTTAAAAACTCTTTTTTTTTGTTAATAAAAAAATACATTCATGTAAGTAAGCATCATCTTTCGCAATTACAGACTAATGAATCTGTTTCGTGATCTAGCAGGAATTTTGTGCTTAAATGAAAAGAAAAATTGATATTGATTTTTCATAATCGGATTGATCCAAGTAAATGGAAATAGATCTACAATATGTCTAGGATTCGATAAGGGAAGCCGATTTAACAGGGGACAGGCATTGCGTCGAGGAAAGGGTCCAATGGCAGGAAAGATATCGAGCGACGCCGGGCGCCGACGCCGACGCCGACACGTTCGCTCCTAGTTGCTCTCCGTACGCCCAGTTCACCGCCAATCCTCGGTATGTGTGTATCGTTCATTCCTGTATTAAATATATACGCATCTTTTCCGACTAGGAAATACCAACTGTGAAGAATACCTGATCCATACGGCGAAGGAGGCTTCGCCGTCGCTTGGAAAGATATCGAAAGTCAAAAATAATTATTGGAAGATTGACCTTCCGCAGTGAGAATCGAAGCGACAGTAGATAGATAGGAAGGCAGTGGTAGCATTGAAAAGTCGTCAAAGTGTCATGAGAGGCGGTTTCACAATCCGCCCTTCTTATCGGTCCTTCCTAGAGTCATGCCTGTCGCGCCCTTCAAACGAGGTAAGTAAAAAAAAAAATTAATATAATTATACATTATTTTCTCGAGCTTGGCACTGAACACAATTTTGAATTTTTGTTGGCACTAAACTTTCGCATGGAATCTCACGGTTGTTGTTGGCAAATGTCCTTAACGGTGTGTTTTTCTTTATTTTAGAATTATTGCTTTTTTTCGTCGGTTCATACATGATGAAAGATTTGAGAATTTGACGACAAACCTGTTGTGTGTCACTCGTGCAACAGAGAAGCACGTGTGTGCCAAGACGTGCGTGTTCCGTGGCGACGTCTAGACTCTCGGTCTAATTATACGTACTCACAGAGAGAGAAAGAATAACCCTAATACGATACAAGTGAAGCCCGCGCGATTTGATGGAAACGTGAATTCCTTAATTGTGAAAAATTTCTTTTAAATTGATGAAATTAAATTGTCCTCGATTCCATTAATGAGGTATCATAATCTAGCTTGCGTGGGACACTTCGAGAAATATTGTTCAATTAAGCATCGGGTCGAGAAAATAAGTCGTTAAAAGAATTATAACGTGTACTCAAATTTTATAAGTCCGGGATTCCCCGTATGGAAATAAAAACACATATACATCCTGAACGCGATATTTGCTTCCAGTAAAAAGGCCGTCGTCAGTGTCCATAAAAGATATATAATTTCCAATAATTTAACGTGTAACTAAAGTACCCGTGCTTATGCAACAGAAGAGGCGCGTTTGAAGTTACGAGGATTGCGTCATCCTACGAAAGAACACGAGGGAAACGGTTTAAACGCGTCACAGTGTATTCTGAAAATACTTTCCAACTGATTCTATGTACGCGATAACGAATTTAGAATGAAATTGTAAAACAACAATAAAATAATTATATTCATTGGACAAAAATATCGTTTTCCCTAATAAAGAGAATATTATAGGTAAAGTTTCGTAAACGATACCGATTCAAATATATGTTTTATAAAGTTGGCGCCAACTGTGCTCAATTTGATTTATCTGCCACTAACTAATTTTATTCTCATGTAATACATATCAATTACAATCACATGACGTAGATACGCTCGTTTCGTATTAAATTCTTGATATCGCATTTCTCATTCTTTATGCCATAGGTATATTGACGATGGATTTTTTTAAAATGAACGTGTCGTACAATAATTTTATAAATAGACGGCAGGCTATTTGCGTTGCTTTAAGTAGAGAAAAAAGGGAAGCGCTTAGCCTCGTGTACTCAAATACTTTCAGGAAATCTTCGTATTTGGCGATCATTATGGTAACCCTTGTTCTCTGTCTATTCTTGTAATACAAGGAGATCGACAAAAACCCTCTCGTATTTATGAGCTTGCTACAGGCAAATATCCGGTATATATATACACATATCAGAAAAATTAGACACGCATTTCTTCTCGGTTAAACCTTTCGGATTTTTAGAGGTTAATAAAACTGTGCGTTCCGCACGAGTGAGATTGAACGCAATTAGGCTACTGCGACGGTAGATATTAAATTGTAATACAATTCCGCGACGCCTTGCGTATTTTGATTCTTTCGTCATCGACATAAGATCAATCTTGTGGCATCGCTTCTGGGAATTACAGTTCACAATGTACATACATACATGTCCCATCAAAATATAATATGATAAACTCATGCATTATGGGAAAGTTACGTATACAACAGATCGATAAGATTGGATAGGTTAAATTTGCATAAAAAAATTAATTGTTAAATAAGAGAGGAAAAAACACCTGTTTCGATACGTCGTTGATGACACTAAGCATCCAGACATCCTTGCATCAGTGGCGAAAATGTTTACGAAAAAAAAAACTTCTGGCAACAGTACAAATACAAATCATCGCCCATCGAATCGCAGACGCAACGATGCATAATTGGCGTCATTACATTCTAGGGACATATGGTTGTGCCTAGTGAATCCCAATCGATCCAATGCATCCCTAGACTCTCCCAAAGGGTTGCGCTTAAACAGCATAGAGAGAAAAACGGAGAGACTATCCAAGTACATAGAAAAGATAATACAGCCGGCATCCGCTCGAGAGCGCTGCAGTCGCATTTTAAGTCTTACGAAATTATCTTTGGTCACCTGACAATGTGATGCGTCACAGCCACCCTGAGGTACCAAGGGTTGCAGAATCTTAAAAAAGGAAATATCAGAACTACCTGCCTCTTACAAAGATCATCAGTACTATAAAACGTCTAAACCAGGATGTATATATGGCGGAAATACTCGAGGCCACGTGAGCACTAGCTCTCACGATGAGATCGATAAAATGGCTGACTGAAGGTCACCTTGAGACATTCGTACGACCCGTAACGACGACTTTTTACCCTTCGACCCCAAATTTTTCTTAAGGAACATCAGGAGCCGTAAACGGCCGTACTATTACCGGAAATGAAGAAATTTACCATGCGGTTTTAATGGTAACGTCATTTTGCTAAAGGCGCTGGGTTTAAGGGGAATTCGGTGGTCACGAGACATTTTTTGGCTCATGGCCCATTGGCTATTCCGGTACCAACGACTTCATATTATAATACGTATACCAACCGGACAGCCTTATTCTGCGCGGGAGCTTGAGTATCGGCAGGACATCTTTTAGTCTCTCACGACCAGTGTCTCCATAGGGATGCGACACAAGCTGGCCGACTTATTTACCGCGTGTCCACAGCGCTCGAGTAATTATACAACACTGGTTATATATTATTGTATACCCGATGCATATATATACAATCGGCTCTGTGTTATTAGTTTGTTTGAATTTATACTAGGAAGCGAGGGGTAGAAACTTATAAGGCTTATCGGGTTTAATTTAGGACATGTAGTCATGAATATTATAATTGGGTTCACTTTGACTCTATTATCATTAATTGACTGTCTATTGCTATATCCTAAATATGAAGTTACTAGGGACTGTTTGGGATTTTTATTTAGCTGTTCATTTGCTTTTTTTTTTGTACCCGTCGGATATATATTGGGTGTCCATATGACTTCGCTCCACGTCCCACTGAAGTTAAAAACAGGAGATTGGATTTCTGGGTGAGGTAGACTCTTGGAGAGGTTTACCATTCTCAAAGATTGGGGAAAAAAGAAGGAAAGGGCAGTAGTTCTTTTATGAGTTTCTTTTTATAGAAGAGCGTGGGTATTCGTGGATACCTACTTGTCGGATGAGGAAGGGTCGTGACTTTTTATCCTTATCGCGGGACACAGAATCATTTCTTCAATATTGTTATATCCTTGGTGCGTTACTTTATGTTTAGTGGTGCCTGCAGTTGATCTAATAATATTCACGGTCTATATAGATGCTCAGTGGTAATTGGATTTCATTGATTCCCGGGATCTAATCCAGACAATGCTTTAACTGTACATTCTGATAGTTCCAAAGTGCATTGTTTGACGGTAGTGCTTAGATTGTAAAACTAATGAATGCACAAAGTCATTATCAAGAATTCAATAGTTAATGATTGAAATATAATCCTTGTACTAGAGAAACTAATTTTAACAATGGAAAATATGTGTTCAGAAAGTATCTGAGAAAGTAATGGAGTGCCTCATGACTTATGAGTATTGTATTTTGAGAAAATATCTTATTAGTGCCGGTAAACACGCAAATTGGAATCATTCCAAGAGTAAAATGGATATTTTGACTTCTTCATTGCGCTTGATAGAAGTGAACCAGCAGTGAAAACTCGCACATATTGTTTGAAAAGTGAACCAGTAATATGAATCTAGTGAAAACTAAGTTTGCTACGTGTGATTGCAGCTGCCGCAGGACATGATCCGCAGACGGGTAATGGAAGTCAGCCGCAAGTTCTTCAACAGGGAAACGGAAGCGCGTGGTTGGCAGAAAGAGGAGATGCGGGGGCAACAGTCGTCAGGAACAGAGGGTGGGAAGCCAGAACGCAACTACGGGAAGAAGGCCTTCCTGGAGGTCTGGGGGATGACGAAGACGGGGGTGGAGGGATCGGAGGGTTGGAGGGGACGGACCCAGAGGAGAACAACCCTGTTCACCTCAAGAGACGGGTGGGACTCGTCAGTGGGGTGGCTCTAATCGTCGGCACAATGATCGGATCGGGTATCTTCGTCTCGCCGTCAGGACTCCTAGTGAGAACGGGCAGCATAGGTGTCAGCTTCCTGGTATGGACGGCATGCGGACTCCTGAGCCTCTGCGGCGCGCTGGCTTACGCCGAACTAGGTACCATGAATACCAGTAGCGGTGCTGAGTACGCCTACTTCATGGATGCCTTTGGCGCCCCACCGGCATTCCTCTTCTCCTGGGTCTCGACCCTGGTACTGAAGCCCTCGCAGATGGCAATAATCTGTCTCTCATTTGCTCAGTACGCCGTCGAGGCTTTCATGGCGGACTGCGATCCACCGCAGGAGGTTGTCAAGCTGGTTGCTCTCCTTGCTATAGTGCTGATACTCCTGGTGAATTGTTACAGCGTCAACCTGGCAACTGGCGTCCAAAATGCTTTCACTGCGGCTAAACTGATTGCAATACTTGTCGTAATTGCTGGTGGTTCGTACAAACTGATACAGGGAAACACACAGCATCTTCAAGATGCTTTTAATACTATTGATGGTAGCGATAATACTGTCAATATTGGCAGACTCGCTACCGCATTTTACACTGGCCTCTGGGCTTACGATGGATGGAACAATCTGAATTATGTCACTGAGGAGATCAAGGATCCATCCAAGAATTTACCACGCTCCATCATGATTGGGATACCACTTGTTACTCTCTGCTACGCTCTCATCAACGTTTCGTACTTGGCCGTTATGTCCCCATCTGAAATGATAGAAAGTGAGGCTGTTGCAGTGGTAGGTCATACGATCAAAATAACATAATATTTTTCACTCTTGAATAGACTATATCCATTTACTTTTTACTTCCAGACATTTGGAAATCGTATACTGGGCGTTATGGCGTGGCTGATGCCCTTCTCGGTAGCCGTTAGCACTTTCGGTTCGGCGAATGGAACTCTGTTTGCTGCAGGTCGCCTCTGTTTTGCTGCTTCCAGAGAAGGTCACCTTCTGGACTGTCTAAGTTACGTGCATGTAAGACGGTTCACACCGGCACCGGGACTGATTTTCCATTCTCTTGTAGCAGGTATATACTCTCCTTCCTCAATCTCCTTTTTATAAAATGTGTTTGTCAATTGCAAATACTTAACCTTGTACATTTTTTTCACCAGGTGCGATGGTCGTCTCTGGCAGCATTGACTCGCTTATAGATTTCTTCTCCTTTACCGCTTGGATCTTTTATGGCGGCGCCATGCTTGCCCTTCTGGTTATGCGAAAGACTAGACCCAATCATCCTCGACCCTATAAATGTCCGCTGGTGATACCCGTGCTGGTGCTCGGTATCTCTGCGTACCTGATAGTGGCTCCAATCATTGACAACCCCCAAATCGAGTACCTGTATGCTGCCGGATTTATTTCAGCGGGCATGCTTTTCTACCTCCCATTTGTAAAGTACGGATACGTGCCGAAATTCATGGGTGAGTACGGGAAGGGAGATTAGTTCTAATAGGAGGTTGTGGTTTCGTGATACTTGGTATGTAAGTGGGAGAATTTTTTTTCTTTTTTTGCAGAAGGAGTAAATGCGTTTCTCCAAATGCTACTGGAGGTGGCACCAACCGCCGCCGCCTATGACTGAATTTGTCAACCGATCAACGACGGCTCGCTCGACGCCGAATCATTCCATTGTGGCGTCGAGGACCGTGCAACCTTACTTATTTTATAATTACATTGACACGAGTATACCGACGTACGGACCTGTTGACGCTCAAGGCTGGCCCAAAACGGATCGAATATACAAAAATATTATTTTATTACTCGTTATTCTTCGTATAGTATACAATATACAGAGAATGTTATTGTTAGCAATAGCTGATTAACGTTGTAATGACATGAAAAAGCAATGAAACAACTTAAATAGTTTTTGTTCCGTTGGTGATTGATTTTATTTCCTTTTCGATGACATATCTTTCTTTTGTACTTTTCCATATACACCTAGAATATCATTGTCCTTCTTTCTGCTGCGTGGAACTTTGTGTTTCTTCAAACTTCTACTGAGACCTGATGCTTGTTCCGTAGTTTTTTCTTCCTCCTTCAGCTTCTGCCTCTCTACTTTTAATTCCTTATAATTTCTTTTTCTCTTCCTTGGTGGTTTGGCTCCCAGTTCAATAGCCAGGGCAATCTTTGCTTTGTGGGCTTTTGCCTTCTCGAAACCAGACATTCCAAATTTGATAACATCATATCTTGCTCTCTTCATTTCTATTTCTTGTTTCTTTCTTGCTTCAGCTATTCTGTCCTCCTTGCTGTTTCCCACTGTATCTTTTTGACTCCTGTCAGAATTTATCTCTTCGACAGGAACCTCAGCAGGTTTAGACTTCTTTTTTGGAGCTTTGTATGTTACAGAAACAAAGTTCATACTGGCGTTTTTCTTCAATTGTGCGCCACGAGTGGGTATAAAATCATCCATTTTATTATATTTTTAATTCAAGCTCAATTGAACATTAAAGATAAATAATATACAAGAAAATTAATCATTTATGGTCATTTGAGGTTAGAAATTTTCTTGTGCATTTCTTGAATGCCACTCCTGTATTTTCTTGTGTCTGACAAACCACTTAACACAGTAGTTGAAACATTTGTTTTCTATATTTATTATTTCCAATGTTTAGAATATTATCAGTACGTTTATGAGGAAATATTAGCATATAACACCGTTTACTGCTTGACCGCACTGGCATTTATTCACGTGTTGTTTAGCCTAGTTCCGCTTCCTGTTGGGACTACCACAAAGTTGATTTAAACATTTTAAACAATCTTTAAATAACAGAATCTGCAGTGCTTATTCACCATGGATGAATGCCCACCAATTAATGTGCGTTTAGCTGTTCATCGAACAGATATGAATTTAACGGCCGGTGAAAATATAGGATTTTATACCCCAGGTCAAGAGGTTTCAAGTCAGACTGGATTTATGAGGTAAGTCTTTAAAGATTTATGAAAATATGAAATAAACTTTACACTAGTATTCTAATCTATGTATTAACCATTTCTGGTTCTTTTAGAGGTCATGGAACATATGTTGATGAAGATGAAACACTGCGAGCATCAGTAGCTGGAGTTTTAGAAAAGGTCAATAAATTGATATCGGTGAGACCCTTAAAGACTCGATATCAGGGTGAAATTGGCGATGTGGTTATCGGTCGGATCACCGAGTTACAACAAAAACGCTGGAAAGTAGATACAAACTCAAAAATGGACTCAGTACTTTTACTTTCAAGCGTTAATTTGCCTGGCGGAGAATTGGTAATAATTTGAAGTACATAAACTCTGTTCTTAACAATGTAAAGCAAGAAATGTAAATTATATAATTCATTTACTTTAGAGGAGAAGATCAGCAGAGGATGAACAAACAATGAGACGTTACTTACAAGAAGGAGATTTGATCTGTGCCGAAGTACAGAGTACCTTTGCAGATGGATCATTGTCTCTCCATACACGTGTGTTGAAGTATGGTAAACTATCTCAAGGAATCATGTTAAAAGTTTCCCCTGCTTTAATAAAACGCAAGAAGACCCACTTTCATAATTTAGCCAATGGAGCTATCTTGATTTTGGGAAATAATGGATATGTGTGGATTGGTGCAAACACCCAAGAAAAAGATCAATCAGAGGGGGGCTTCACGCAAGATCTATCTCGAGTAGCATTACAAGATAGAGAGATCTGTGCTCGTCTGAGAAACTGTATATTAATTTTGGCCCAATGCAACATCCTCTTAACAGATACCTCGGTTACATATGCTTATGAAGAATCCATGAAATATACCCCCAGTGAATTACTCCAATCCGAAGCAATGATTGATGTAGCATTACTAACTCAACAGAGATTGAGTCAATTTTAATGTCGCATAACAATGAATCGAAACAAAATTGTAACAAGTACAACATATGATATATATGAGACTTTGTAATAAAGGAATCCTCTATTTTCTAAAATAAAGTTGTCAGTCACTTTGCTCGTGTAAATAGAATCCAAATATAGCCTAGCAATAACCTAATTTCTTCATACCCTTGCAAGGTGTGAGAATACAAATGAAAGAGTCTAACAATATATCTAACACTACGGTATTTCGTATTATTAAAGTTCAAAAAAATCCTCATATATAAGCCGATGTGAACAATGATGCGAATATTGATTAAACAGAATTCGTGGATACGGAAAGCGGCAGTCGACAGCGATGGACGCGTGTTTCACGGCTTTCGATAAGGACGAGGATGGATTCTTATCTATCCTGGAATTTGAATTAATTTGTCGTGCACTTTTTCGTAACGACCGCGGCAAGATCTATGGCCTGGAGGAGGAACAGTTAAGAGAGATCTACGCCATCTTCGACACAAAAGGCGACGGGCTCATCGATCGTGAGGAATTTGAGGTGCGCACATTTCACACATAAACTGTCATAATATTTACATCTCCATAAATCAGAAAATTGATATCTTATCGCGTCTATCTTGATACCATATGAAATAGTTGTGCTGGAATCGCTGGATAAAAGTCTGCACCAGACCAAGAAGCGCGTTCCTCATCGTAGACGTTCAAAATGACTTCATATCCGGTTCGTTAAACATAAAGCAATGTGCGGCGCAGCACGATGGTTCAGAAGTGATAGAACCGATAAATCGTCTCTTGGAATCGGTACCCTTCGACGCGGTATTTTATTCACTCGATTGGCACCCCATTGACCACGTATCCTTCATCGATAATATACATCTGAGGTAAGATATATCAAATTAACTATAAACACCACATTCGCCCTACTGAAGAACAATAATAATGGTCTCCCTACAAGTATAACTATAGATATATAGCGGCTCATAAACTACGTAAGTCTTGTACCCTTAAAAACGAATGGCAAGTCTAGAATTTAACATAAAAAATAGTATAACGGTTCGCCTAAATTTTTGAAATATTAATTCCATTACAATTTTATTAATCATTTGTAAAAAATTTCGAATTAGAGAAGTGGATGCCTCAAGCGGTGTACCAAAGGAATCAGCCCGCGTCTATGACACAGTAACATTCCGTGGGCCGCCATTGATAAAGCAACGTCTCTGGCCTCGTCACTGCGTCCAGGATTCATGGGGCGCCGAACTTCACAAGGATCTTAAGGTCGTAGACAATGCCGTCAAGATATATAAGGGTACAAATCCAGAGGTGGACTCTTACTCTGTTTTCTGGGATAATAAAAAGCTAACAGAAACCACACTTTCCTCGCAGCTGCAATCTAAGGGGGCTACGGATATTTATATTTGCGGTTTGGCTTATGACGTTTGCGTTGGTGCTACCGCCGTGGACGCTCTAGCCAGTGGATATCGCACTATCCTCATTGACGATTGCAGCCGCGGGGTTGACCTTGTGGATATTGAAAAAACGAAGGCGACAGTTATTGCAAATAATGGCGTGATAGTCAATTCTAGTCAGGTGAAGGCCATGGTCGAAGGAAGAGATCGAAGGCCGGAACTTGGCTATAAACTTGCTTTAGAAATTAAACAGATGTTGAATAGTAATGATGATGATAGTAATTAATTTCTGTTATTTCCTGAATGTTATAAATATATTGTTCTGTCCTAACCATCTAATTATAATTAAGCATGTAGAAGTCAATTAAATTGATGGAATCGATATGTGATATAATTCATACAAATTTTATTTTTTACTCATTATTCAATATACAAGCTACGTTAATTAGTTTCTCCGGATGTTATAAGGGTGGATTTAAAAGTTGGTAAAGTAAGATAGAGCAAGGCAGTGATGAGGTAATATGCGTCGCGACGGCCAACCAATTAAAGGGGACTGTAAGACAATATATTAAGTATACATTTATATGTATGCGACTCTTGGAACATTAACAATAACAATATCATTGGAGATATAACATAGAATCGTCTCTACCCACATGAATGCTCAACAATGTTGGAGCGTTTTTAGCAAAGCGAAAAAATTATACTACAGACACGAGAGATAGATATATTTGGCTATATATTCAAAAGTCCATTTGAATATTTGATTTACTGTTATTAATATCTGACAATGATAACTTGTCACTGATTGAATGATGTGGAAAGCCCTGTATTCAGATTATTATTCAATAATACTCCGACGCCTGAAATTACGCAACCCGCAATACCCAGGTGTCCGAACAGTAACTCGTGCATGGCGTTACTCCGATCTATAGTGTGGTTATTTGTGGTTGTACCCAATGTCGGGTATATAATCGGTGAATTAGTGTCTTTAGATATATTGGTAATACTTTTGAATGGATAAGTTGATTATATATTATAGAAATTTACGTATCTAATTTTTCAAAATACATGTTGAACCATGTTTCCGCAATTATTGAACTGTTAGAGCAGAGCGAGCATGAATTTACTTCAGCTAACCTGTACACATAGTTTATCTTGTTTAAATTCTGCTATTTGTAGAATAACCATGGCCAGTTGCACGAAAATATTACTCAATCAAACTCGGAATTATGCTACGAAAAAAATGAGTGGTGGTGTTAAATATGGATACATTACTTACTATCCACGGTATGTAAGGTTATGTAGAATATTTGTGGTTCATATACTTTGCGATATTTGGGATATTCTTATATTTTGATATATGTATGGTATATAAAGTATATAATGTTATTATATTTTCAATGTTCATAATTTTTTGATTAACATTAATTAAGTTATTTATTTTCATAGTCATCCAGATCATGTAGATCCCCCGATAACTCCTTCTAAACTGCTAATGGTACAACGTATAAAGCCAGTAAAAGGAACACCCTATTGGCACAGGGATAACCTCACACGATTGGGATTAACTGAAAAGGTACTGAAAATAATATTTTTTACTGTCAATATCATCTAAACTAATTATAAAATTATTGCAGTCAAGCGACATTATTATTGTGAAGAATACTCCTGAAGTAAATAGAAACCTTTGGAGTATTAAACATCTTGTAAAGATCACACCAATTGAATTTCCAAATGGTATGCCAGATGACGATCTCAGTGGTACTTATCTACACGAAAATGGTAAATTGTATGTTACCCGCAAAGTAGATCCTGCGCGCTATGAATCTACAGAAAAATTTGAGCAAGATCCCAAGAGATTAGATAAGGAAACCTTAAGCAAACAATTAAGACTTAAGTGGTTAAGTGGATTATAATTCTTGTAGTATTTTTAGAAGACACATTAAAAAGTGAAAAAATATAAAAAACATTAGAATTATACAATGCTCTCTATTATTTCTTATGGAATTTCCAACGTAAGCCAAATTGTAATTTAACGCAAAGGATGCTAGAACTGCACTAGCTATATCTGCGTAACTTGTATATATCACATCTGTAAATGTATCTTATCAAGGAATCTACGTGTCAAAGATAAATGAAACTCTATAGATGAACAAATAATATAATTTATTTGCATTTCGTTTTAAGCCATATGGCCATTTTACAAACTACTAACAGTAATGGTAAGATTTCACTTGGAATCTTCAATTGTCATAAATTCTCGAGCGGGATGTATCGTAGATGGAAGGTATGTGCCGCGTTGGGTCAGTCGTGCGGACCTAGTAAAGTACTGTGTTTTTCAAAGATAACTTAAATTGACTCCTACGCCCGTTATACGGAATATTTTTCCCCTTTGTATCTCTTTCCGCATTGCGGACAAACAAAATTCTAGTATTAAGTTAACATTTCTCTAGGCCGTTTCGCACCCCCAGAAGAGGTCGCTTACTTCGATTTTCCTCTTCTTTCATTTATTTAGTAAAAGCACACTATGGCACGGGACGTAACGATCGTTACTCGCTGGAACTTCATTCGCATAATCATTCCCGATAATTAACGATGTAGCAATTAATCTCGAGACACTTTAAAAGACTAGGACATTTCTAGTTCTTACTTAAAAGTACCGTGCGCCTGTATTAACTATCCGCATCTTATGCGGAATACGAAGCATTATATTCGAGGAACTTTATAATGAAAGTTATGAATTTGGAATTGTTTTTTCAACGTAAAGAATCAAATTTTTATGTGATTAACAGTATAAATCATGGAAATTGAAACATACTTTTAAATAGGAATTTTCATAATTTGGAATATATGTATTGAACAGAAGGAAATGCATCAGCATTCCGCATAGAGAGCTTAGGTGTAAGGACGCATTGTATCTTTGCACTATTGGTATTTCTACAATCTAAAGAAAACAATCTTAACGATAGATCCTTGAGTAAAATTCAGAAAACTTTAATATCGTGAACATCCTGGAAGTCCTAGTAGTGGAGAGACTGATGATCGACAACGATCCTTAGGAATCGCGTTAATGTATTCACGTGGTGCAGGACTACGGAGTCTCCTGAATCTCCGTTCTCTGGGTGTGTGATGTATGGAGATTGTGTTTTGCGACTTGGAGCACTTCTCCATAGGCGTATACATCTTGTGGAGCCTGGTAGTACGTTCTTCCTGCGACCTTTCAGATGCTTTGCCACTGAGGAAGCTCAATAATTTCAAACTCCTACGTATCCTTAGACGTTTCAAAAAATTCTTCTCAAATGATCCAGTTCGCTCAGATCCACTGGAATTTCCATCAACGACATCTCCGAACTTCTCCGACTGTCTTTTCAAAATCCCTACTTGTTTTTTACACTCAAGTTCATCATTCAGAGATTCCTCACTCTGCCTGCCGGTCACCTCATTAGATTCATCCTTGGAAATCATTTCTGGATGCCTGGCATCATCCTCTGGAACAGTATCAGAAGATCTACTTCTGGAACTCTTGCTCTTGGTAGACTCTGCGTCCTTATTAACATAATTCTCATCAAGGGGTGGCGTCGCGACGCTCTTGGCATCCTCATCAACATTTGACAATTTTCTATGCAGGTCCAGAATCTTCCTCTTGAACTCTTCATCTTCTTGGCTAAGCTTAGCGAAGATACGGTCCCTCTCGTTCCCTTCAGTAACGGGGTTGGCGGCACTGCTTGAAGACGCAGTTTGAAACCGCTGTCACCACCATCCGACCTGATGCTTCCCACCTCCAGGAGAGTCCTCCTCCTCGGGGAGTGGCTCCAATCTTCGCCGATTCATGAAGCACCTCATAGAACCTATACCACTTCCGCCTAGCAACTGATCCATGCTCAGTTCCGGTATACTGCAATCTTCACCATCAGATTCCAGATCTGGTTCGTCTTCTGTGTTCAGGCTGAGTCCGTAATTATCTTCACCGGTTGGAGCACCGTTACCACTTCCGTTTGATGGAGGTCCAGGCGGCTAGGGAAGTCAGGCACAGCTCGGGCTAGTGATTCTTTGCAAACAGAGGGCAAGCGTGTTCATGCAAAGGCGTGCGAAGCTTACGGCTATTTACTTATGCATCTTTCAAAGATATAGACTCCATTGTACTACGTAAGTCGAACGAGTTATGCAACAGGAATCTATTTACATTAATGAGGATAAAGGATCTGCTCCAGTGCGAGTGAGTCTATATGCCTTGAAAACCTTTATGTGAAAGGGTTGAGCCAGTTTCTTTTTAATATCAACTTACCGGACTCGCAGCAAAACTCTCATCGTCTGGACCACCTGAAGTAGGTGTACCCCATAAGTCATCACCGGATGTCGCTCCTGATGTTGTACCTTCCTCATCGTTTGCGTCTAAGGAATATTCTGTTCTCTCCGGCGGTACTGGGGGATGTAGAAGATAACCACCAACACCTTCTCCGAGCTGTTCGAGCAACACCATTTTACTGACCACGTAGTTGCTAGCCCTGACCGTCCAGGCACGTAAACCGGACGGTGGTGACTCAAGCTCGTGATTCTCTTCGTCGCCCTGCTCATCCAGCTCGTCATCCTGGTCCAGACTGCTCATCGTGCCAAACCTTCTCAATGCTCTGATTTAAAAAATGATATACAAAAGATTTCCCAACCTCCCTAAAAGTACCTCTAAGTGAAGCATATACCTGTAAGGTGGTTCCCCGTCGCAATCTAAGTCGTCCTCGCTACCGTCTTCCGTGTTCCCATCTGCAGGAGTACAGTTGGGACTGTTGTGTCCTGGACTATCATGAGGCCCATTGTGCAATCTATATCTTGTGCATAAATCTGGTGTTGGTGGTAATACTGATATTTTTGGTGGTAGAGGTGAAAAGGGATCTCTCGGTAGAGGAGGTGTTGGGCAACCTGACCTGGTGATTTAAAATTATTAGAGTATTGCCCAGGTGTCCTGAAGTTCATTTAGATTAAATATTTATATGAATAATGGTTATTACCTGTGACATCTTTTGCAAATATTGATGGAGCCGGTGGAATTTTCTTTGGAAGCAAACTGATTGCCATTCTTTTTTGCTGTGATACTGCTCGACCTGACTGTACTGAGACTTGCACTGGACGCAGTACTTTGTTGCTCAATGTCTGAACTGATAGCGGTGGTTTCTTCGACCTGTACGACATCCTGCTCCTCCCTAGAACCGTTTTCCTTAGGCGCCCTTGCAGCTAGTTCTTCAGGAGTCCATTCTTCAAGCGGACCTTCGTGATCCGGAGGTGGGATCTGGTGAGAGTTTTGCACCCACTGTGCCAAATGATTGTCTTCATGGGTGGAAGTCTTCAGCATAGTATCTAAACTCTCTCCGGAATGTTGCTTTATCTCTTCTTCAAGTTGCTGAGGACTTCGTGGAGCCTAGAATGCGCACAGTGTTAGTCTAGAAAAATGTGACAGTTCATTCGGTTGAGACCAACCTGACGACTTGCCATGGAATCTCTAGCTGTGGTGAAATTACTGTCAGCGATGGGACTATCTATGGGGCTACCTAGATTTGGGGTTCCACCATATCCTGTATTCACATAGATTCTAAAATAAAATAGATTAGTATCATAGACAAAGGAGAAGAAATTTCATCAGTAAGTGATTCTTACATCTGTCGCTGAAGAAGATTGTGCCAGACTGCTTTGAGTTCAGGACTAGGAGCGCGCAGGATTAGTACTCGTCGACGCGGACGACTGTGGGGACTGCATCCTCCACTATGAGCCACCTCCAGGTTCCCATTTTCACCAAATCCATTGGGAGATACAGCTACCTGTAGTCTAAACTCCGTCGGCCTTTTTCTAACTGTAAAACAGGCTTCAGCTACATTAGACAAGCGTAGTGGTTCTTCGGTTACGAAAAGGACACGGTCTCTGGATACCCTGGCGAACACCAGGAGATCAGTCAAGAGCAGTGCCCAGGACGGTTGCAGACGTGCGCGACCCTCGACCTTAGCCAGTGCTCCACCAAAGAGCCTGAAAAAAAGATGTGTATTGAAATTATGAAATATAGCAATGAACATCAAGCTGAATCAATCGCAGGAACGAACCATTGTCTACCAGGCATTGCCAGGGTGAAGGGTTTACAACGGGCAAATACTAATCTCGACTCGACTTCCTGTAAGCTCAGAAGAGGTCTTCCTGTATCACGAGGTGGTTCCATAACACCGGCATTGGCTGTAGCTTCTCTGTAACCCTGAGCCAGGTCTCTGGCCTCTGGGCAATTTCTTGGCGAGGCAAGACCCACCAGCCTCGTCATCTCCCTGGAAGACATCATACCTATGAGAATCCAAAATCCAATAACAGTTCATATTACGATTGTACCTATAGTGTTCCAGTGGCAGTAGTAAAACTCCGGTAAGATCAGGTCTACGTTTTTGAGGTACAGCTGGTTCACAGACAAGCTTGGCAAAGGCTGCATTCCTCCTTAGTGCTACCAAAAGGCAACAAGCTCTTTGTAAGCCACTCAGGTACCTTCTATAGGCCGCAGTTATCTTTGGCACCCTGGATAGATAACACTTTACGCCGCCACCCTCGTCCCTGATCTCCTCCGAGATCTTCACCAGCTCATCCATGTTTTGAAAGAGTATAAGATGGTCAGCTGCAGAGAGGACGTCCCTACGTTCAGCCAGTGGTGCCAGGAAACGTGAGTGACCACTCTTCAGAGTGCTCCAGTATCTGGTCTCTCTTACTGATAACTCTTCTTCGGGTGATGCGTCCGGCGCCAGGTTGGGGAAGACCTGATCACCCAGAGACGCCCATTCAATATTTGGAATTCTCACGAATTGTTCAAGATAGAATGTGCGAAAGGAAATAAATCAAACAAGTGAGATCCACGTGAGATACAACTGGGGTGCGGCGCCAGATTGGGAAAGACCAGCCACCCAGAAACGCCCATTTGACATTTGAAATTCTCATAAATAATGTTTTAAGGTAGAATCAAGGTAGGATGTGGGGATGGAGATAAATGAAACAACGTGAGATCAGCTTTAAAACAAAAACTTGTTCGCAACAAAGGACAAAAAAGAACGTACAAAACATAACCGCACTTCCATAAATTAACGTCTCGCCATGCACTTCCTGATCCTCTCCGTCGAGCGAAAATAATGTACAAGGTACGTAACGTGATAGCACTTGGTAAAGTTTAAGCTCTGATATCAACACGTAAAATGTGTCCTTAAAAAGTAAAAGTAATGCAGGCAACTTAATATCCTTCAGGTCCTCAGGATAGGCGTATAAATGTGTGTGTCCCAGGCGAATGTTCTTACTGGGATAACGACAGTAAGCTGCTAATGGGGACTATTATTGGCATCATCCAATTTTCCCTTTCATTTGTATCTCACGAAGTTAAATTCCAAGTGGTTCGCTAACGATAAGAATCCTGATAACAGCCTCCTCCTATACCAAGACGCCTTTACCGACCTCGGCACTGAAGGCTATAGCGTGTTGGCTATTGGTGGTTCCACCTGGTGCCTGCAGGGTCACGTTAACGCAACTGGGCCTGTGCGTCGACCCCTGGACCCCACCTTTCCTATAGACTTCCATTACAAGTTGATTGGTCGCAGCCTGGATCAGGCTCAGGATTTCCTCTCGAGGGCGCGTCACAACGTTAGTCGTTTCGATGAAGACAACGTGATCTCCAGATCGGAGACCAGCCCTGTCTGCAGGACTGCCTGGGTCGACTCGTTCTACACGTGGAGGTCTTCCCCAGGACAAGGAGAAACCCCATGGCACTTGCTGTCCAAAAAACAATTTCATTTACATCCGTGAACCTGGACAAGACTTACTCTAGCACTTTTCTACCTACCTGATTCACTGCACTCTGCCTTATCAACCTTCTGGTTATCGTACAGGGTGTTCTACCGCCCCTAGCAGTAAAACCAGGATGCAAGGGTAAACCCGTAAGAGGATCCACAGGTTCTAATTCGAGATGCCTTAGGTAAGTTAAATCTTCCCCACTTGTATTGTTGTTATCTGCTTCCCCGTCCTTTGACAAGGGTGGCGAGATACCGCACTCTTGTGGTACCCCTGCGTAAGGAGTACTGGTGTTCCTGGCCGATCCAGCTTCCAGAGGGTGCCATGTTGCTTCCTGACAAAGGAAATGAACCAAATTTATCACTTGTAAAGTCAATTTTCAAATTTTACAGATTCAACTAATAGCTACCCTATAAATTCCTCAGTGTGAGTGACCCGATGATTTTTAAAAAAACGTAAAAATCTTTAGAAGTATCCCAGCCACGAAGAAGGCGACGCAATATATTGCTACGACTATCATTATACCTATGATATTTATTTAAGTTACGATACACTCAATTGTCAAATACTCGAAGATGCATTTAATGCGCTTCACGGCTGCGGCTGCAACTGCACTGAAGTTTCAATGAAAGTGTTAACTCGGTGGCCTCATAATTGGCTTACACCTGACCTTAAGCTGAAGACCCGCAAAATATTAAACTATCAAACACACGTGACTCTGAAATCGCTCCCACATCTTGATACCATAATCCTTTTTATATATCCCAAATAGACTTACTAATACAAAGAGACATCTGAACTCAAAGATCACGAGTTTCTTTTTTTTTTTGCGTTATATTAATTAGACCAAGTACCTTATCCTGAGACAGGGGCAAAGGTAGAGTCATACAGCCCAACAGCTCGCTGCGTCTAAAACAAATATAAAAAATATATATATACGTATAGATATAACAAATATATGGCGCAATTAATTTATGCTGCAGAACACGCGAGTCAATGTCTACATTGTGAAGAGTATTTTATATACACGTGGTAGATATATGTAGATGCACGGAAACACTGACAATCAGGGATCTTCCAACCGCAAGAGACCCACGTACGTAATCTGGGCTGGTTGCACGTGGCGTCATTAATGCGCATGCGCATCCACGATCGATTCCCCTTCTACCGCAGAAACCCCTAAAAATTCCCAGAATATTGCTAATTTTTTTGAGAAATAAAATAAGCTAGAGTATAATTTTAAAAAATTAACTTAGAGTAATTTTTTTTCAGATGCTTAGAACACAGACCGAATGGGTCGACTGGTAAAATTAAACAAAAGAAAAGTTACACAGGGGTAGTTTAGGTGACAGAGAATTTTTTGACTCCTTTAGTGAATATTCAAAATAATGTAAAATTGCATATTTTCAAAAATTACAAACGAGCATTATATACTATTTAATGTTTACACTGTACATAGATGATACCCGCATACCGGGTGTTCCAAAAACAATTGTATCGCCTGACGGTTTTGGTGAGGCGGGAATCGATCGGGTTCCATGCAATAAGATTCTCGTGCTACGTTAAGAACCAGAGTAAAGATAAGGACAGATACTATCAGTGAGAAATAGATAAATTGAGTGAAGATAAGAAGAAAGATTATTTTACCTCGAGGGTCTAATTATTCATCTTACCTGGCGCGTCGATCCCTGTGCCAAACGGCAATATCCAGGGACGTAGCTCTGCTAGTACAGTGGTTGTTATTCGACGGGCAGGGAAGTATCAAGGTCTCGTGAAATAGGGGGTTTGGCGTCGCCCTGTGCACTGCCGTCCTCTTGACGACGCCTTCGCCGCAAGTATTCTTTAGGCTGGCCTTCACGTATGCGTGAATTGGACCCTCGTAAGCCCTTCGGAGATCCTTGCACCGTATCACTGCGCAAGACGAAGAGAAACAAAAGACTAATGATACTCCTGGGACCAAAGATATCAAGCATAAGCACCGGGTAAACACCACTCCCAGGAACAGAATCCCCCAAGGTCGACTACGTGCAGGATTGGAGATTTTAATATTGTAACGAGCAATTTGAAGATAAATTGCACCCAGTATATAATTTTATTGTGAGACTACAGCAGTTAATTTTTTCACGCTTTGCCCCTGACTGTTTGATCATTACGGGACTTATTTACTGCTTTGGAAATTATTAATTGGGTCCTATTGTTATAGATTCAGATAAATTTTACATGTTGATTGTGCCTAGGTGACTATGTGTGTAATTTTAATGTACTGGGGTAATTAAGAATTATTTTTATTCATCTTTTATCTTGTGAGTTTATAATGGAGCTCACGACACTGAGTATTGTTAGTTTGGTCACTGATTTGAACACAGAAAATGCTACGGGTACAAATGTAATGCCAGCTCAGCTTGTTTATCCGAGAGATATAGAAATGCACTTTAAATCAATGTTGTTAGGTCTACTAACCGAAATCGAAATGCCAGAAGGGTCTGTGGGTTACTGGCACACGATTTACTGGGTGCCAAGAGCACCCCCTAAAGCATAACTGGCGCATGTCTCGTGCTAGGGTGCAGGGAAGTATAGACTGGTTAAAAGACCCGAGCTTAGTATTGTAGAATTTGAAGAAAAATTTATAGATACAAAATTCATACTGAGATTAATATTTTTGTAACTCACCTCGAACGTGAATATGTTCTCCGATGTGTGATATTTCGAGTTCAATTGATCCACGATTATTTGTTTGATTAGTTTCACTCTCAGGGCTGTACTTGAGGCATCTTCTGACGGTAGCAACCAAGGGTGCTTCTGGAGTACCCACTAAGGTGCTAGCAAAAGATTTTGAATTTTGAAAATCATCTGTGTACGATGACTTTGGACTGTCGAGATCCCAGCATGATTTTGGCCCGTTATCCTTATTCGTATCAGGACTGATCTTAGGGACTGTTGAGTTCCTGGGGTCAAAGGGTGAGTCCAGGTCGGTTTCAAGGCTAAGTTTTTTAACCTGATAATTGATTGCCTCGAAAATTTGTCCTTTGAAGGATTCACTTCTTTTAGGACTAGCACTGCTGGATCTTCTCTTAATTTTTTTACCACCGGATGCTGCGTCCGTCGTATCCGTCGTGTCTTTGTGCTGTCTCTTGCGACGTATCCCTCGTTGTCTTCTCAGGGTGAACTGACCTTCCAGATCAGCAGAGGGTGATCGAAACGCCCAGGACATCGGGGAAGGATCCTCTAGCAGTTGACTTGCCGAAGATACCGAACTGTCATTATGAGGTGCAGGTTCTTCCTGATTCTCATTGGACTCCACTATAGTCTCATAGAGGTGCTCTACCTGATGAACGTTCTCCTGATCCTGAGCCGGAAGTTGGATTTCTTGAGACACTTTCACCTCCTCGGAAATTCTCTTCCTTTCCTCGGCATCGCACATAAGAATTTCCGCGACAGTTTTAACACCTAAATTCGTCTCCTGTTCCCTGTAAATATAATTTTGAAAATGGCTATAGACATTTTTTATAATTTCAAATTTATTTTGAAATTACGTACCTATTAAGAACTTCAGTAACAGTGTTATCCATGTTCTCGTATTTAGGCAGATCTTGGTCCAACTTGAGATGCGATAGTGTGGCACTAAGCGGTGTACTGTGAATGTCCTTGAACTTGAAAGGACTTCGACCCTGAACAGTCTTCGTATGATAAGGCGTCTTGCAGCGTGTGTGAAGTTTCGTGATCTTGGCGAGTTTTGGTACACAAGGTGTCCTAGTGAATTCGGAAGCAAATTTCGTCCTCGTGCCATCCACGTTCTGTGAATAGATACGTGCCTTAGACAGTGGCACAGAATCAGCCTCCATCACGTCTTCGGGACTTCCGGCTACGGAGATTTGTTGAAAAAAGTCTGACACGTGCGACTGCAAATTGGCTCGAGCCTCATTCACAATATTTTGCGGTAACTCGGCGTTGCTTTGAAAATTGCTCGCGTGCACCCTCAACAAAGTAGGATCCGTGGGTAAAGTCAGGGCCGTAGTAGCGCATTTGGGAATCACGTTACTGGGAAATAACGTGAGGGGCCCTATGTCGGAATCCACTCTTGGCGTACTTTGATAAAAAGTCTCCATGCGTGGAGATTTTTGTGAATCCGTAACAGACTGCCTTTTACTTGGTCTGAGATTTGGTTTGGTTGCCTACGAAAAAAAAATTTTTTCAATCAAACAAATTTAGGCATCCATTTTTATTCCCAATGAGTCCCAAAATACTAACCTGAAAGTATGCTCGTAGATCACTCCCTTGACTCCGACATCTCCTGCGTCGTGTGGGGGTGGTGACTCTCCCCGTTGTCGAAGGCCCATTTTGCAATTGTACTCGAGGCCTCGCATTGGGTGTCGGTGGTGTGTTCGACAAGTCCCGAAAAGGTCTCCGCGGGGCCTTATTATTATGCGTAGGAGGACCATGGGGGGTCTGACTGGCCGTAGATAAGGACCTCGAAACGGTCCACTTGAGCATTTCTAAAAGGTAATACAAGCCCGCATATTATTACTTAAAGATTTCAAACACGAGTCCCACAAGGCCCAGAACAAAAACTGACAATAAGAACAGAAGGAAATTCCATTGAAACTAATTTACGTTAAAAATCAAACGATTTCCTGAACAACCGGAAGAGAGTAAATTAAATTAGAACCAATGCCTTCAAAGCGGTCAATCTATTTTCATTTCATTTCTATCTTCCCACCTTCCCTTTTCCCTTCTTCCCGCGACCCCTTTCTCCTCACTAAAGCCTCGCCCACTCCCGCACATAATTCTTTATTTTTCGAGTTAACGACGTCGTGAAACCAACAAACAGGAAGACTCGTGCAGTTTTGACCAACAATTCAGGCGCACCTGTCGCGTCATACGGGAAACACAGGGTAACAGGTGAAACCTTCTGCACCTGAGTTGGTTTCCCGACTTGACACTTCCTCCCCATTGAAGACTCCTCCACGTAGGCGTTCACCATAATGGCGAGTTAAGTGGACTTTAAACGTCAGCCAACATCAGAAAACATTAAGTCCCCGGACTGTTGGGCCCAAAAACATTAAAAAACTCAAACCACTCACTGAAGACTCACAAATAAAAAAAAACGTCAAATTCACAATTATCAAGTATTCGTCAAGTGATTTCGAGCCCAGATCGTCTTTTTTATTTCGCGATGAGTCCCAAACGAGGAAGAGACTCAGAAATAGACGAATTGACGAAATGGAACCAGGTGCTCTTTTTAGCCTCCCTTCTTGTTTCAGGAGCAGTTCGCGAAATTCGAGTCTGCACTTTTGCCAATGTAAGAAATTGCATGTATGTACTTTGCACGTGTATTGATTGTCTTGACATATATGCATGTATATATATATACATATGGTCCTGTAAACTAGAGAAAGAGAGAGGTGGTGCATTCGCGGGCAGCAGGTTTTAACTTTTAACGGTTCGTCCGGGGGGTGAGCTGCATTGTGAGTAGGTATAAAAATGCATTCATTTGCATACAGGCTGTTGCTATGGTCTGCGCGCGCGCGCGCGCGTGCAATGTCCCATGGCACTGACGATTCTGCTGAGGCAAGTACGCATTTTTCACTTGTATTGGTTTCCACGTATTTATTATATGCTTTTATATATATATATATATATATATATATATATATATATATATATATATATGGTTACCGACAGTAATCCTGCGCACCTGCCCATATGGTGGAACTACGTACATCAGTCCCATCTGGCCCTAACCTAGAAGCCACTTCTAAGTGTGGCTATAAGGCCCACTATGCCCACTGTCGAAATATCGCTGGTAAGAAGACGTTCGCGTGCTATCTCTACATCTACATATAAACGTTCCCAACGTCTCCCCGGCTGGCCCACACCCTCCTTCCGATACTCATTTAAGTCCCAAACTTCGTTTCTCGTTTCACTGCCTCCATCTTGCTCTTTTACTTGTCGTTTCGTGTTCTACAATTTCCTGTACTGACTTAAATTCATCATTAATGATATAGTGACTCTGGAGGGTGTATAGTAATTTTGATTTTTTGATACTGTCAGGCCCAATAATGTTCAGTTCCAATCTGGGATTTAAAGATGGCGAACTTCCTCTTGGTTATTCTAGAAGGGGTACTGAAGGAACTTAAGATAAATAGGACTGATAGTTATAATAGAGGGTTAGCATACTTCGGCGAAAGGAGTAGATACATTAGGTATGTCGTAAGTAGGATTTCAGGTAGCACATGGGACTGACATAAGGCCCAAAATAAACTAGAACGGCGGTTAAATATACTTTATACCTATCCAGACTTACGACAGTTTTTTAGTTAGGTATAGGGTGCCGGTTCAATCTAGCTTGAAAATTCTTATTTTCAGAGACAAGGTACCCCCGTACGAGAGGCCCTTAATTGTAAGTCCCATATCCAGTTCTCGCGTACCTAAGCCGGGCCCCGAAAAACACTCCAAAGATAGATCGCGGAGGTGAGACAAGGGATACCCTAGGATGCGCCCGGGGTACCAAGGTAGAAACATCGAATCCTTCGAGAAGAGGCTATACCATGGAAGGACCTATGAGGGTTAGAGGGGCCAGCTGAGGGGCCCATACCTGATCCCTTTTCAAGAAGTCCCACAGACAGAAAAGAAAAGGAGAATGCGCGATAGGGATACATACAAGGAGTCGCTGGCTCGGTGAGCGCGTGTTGGCCAATGGGCCCACACAAGGTACCTACAAGCTTAGGAACCTTCTGGGTCCTATACCGAGACCAAATTCTATTCACATGGATGGTCCCCCTCTACTACTCGCTTTTACCTCGAGACGTTCTGATTTATATTGGATTGACCCCGGGCACCTTTAAAGGTGCTATTTTTTTTTCTCAAATGGTCCCGTGACAGGGCCCTGACGTGCCCTGTGACGTAAGGAATCAGGGAGCGGGAGAAGCACCAGGGCTCGGAAGGGCCCAGAAAGGACCCAACCGACTACAATCAAAGGCGCATTCAGCGACCGTCTCCCGAGCTTGCTTTTTGGCAAGGGGGGTTAAGGGGGGCAACACAGCAACTTCTCTCCACGTTCTGGAGACAGCTCACGCGTTATTTGGAGCACACCTGTCCCCCTGCTGTGCTCGTGTTCGTGTTCCCGGTTCCCATGCTAGCTACTACACAGACATTCTCTCTCTTTCTCTCTCTCTCTCTCTCTCTCTCTCTCTGTCCCTCATATTCGCGCCCTAATGTGTATATACGATACGGACGCACTTCATGTAACCGTGAGTGCGTAGAGGTGCTCAGGACGAGCCTGAAAATAAGACCCGAACAATGAAATCCCGCCGGGCAACGTCTGGGCCATTTAAAGGGAGCCTGGATTTTTCGAGTCGACTGGACGTGGAATTGGGACTCATGGCCAAATCAACCAGCTTCAGGTATTACCGAAGCATCTTCCATGAGTGCACTTCACGGTTATGTGTATATTTATATATGTTGCATATACTCAAAATAATTTATTCTACCATACACAAGCAGATCCTACGACATTTCATAATAGTAGTCCCCATTATTATTCTTTTCTCTCCTACGAATTCTTATCGCATACTTTCTTATCCTTGTCTGTTCCTTTTTTCTACCCCCCTTTATACAGACAGATGGACTCCCGTGCACCCTTTCGCTTTTTTATCCTTCGACCCTTATGTCGAATCGGGCTCTATTAGATTACCGTTCTTTTCGTTGGCACTCCTGTGCCCAAATACCTCGTCGTAAGTTTCTAGATTTTATTTTTCCTTGGACATTCGTATCTACGACTTTGGATGGTCCATTCATTGGGCCCCGAGTTGAACTCCTGTTTTCGAGGGACTTTCGGTTTACTTGGGACTTTCTAAGGGTTCTTCTTCTTTTCGGCTTCCCCACGTGATCATGCTGTTGCTATTGTACAACCCGTGTTACCTCTTTTTGGAAATTTCATTCCTGGGACTTCGAACATTGTTTGGGATTTTTGTCTCTTTTTTTTACTGACCCTGACTGTCTTTTCTTTTCTCTTTTAACAAATCAGTTGGTTATTGTGTCCTGGACACAAAGCTATGGTTTCTAGCTTTTTATGTTTGGGAATATATTTTTGAAAACAGTACATGCGAATTTTGAACGAATTCTGATTCGAAATTAATATCTATTAATTCTTTGGGATATGATATACCAATTTGCATATGTGAAAAGGGAACCTATAATGATCCGTGGGATCGTTGCCAAATTCTGGATCGCATTGAATTAGCATATCGCGGCCGGATCGAATTCAAAAAACGTCCCCCCTTTCAGTCATGCGTGATGGATGCAACGTACAGGTATAAAATGGCCATTCTCGTTGCAGTAGATCTTTAGCACTTCACTTTAAACCTCTTAATTGTTATAAAAGCCTATTTTCAAAAATGAGCTATCAATGAGAAATTAGATTTCATAATATTTTTTAAAAATTTCAAACAAGACAACTGAAATTGGAAAAAATCTATGTATGCTATTTAAAAAAAAAATATCCAAAAACTACGTATTGCTGGATACTTCAAATTTCAAAAATTTCTCAATTTCGTGCGACAAAATAATTGAAATCGTACTCACTGCTGTATTCTTTGGTGAAATCCTTCAAAGATACATATGGACCCGTAAACTGTACACTTTCATCTGTCACTGAAAAAGAAAACACTCACGTTTTCAAAAAAAATAAATAAATAAATAAAAGTAAAAACAAAAATATCCAAACTACGCTTGTGAAAACTGTAAGACTTTTCGTACGCGGAGGAGCATGTCTCCCTTCGACGGCAAGTTTGCTACTGACAGGGTAGAGTGG
The DNA here is from genome assembly GCA_030142375.1 of Calameuta pallipes. Taxonomy (NCBI): domain Eukaryota; kingdom Metazoa; phylum Arthropoda; class Insecta; order Hymenoptera; family Cephidae; genus Calameuta; species Calameuta pallipes. The sequence goes on along the minus strand of JARQSW010000616.1, from coordinate 128,957 downwards.
GAGACGGGGCCTTATGTAGGTAGGGACTCAAGGTAAGGGCGCATTGGAACCGAGTAGTCCTCAACCTAACCTTAAATCTGTACTAGGTACCTATACACCCCACCAAAACTTAGTGTCCTGACCTGATCCTGGTACAGGGTGCTCGAGTAGGACCAGGTGAACCAGCCTACAAGCTCAGTCCTGGTAGTGGGCGTAGAAAAGAAAAAAAACATCTATGGGGTCAGCCGCCATGCTTTGATTGTCAGCCAGGCCCCAATTGATACTGGTGAAACCACTATACATATACTTAAGAAAAATATATGGATCAGATAAGCTGGATTACGCTACAGAACATAGGTGCATAAAATGTCATTGAAGCAAACGCAATTATGGGCCTTAAATCCTTTGTAATTATGTACTCCAGAATTTTTTTTCTTTTCTCTCCAACGTCTTTACTATGGTTGAAATCATTCTTTTTTCCTCTGTCAACCATTGTCAGAATATCTTGGAGAATACGAGAGCGCTACCGTTTAATGGTCCAGGGATTTTTAAGATTTTATTTCTTAGAGTCTTCAGGTAAAAAGTAATGGGCCCCTAGTGACTCCCCCGCACGCGCCAAATTTTCTCTCTTCACGAGTTCGGTAGGTAGAAGGTCCAATTACTCGGACAGATTTGGGCCGTTCTTGGGACTTAAGAAAGCGGGGGATCTCTTGACGGATTCATCATTCCCCATTGAAGTACCACATGACAGATGGTCTTTTTCAAATCAATATACATGGGACTCTTTAGATTTTTTTTTCTTCCCTATAAATCCCTAGTCACTGCATATACTAGAAAAATCGTAGGTACTCGTAAAATTTTTGAAATTTCATCCAGAATAATTGGCTTGGATATTGCAATTGTATTTTAAAATACAAGATCCTCATTCCTTACGCCAGTCAAGGAAAATAAATGTCTATCTCGTTACTCGACATTTTTGAAAATCAAAATGCATCATACCCTATTCAGTATTAAAAATTGGAGCAATTTTTTTTTCAAATCCTTATAAAAACCCCATACCTGTACCGAACCATTATTAAACGTGAATTTTCAAAAATCGTCAATAAGACCCTCGATTTTTCATTTTGACCCGTGGGTATATATCACTCACTCTTTGCAGCTTGGCAAATATTTTTCTTCCGATTTTGGAAATTAATATAAATACTGACAAGAGGATTCAGTATTAGAGCATAAGACGCCTGCGAATAGGAATCCTGGCCGTACGCTATCCTGACCGTTTTCTGGGTCCGCTGGATGCGGGACAGCTGCATACACAGCGAAAGACGGGTCGACTGTGAGGATTCTGATCGGAAACCGTAGCCACGTATATATATGAAGTAAATCGATGAGGGTGAGAGAGACAGAGACAGATAAAACTGGCTGGCTGTCAGTGTATCAGAGGATACCTTCTTTCCTTCATTTCTATTCCCTCTTTTTCTCTTTACCCTATACCCCTGACGACTTATATGCGAGTAGCAAATGCCCATAAGGACCCGCATTAATAAACATACAGTTGCCGACAATTACAAACAGCAAAAAAAAATGTTAAGAGCCATTACATTTTTTTTTTTTGAAAAATCGAAAAAAATCATTCATCAATTCCAATGTAAATGGGGAGATATGAATTACCCACATTCGAGGTTAATGGTTTTGTACCTGAATTCAGTGAACCGGCTGAAATGCTCTAGATGTCACAAAACGGTATGGGACCGATCCGGAGCCTGATCATTAAGAACCAGTCCTTGTGTAAGGATGAATCGAGATCAAAATGTCTTCGATAATGATTATGGATCTTTGCAATAGATCCGATGAGATGGAAAGTTCTTTGAAATACAAATGACCATCGGTTTTGAGGACCCCGTTCATTAAGGACCCCTCGACCAACCCTGGATCTTTTTTACTTCAGTGACAGTGAAGAGTGTGACGTATACGGGAGAGTTAGGTACCACAAGAGACAAAAAAAAGTATAAAAAAATTGCAAAAATCCACATTGACTGATCGGTCCCTTTTTTTGGTGGGACTAGCAACTTTTTTTTTTGAAGTAGAGGTAAATTAGAACTGCCGCGAAGGATTGTTCAAAATCGGATCAGTGAAAGGAATTTTTCCACCGGAAAAGCAGAGCGACACTGAATGGGAATTGAAGGGTACACGCACACGTATATATATATATATATATATACACGTATATATATATATATATATATATATTTAGGTACTATAGAAGGTATAAGGTACCTACGCAATACGGAACGAAGTTACGCAGCATCTGCCAATAACGTTCTTCACCCTAACTCTGACAGTTTCAGAAAATTGTTCGCGGGTTCCCACGTCTCTTGGATTATTTTACCATTTGTTACTTCCGTCATTGACTTTAGCATCTTATACTTCTATTACTCAGAATAGCTCCATCCGGTCGTTAGTGTCGGTCAGCCATCTTGAAAATAATTCCATCACGATTTTCTGTAGTCATAAACACAGAATTTAAAAAAAAAATAAAAGGGACAAAGGAACTGACGAAATTTAAAGTTCGCGCATCACTGAAGATTCCGTTATAAATAATAATACTAACAATGCCAGATACCTGGATATAGATAAACATGTTTACGTATAGCGACGGGCCCGTAGCTCTTGTCTGGTATATTTATTGGCCCTTAGGATACACGGATGACTCTGCTACACGCAAGCTTCTATGGGTAATTGTCATTGTTGTATTATTTCTAAGCCGTTAAGCTCGGTACGAATTTTTTCCTTGAATAAACACCCTAGAATTTTTTTTATCCCTTGGATGGGTCCTATTTTTTTTTAAGCAAAAAGAAGGCACGAGACAAGGATTAGCATATTTTTTTCTAGCGACCTATTTACGTGCTGATTTGGTACCCCTTGTGAAAAGTGAAACAAGGCTAAGGCAAACGTCTCAGCCATATATTTTTTTTTGTAAAAAAAGTAGAAAATTGGCCTTGTTACTTACCACTAGCAGGGGGGGTCTCGTGTGATCAGAGTGGGAACGACAGACTTTATGCTAAATAGTACATTTTTATGCCGCTAGCCGTTAACGTTGAATTGCATATTCATGATTTTTTTTTTCAAAATAACGTCACGAAACACCATGCACCGCCATGGTATAGTTGGTAACAACGGGAACCAGGCAGGTGGCGCAGCCCTGATTCATAGTTTTATCAGGTCTGCCACCTTAATTGACTATCCTATCTACAAATCACAAACGAATCGCTCGAATTTAATGGAAACTGGTGGTCATGGATAATAAAATGTAATAGAAAGACGGTAAAAGACCGTTTGATCTTGATTGGGATTAAAAGTTTGGTATAATAACTGTTATGAATGTATTAAATAATACGTATGACGTATAAATAAGGGCATAAATTATTCTCCCAATTACCAATAAGATTTCTAGACCCACCAAGTGAAACACTAGTACGATTTCGAAATTGAAACAAAATTAATCAATTCGAGTGACAATGCTCGCGAAGAAGAACTCTTTTTTTATTGGTCCTTTTCACATCGTAAAAAGAGTTTAGAAAATGCGTGTTTAAAAATGCCACACGTGCTTGCTGTTTGTCGCAGGGCGTAAAATCAAAAGCGACAGCTAGCAGTGCGGCATCTCATGGGAGTTCCAGCGTGTCCTCTGAGCATGGCTTCCGTTACGAAAATAAAGCCACAAAGCCAAAGGAGACAAGCACCGTGTAGACTGGTACTGATTATACATATATCATATAGAATCGTTTAAGTAGCAACAGTGAAGAAAATGTAAATATTTGACAAAAAATACTTAACAATAAAAATTGCTAAATTCAAAGCATTCAGATAGCATCCTCCCTCTTAACAAAGTGAGTTCAGCATTTTAACCAGGTTGGAAAAGTGGGCCCATCTAGTTCAAGCCGACTTTTGCAGGTCGCAGTGTGTATACATACACGCACAGTATAGAGTAGCAGTCCAGTAACGCAACGGGGGGTACGACATCTTCTCGACAACCTGGAGCAATAATGAGCTTGTATTCTGAAATCAAGTCTCTTATTGTTACCGAGTCGTATTCAAAAGTTCAATTCTCTCTCTCTCTCCCTCTTTCTGTATCATATTATATACTTATATAAATGTCTAACTATATATAAAGTATCCGGCATTGAAATTGCCAAGGACTTAAGTTTCCTTCTGGATCTGAAGTGGGTCCTAGGGACACCTGGACCCCTGCAGCTATGTCTTGTGGGAATCCTTAGGAGAATTTACCCTGCGAATACAACGAATCAAACCGGGATTGAATCCTAGTAATTGGTTCCCATTTTCGTGGTTGAACGAAACTAGCCTAGATAAAGTACCTTCACCCTCTGATCCATACCTGGAAATAAGTACAATCTTCGTTACTATAACGAATTAGATTTTTTGCTTACATTACTACAAACAGACTATAGTCCTTCGTCATGTAATTGCCGTTACAGACAGACGTTATAATCGTTACGCTGTCATGGCTCATGGGACTTCGTGGAACTTTACTGTATTATTATAGCTAATAAACTGTATATATACTCTGTTGATACTGACAGGGACCAGTTCGGTACTATAATCCTACTCCATATTACATAACTCATGGCTAAATGTTAGTTACTTCAATGACACAAGTGAGTTTCCAGCTGTCATCAAAATATCCGCAATGACCTGTGACACCCATAGGTCGTACATAAACCCCATAGAAGGTATTAAATCTCTTATGGGAATTTCATTTTTTTTTTTTAGTGTCTTCATGGATTCTTGTTTTACCCATCTTTGTTACGTAATACTCTGTTTCCTCGCTGCAGAATTTTTTTTTTATAGTCGTACGTCTCTTATTAAAAATTTTTTCGTGTGGGAAACCACAAGAATTTACAATCCCTTTTCCTGTAATTTTATTAATCAATTGTAGTGTATTCAAATTCCAGTAGTCAGATTTGCCAGTTATCACATATGTATACGTACGACTCTTATCATCCAGGAAGATATTTTATCAAATGCAGCCACCAATGAAAAATTATTCCATATGATTTATCCAATGATTTATAGTGAGACGCATGAGAATTATTACCGATGAGTTAGCAATAAATTCACTGCATACGATACAGAAAAAATATGCGTACATTAGCTATATAAAATATACACCGTATGGCGTAACGAGTAGGCACTTTCTTTTTTCTTCCTAGAATAGGGAGGGTTAACTATCCAAGGGTGATCATGTGGACGAAGGTAATGACAGTAATAGGATAAAGAACGTAGATAAAGCCCCCCAGTAATTAGAGCACGCTACTGGCTAGTAATAGGTGGCGGCACTTCTATTACTAGTAAAATGCATGGATACACCCCCTACGGGTCAACCCTTAAAATATTATATAATACCCCTCGAATACCATGAATGTATAATTATTCGTAACCGCTGCACTGTCAGTCAGGGGGTGTCACTGAGGGTCACGCTCTGTTAACGGAGGGGGTGTCCGTCATCCCCCTTAGTTGTGCCCCACGTGGCCAGCCTATAAAAAATAATTCTTATACAGTCATCTCTGAACCCCACAACGGGTAAAAATGAAATTGAAAAATATACGTTGTCAAAAATTTTGAATATTTAATATAGAACAATTTTTGACATAAGATCATTAACTGTTGAGGAATACTAACCAGTATTTTTCACAGTTAAGAAAATACTATCTTGAAGAGATTCCTAGGAATTTCTCCCTGGTGCATACAAGAGCGACGACAGGATCCTGGGTAGGCGTAAAATTATCCGCACTCTGTCATCCGTCCGCCTGGTTCACTGCAAGAGGAAGAGAGTAATACGGAAGAGAGTGTAAAAGGAGAGGAGAGAGAGAACGTTACACGCGGTTTTCGAAGCCGCTAATTGGCGGGGATGACGTATGGGCCTTGTAATTGGTTGAACGAAGTAAAGGAAGAACTACAGCGGCTTAGTACTTACTATAGTATCCATGGTATAATATATAGTATATACATACATAGGTACAATACACTATAGAATAGCGTAAGGCGTTTCAGTTCTTCTTCCGTTCTTTTTGTCTCTGCGCGCGCGTAAGACCGTTCCGTTTTCCCCCTTAATTTATGTGCCCAGAGTCCATTCTGCTCGATTTACTCAGACGGGGCCTTACGGTCCCACATAGTGGGACTCCTTTCGAGGGACTTAATGTGATAGCGTCACGCTAGCCGATGACCACCGCATCTGCGGTCACTGAAGGAATCCGCTGGACACGGGCCGTCACGGAATTATCTCTCGTCCCCGCTATGTGGTATAAGACCCCTGGGCCCTTATATAGGATCTCCCAGTGGGCCCCCTCGAATATCCCTGCTATACAGTTTTTCTTTTACTTTCAATACTCGCTACGTATACTCGATTTTTGCTGTTTCATGTGTTACTATATGATTCTATCCCTATGTATAGATATATATTATGGTTTATGAGACTCGTGTATCCTGTGGGATGTTAACTATGGATTTTTAACGGTGGTCATCCACATCTGCGACCATGTTGAAACTGTCGTCCTGTTAGGTGGGGGTCCGTTGGACACTGACCAGACCCAAAAAACTTTGAGCAGAATTCTTTTGGGACCTTCACATAAATTAAGTGGTTTTGCTGTGGAGAAAAAGAGAGGCGTGTATATAAAAAAAATATCTTAGTATTAACGTCTAATCAAATCACTATATTCCCACGGAAGTGGTAAACTCACCCTCTTAGTTAACCAAGCACCCCCTTTTCTCACTAACTCCTGAAACCGTGAAATAGGGGAGAATTCCCTTGGACAGTAAACCCCCGAGGGTTTATCGCTGTTTTATTGAACAAACCCGGATACACGTGTATTGTCAATTACCCATAGAAACGAGTCAATCATTTATTCTTGTCTTGTCATTATCCCACATTAAATCATTAAGAAGTAACATCGATATCCCTGGAGCAGGTGTGCGATGATCACAAGAATCGAACGTAATATAAATACTAATTAGTCTTTTACTGGTAACTTGAAATTAGTATTAGCACAAGACATTATAACCTGAGGCATAAAATAACACAAATTAAAAGTGTCTAATTTTATTAGTACAGACAGTGGCAATCTCATTTCTGACAATAGATCCAGTAAAAGAATTAGAAAATGAAAGACTGCCATGATAATAGTTATCACTCACATATCACTTAGTTAGTCAAGTGTTTAATAGGGCAACGACAAGGCTCCTCGAGTAACATACAATCAGCATAAATCATCAGAATCCAGTGGCATCCATGTTGGTCTTGCGTAGCAGAGTAGTCAAAAGGGCCGCCAAGAAGAAGCGTGTGCTGGTGCTGCATCCTAAAGGAATAAAAAGTGCCGAATAAAGGGCGGGATACGAAGGGAGGAAAAATGAAGATAAAAAAGAGCCAAAGAGAAAGAAAGAAAAAGAGAGAGAGAGAGAGAAATAACGATAGGACGCAGGACACTTTGGCGTAGGCCTCCCAAGAGACTCTGGTTAGGCGGGCGGGCAGGCCCGCCTAATAATTCTCCGGGGGCGTCACGACGTGTTCGTGTCAGAGCGTCGCGACGCCCGCGTACGTCTCCGCCGTGCTGTTTTATTGCTCCAACGACAGCGAAACTAACTGCAGTCATAAAAGTTGTATAAATAAAATTTTCCGCCCAGCCAGAATAATTATAAGACTCACCATTCGTACTTAAACCATTTGCGTGGTTATTATGTTATTCTGCAATGGTGATCAGCTGTCAGCACTAAGTTCTCTGGCTTTTAGCGATTATTATCGTTTACATGGGATACTGTCCCATTGCGTTACTTGGATCACGCTTCCTTGGATCTTTATGGAAACTTCAACAGATCCATTATGCAGCTACTGCTTCTTGTAGCGGAGCTGAATATTTCAGTTATTCAGAAGCTGCAAGACAAGGACGTTGTTAAGATAAAGAGGGAGAAGAAAGAGAGAGAATAAAAAGTTCGTAAGCTGTAACAGAGCCGAAATTCGACACCCTTGTGCAAGCCGATACGAGCCGCTAACAGTATAACATGCACGACCCTGTACCAACAGTTTATAAAGACTTGAAGGAGTCACTGAGTTCTGGAAAACTGAAACCATCAGGGCGCCGGCGCTAGAAAACTCATAGAACGTCTTCAGCACTTTTCAAGTACTTACTCCGAATTTAGCACCGCGTGCTTTTTCACATAAAAGCTCCAATATCCTAAGGCACTTTGGTATCAGTCCTAAAATCTCAATAACTATACTTTACAGTAAGACTAAATGGTCAGAAAGTCAGGAAATGGTAACCAGTTTAATAAAAAACACGTTTCCATCAATAAAATGGGTACCACTTCCAGTATCATTTGTTATTCATATATATTGTGCAAGATTGCCAAAAAATTCAAGCCTTCAAAATAACAGAGCTACGCGAGCTGGATTTAAGGGTAGTTTGTGCGCTCCATCAGGACGAATATTGTAAGGGTAGTAATTAGACAAGGTAGACAAGATTTAACAGCGCTTCGAAGAAGCGTTAGGCAGGGGTCAAAGTGTCCGTTTAAAAGAGTAAAGCATCCACGGCATTCCGAGGCCAATGAGCGTCTAATGAGGGTGGAGCCTCACTCAGAAATCTCCACCTACTCTTAAAATGCTCTATTTCTCGTATCCAGCGGGAAGACTTAAAGAACGTCTTAACTCTGTAAAGTCAGTTGGCATCTTGCCTCTCCGCGCACGCAAGACTCACGGCACTATAATCCCCTACGACTTATAAACGCGCGAGCGGGCTCACTCATCTGGTACGATACTAATTGAATTATGATTTAAATACTTCAATTAGTCGTGAAATATCTTGGTTGGCTAATTCAATTTGGGCAACCCTTGTTCGGGCGGGATACCCACTTAAACTGTTTATATACAGACAAATTGCTTCTTTGCTTTATATACTTGCTGGGATAACAGCGTTGCTTTGGTGACCGTCGGACTTTGCTTGAATTTCAAAAAATCTTCCCTAATCTCATTTGTTGATTGTCAAACATTGATATCGTACAGGATTTTTTGGGCGAATGTGAAGACGAAGAGCGGATGGTTCCTAATTTAGAAAAAAAAATGATTCAGACATTCGTTATGTAAATTTTAAGTGTCTCACGTATAAGATATTTTTGCTTTTGCTACATACAATTTATATGAAGATGCTCAATTCGGATTCCCTCACAGAACACAGTGCGAATAATAGTGTAATAGTGTCGCAAGTTACGAACTCTCATATTCCTCAGGATTTTACTGTATCCAGATTACTGTCCACACCAGCGCATTCCTTAGGTAAGTCAGGAGTTATAGTGGAAAAAAGGGACTTATACGCAGACGAAAAAGTCGTCGCGTAATCGGCCATGAAAATTCGCCATAACGATTATTCGCGCCTTCCTGGATGCGACTGGTATTTGATTTCATCGGGTTGACGCGTTCCTGGTCATGCTGCTCGCATTATACCGCTTTGATGAATGCCCAAGCACAGAGACGTTATTCAGGATGCACCCACAACGTATGGGTTTCTATTTAATCTATTTTTCCCCAACGATCGCTTGTCTGCAGCGGCATCTTCTAGAATTGTTTAAAAAAAATCAAAAGAGTTAAACCAGAAAAATTTATCGTATACCATAGAATTCTTTCTCTTTTGTACACTCGAGAAGATTGCAACGAGAGTTCATCGGGTAGCGGAAGTAGAAGACCCAGAAGAAGCAGGACAACCTTTTCCGCACAACAATTAGCTGCTCTGGAGAGGGTTTTCGAACGTACCCACTACCCGGATGCTTTTGTCAGAGAAGAACTAGCTACCAGGGTGTCCTTATCAGAGGCAAGAGTACAGGTCAGTAAATATACGCATATTCACCCAATGATTCCCAATCCCAAATTAATATACCTACTTAGAAATTACACGAATTCTCAAATTCTCTCCAATAAATCTGGCAAAGTTCCTTTTTGGCAATGTCAGTTGATCTTTCTAGGGTTCTTAGTAAGAATTGCGACGAGGTAAAATGAGTATGACAAGTGACCTAAAACTCCTCCAAATAGATCTTTTGAAATGATGGTTCATCAAAGGGTGACACGACCATCCAGTCTCATATTAAGGATCTGCAGTTGCACATAGAGATACAAAAATAAAAAACAGTTATAAAAACAAAGAAGATTAAAGTGAAAAAATAACAAGACTGCAGCGAGATGCTACGTAGTACTAAAGTATCGTATAGTTCGTGTACCAGAGACAATACACTCGCGCTCCCACTACCATCCTGGCTGTGTGGTATCTCATACCAACAGGAGATTCGGAGGTCGCGGACAGCTAGGCAGAAAATCGGAGGAGACAGGTTGTCAGGCAAGGAGCTATGATTAGCCTGCTAGCGGTAGCGCGTCTTCCAGCATATGTGGTTGGCATAGCATAGCGTATCCAGCACGTGTGCCGTATACCCTTCTGGCTGTCTGTCTGTCTGTTCGTCCGTCGGTCTGTACCCGCTGGTACGTCTGTCTTTCTGTGGCCTGTACGCCTGCCAGGAGCCGTCACGCTGTCCCGTCTCCGGTCCGCATATCCGTCCGTCTACCTAAATGCCTTTCAGCGGTCTTCTAAGAGGCAGGGTGGAAGCTTTTCTTTTCTTATTAATCCTGAGAATAAAATTATAAAGAAATGAATCACAAGCGAATATGGGTTACGATAATAAGGGAGATTGCAAACCTTTTTCTCAAGTTTGCTTAAAGTTGATCCTTTTTTTTATTGCCGGTTTCTAGGTATGGTTCCAAAATAGGCGTGCCAAATTTCGTAGGAACGAAAGGAGCTCGGCTATAAGCCGTGGAATATCTAATACTAGGGAGATGGAGGCTACTTTACCCCTGAGACCGATCAGAGTCAGTCATCCTCATGAGAGTAATCCTGAGAGTCTGCAGCCACCTCCTCAGGTACCTCAGTATCCGTACAGCGAGTACTGGAGGTCGCCTCAACATTATGCAGCCGTTCAGACAACCTCTAGCTGCCACGGTTTCGTTAATGGGAACCTGGGGAACATGGGGATACCTTCTTATCATCAGGCGGATACCCACCCTGGCCTTGATGGAACTTCTATGAATGGTCTCAATGCATTACGGCTCAGGACACATCCTTACGGTGCACCTTATTCTGCAATGCATGCTAGTATGTGACCATCCTGACAGCCCTGGTTGACAGCTTGAGACATCTTTGACAGCAAGAAAATGTCACAATATATTTAGATTGATACCAAAGAAATATTTTGATGATTTTGAAAGTAATATACTTAAATGGATGGCTTTGAGGGATTAAAGTTGTCTACGAAACAGCTGTTTAAGAATAATGGTACGAAGTAATAAGGAGACTGACGCCATTGTGACGCCGTTAAAGTCCAATTATCTGGATGATTCGTACACGAGGATCCAAGACTGGGATATTATTATCTCGGATGCGAATCAAGAATGGCGGCAGGCGGCACTTACGATAATTATTAAGGACTGAAAACAGGGTAACGTGTTATGTTATGATATTACTATTGTATAATTTTTAGAAGTATGAAGATGAGCTTCTTTAATTTGGAGAGATTGACACTTACGTGCTATAATACTTTAATTTAAGCAAAAGTATACGACGTAGACATAACAGCTACAAAGAATTGTATTATATATGTATTACATTCATGTAGAATTAATAAAGAGATAGAATTCAAAGTTAATAATTAAAATTATTACATTGGCACATAATTAGAATATGGTCAATTAATGTTGGTCATAAGTGCTTCCCATTTTGGTATCGAATTAAGCATCTTAAGTAAATACGTTTTACCAAGATTAAAAGTCACAACCATCATGAATTACTTCCTGAATAATTTCCATTTGAATGTTTTTCTCTGATTTTTAAACTGTCACCTGGACATTTTGCACGGCATTGCTCCAATCGACTTTCGAAGGTACCAGGTAGAATGCAGGAGCAATTTTACTTCCACAGGGACACTGACAACCAGCTACCCAGCTAAAGGAACCAAGTTTTGTACTGCATTTTGGACAGTTCAATTTCCCTTCGACATGATGCGTTATATCAGGCATCCAGGAAAGAGGTTCCAGGAAGTAAGTCTTAGTACAGACTTCTGTTGGTGGTAATTCCTCGTTCTGTAGATTTTCTGCAGGCTTGTTTGTCTGCTTATCTTGTCTTGGAGATTTATTGTAACGTTTAGAACTTATATGCCTCCAAACTTGTTTCTCTCGTGGCATATGTGGTAAGATATTACTAGCTGAAGCTACTATACGGCGACACTTCTTACATCTATATACAGTAGGCTCAGGATGCACTGTTGTCAGGGCAGGATCTGGCTTCACAAGGTCCATACAGCTTTGTGGTAGAATCTTCGCCTTTCGCACTTTGTCTGCTGCTATTTGTAGTCGATACATCTTGAAGTGTACATTTCTATTGTCTATACTGTGTCCCATGTCTTCATAGAGTCGGAGCTGTTCTACGAAGCCAGGATTTGGACAGACGAAGCGTCTCTTGTTTTTGACTAGTTCAAAAGCTTCTGTATATCCTATGCCATACTTTTTCATAATGTATGCAATCACTAAAGTGGCTGATCGGGATACTCCAAAGTAACAGTGTACCAAAATTCTACCATCAGACTCTAGAGCATGTTGTATAAACTGGCAGGAGTCTTCTAGGTAACTCAATAGATCCTCCCTTGGCATATCTGTTATTTGTATATATTTTAGAACAATGTCTGGCAAAACTTGAACTTTTCGTGGCAAAGGACACGAGTCAACAGTTAGTATATGAGTTATCTTAGCCTCTTTCAGCCATTCAAAGTCTGTAGCAGCTGTCAGATTACCCAGGAACAATCCTGGTTCAATCTCATTGTAGCTTGATGGACCAGCATCAAAATCTTCCCTCGTTAATTTGTCAGTGTCATCATGAGCCATGCTTATTATACTAAAATCAAGAAACAAATTATCTCTAAAAATATATTGCAGAAATTTAATGTTCAAATCTTAAATCATGAAAGTCAACTTACTTTCCTACAATTAAAGTGTGTATTAAATATCTTTCAAGTATTAACAATACAAATTAAAGTGTTCGGAAGACATATTATTTTTAAGTAATTGATTTAAACATCTCAAAAAGTGCATTTTAGTAAAAAAAAAAGGTCTAATGAATAAGTAAAAATTACAGACTCCATTGGTGTATAATGTATGTAGCTAACACACCCTCGTTAATTTATTGCATACTCAATTAGAATTAATTATCCATTCAATTAGTCAATAGATTTAAAAATAAGATATCCACGGCAGCACTGTTCTACTAGGACCGTAGACGAAAATCTATACAAATCTTCTGTTGACACCCTAGTTCAATGAAGCCTAGAAGCCGGACGTGAAACGAGGTCCAAAACTACAGTTGTAATTGCAAAGTTTAACGGTAAACAGATAGCAGAAAACAATGCACTGGGAGTCAACGACCACGTAGAAGAGGACCTATTGATTTTCCATTAGGATATAAACGGGAAAAGCACAAATTTTCTCGGCTAACGTACCGGGTAAGGTGACGTAGCTTCGCGGGTGTCCTTTCGTTTGTGCCATTCCCGTGAGCAGCCATGGCGGGTGTAGCAGTTTCCTCGATCCAGAAAATTCCCACAAAATACCTTAGACAAAAAGCCCAGGAATTCTTGACTTCGAGGAAACATGCCAACAATCTGGTGGATATCATCGCACAATGGGACGTAAGTAAAAATTCATGAAACTACCAATATGTGCTTCATTAAGTGTTAGCCCAAGGTTATGTCGGCGTCCACTTCTTTTCCCTCTCAATAGCAGCAGGACTCCGGCATATCATGCATACTTACCCTAGAGACGATTTTCCTGGAGGTCCTCAAACGGGGTGATATGTACCAGGAACGTACGATAACTCTAACTATAGGTGGTAAGTATGATGATTTCGTGAAACGAAATTTATTCGTTTATTAACATGGTCTTAATAAAAAGAGTACTATTACCCAGTCGATGTTGGCTTTGTGATACTATTATGAGACACAGAGATTTATTCTTTGGGTATAAATAAATGTTGTCGATATATGAATGCTGTGCACACAAGGAAGAAACGAGAATGTTATAATGTGGTTTTTGTTTATTCTGTTTCATTTTCATTACGCTGAATGGTACAGAGCCAAGTGCAGAATCTCGATACATCAGCTGGTTAAGAAATTGTTTCGAGGAAGTATGGGCAAAAATACTAGGATCAATAGAAAGCTGTCGCCCAGGAGTGCAATTGCAGGCCTTGTCCACTGCCATAAAACTGATGGCTGAGGAAGGCAAGACACCATTGGAACCAACTGGAGATCTAGAATATTACTTCCCTCTACATAGACTGAAACATATCCTGATGAGTTTGCTTTCGCCAGAAAAGGATAATGTCCATCTAATTGGTAGATTTCAAGAACTTGCAAATTATTTAGATGCACTTTACTTTACATGGAAGTGTCTTCCATCCCTTACACCTAAGAGGCAGCCACATGAAATTTACATCAAGAATCTACTAGAGCTTATAGACAAACTGCCACTGCCAAAAGATGCTGAAGGTACAGTAACCTTCCTTTAATACCATCAATATTAAATTGCGATTATAAGGTATATTTGTTTATTAGGTGAAGCAGCAAAGAATTCAGAATTACTTTGTGGTCCCCAGCAAGGTAAATGAATTTCTAACCCTTCGCTCTATTCTAATATTCCTCATCAAAATTATCATTGTTTCAATCTCTTAGCTACTGGTGGATTTACATGGGACCAAACGTCGGCAAGACGAGCCTTAAATAAAACTTGGGCATGCGTAATGCATTGGGAGTTAACACCTCAGCTACATAAACAGCTCCTGGTCGTCCTATTAGAAAGAGTAATGCCACACTTAGAGAAACCAGTGCTTCTAACAGACTTCCTTATGGATTCATTAGATGCCGACGGACCAATTGGTCTCCTAGCACTACAAGGAGTATTTCTACTAGTAACCCAGCACAACCTGGAATATCCAAATATCTTCACCAAATTGTATTCCATGTTCGAGCCAGAGATATTCCACACGAAATACAAGGCTCGTTTGTTTTACCTATCCGACCTGTTTCTAAGCTCTACGTAAGTTCAGAAACCGTATGCTCATCGTATTTGCAAATTCACAAATTAAACCATAACCTAACTACTTAAATATTCTTTAACAGACATATACCAGAAGCTCTGGTGGCAGCATTCGCAAAACGGCTGGCCCGTCTAACCCTAGTAGCACCAGCAGAGGATATCCTCATAATTCTTTTATTCATTGGCAATCTCCTCCTAAGACATCCAGGATTGAAGCGACTGATAGACCATCCTCAAGGCGGCGAGGTCCACGCAGAGGATACGAGTAGTGCTGCCGATCCATTTCTGATGGAAGAACGTGATCCCTTACAAAGCAACGCTCTGATGAGCAGTCTCTGGGAGATCAGAGCTCTTCAATGGCATGTGTTACCCAGTGTTGCTACTGCAGCACGTTTCATACGTGAACCACTACCCTCCGTCGAATACGACATGGCCGCCGCCCTGGAACGCACAGGCGGACATATTTTCGAGCGTGAATTAAAGAACAGAGTCAAGGAAATCATGTTGACCTTTGAAAGGCCCACTTCTATGTCTCTGCCTAAGGGCGAACGATTATTGCAATACTGGCAGCTCACTAGCTCTCACTGATCTATAACCTGCTAGGGAGATGATCAGCTCTCGAAGAAGATGCACGCCAGATGTATAAAACTCGCGAATCAGTGCAACATGGTACGCGTTATGAATAGGATCTTGAGGACAGGTTGTGAAATGTAAAAAGACGAGTGTAAAAAAAAACATGGAAGAGAAGTTCAAATAAGAATGAAAGTAATGGATGAAAAAATGAGCGAGAAAGAAGTTAGGATGTATGCACACTTGCCACAGGCACTGGCAAGTTAAATATTTGTACTCTGAGAAAAAGAATATTCACATTTACGAATGTATTCGTGACGATACTTTTATATTATTTAACGTTACGTTTTTGAAATGACTATACGAGCGTGACTAATATAACTATCGAGTACTGGGATTCGTTAGTTTGGTATTAGAGTCATGGATGTAAGCTTAAAAAGTTATTGTCTCGTACAGTGACCAATCAAACTAAATGTGAGAAAAAGAAGTAACATTGAGTTCTGTTATAGTGAGAGACTATTAAGTGGAAGAGAAAGATGTGAGATAATAAAATTTTACTTTAATTTAATAATAAAACTTCTCTTATTTCATTTGACAATCATTCCATGGTTTCTATTGCCAGTCGTAAATGTTTTTCTTTCTTCCTCAAAAGTGGTAAGTAAGTTAATGCGAGACTAATCAACTGAAACATTAAATATCCGTATTGTTAATGTTACAAGTCAAGACTACCCCATAGTCTGGATTTAATTTTTTCATCGCCGTAATATATTAGACACGAATATTTTGCATTATTTCCTTCTTCCTTTGTTTCGATCTTTATCCCATAAAGGACACTCATCGTACCTTCAATTACTCCTCTTGCACTTTACACTTAATCGTAAGAATAATTTCTTGTACATACAATAACCCTCTCGTACCATTTTTAATTGGTGGAGATAAGTTTCTTATGTAAAAAGTTCCTATGCACATATAGCATGATACACGTCACGGTTGTCGCCTCTTTTCTAGTATCTGCAGACAGAAGACAACTTATTGATTCTGATTAATCGAAAATATAGCTACATAATACATTGTAAACTGACCTCCGTGAATAGCCGCCATTCATCCTCGAACAAGGCATGTTTAATTTTTACAAGGATATTCGAAGGGATTTCTATTGTTGGCGAGATATTTGACTTTGTCACCACGTAGGAGATCTGCAGGAGTTGAGCGACAGTTGGCCTGGCTTTAGGATCATGCTGAAGACACCGACGCATCACGTCGATCAAAACTGGTGGTGGAGCCTCGAAATTATTAGATGCTGTTGGTGGTGGAAATACTATTTTTAACTTTGGATTTGTAATTGCAGTCACTTTTGCCCATTGAGAACGAATGTGTTGGAATGGTGTCTGACCGTAGACTAAACTGTAGAGAATACAGCCCAAGGACCAGACATCTGATTTATAATTTATCTGTCAGTTAAAGATATTTAATTAAAATATTTATATCGTATACCACATAGATTGTTTATTGTATTAATTTTTTTCATATTTTACCTTATATTTTACATTTTTATTTGGAGAATCTCCATTTCCTCCAATGTCCATAAGAGCTTCAGGACTTATATAGTTCAATGTACCTATGGTGGAATTCTTTACCACAGAAGTCATCTCGGCATTCATACTAGAAGCGATACCAAAATCAATCAGCTTAAGACGTCCCCTTACTAAGAGAAAGTTAGCTGGCTTTAAATCCGAGTGTATTACACCTGCCAAACAATTCTTACATGAAAATTTTGTATTAAGAAATAGTATATACAATAAGTTATTCATTAAAGTTATAATTAACTGTTATCGTGTATATGCTTCACGGCGGTAAGCATTTCGGTCCAGTAATAAAGGATCATTGTTAGCGGCAACCTCTTCTCCTCGGACATTGACTTCAACAGTCTACTAAGATCAGTGTCGCCCATTTCCATCACCACGTAAACCATATGATATTTAACTTCGCTGAAGATAACATTAAATGATACGATATAGGATAAAACCATCGCCGTACTTGGTATTCAAAAGAAAAAAATCACCTACTAGTCGAACATTCTGATGACACAAGGTGCTTGCAATTTGTGCAACATAGAAATCTCCTCCAAACAACCTTCTGCAGTCTCCTTATCGATTTTATTTAGATTGACACATTTTATAGCTCGTAACTCGCCAGAGGATAAGTCCTGAACTCGCAGGACCTCCCCACACATACCCTGGCCCAGTTTACCCAGAATTAGGTATTCTTTCTCCTTTACTTTCATTGTTTTACCAAAAGTCTTCATTATTGGTGCAGGATTTGACATTATCGAACATTGTATATTTGACATTTTTTCTACTATTCTTCCTGGTTCTGACTGCTTATTCTCGAGTGATAATCCCTCGATATTTGCGTTAGTAGCAGAGGTGATAGCTGCTACAGATTTAGTTTCTGTGACGGATACAGGCATAGATTTCTTGTTATTTCGCACAGATTCTATAAGATTGGATTGTAAGTTTTCCTTAAGATCCTGACTTTCGCTGATCACAGATTGTACAAAGTTTGTATCTGCAGGGTCTATCTTTGATATACCTTGAGAATCCCCAGCTGTGGTTTCTTTTAGTTTGGAATTGGCTTGGTACGTATGAGGAGGCTCCTTGATCTTCGAAAATTTAGGATCCTGTAATGGCATTGGAGGAATAGTATCTGCAGTGTGCATAGTTAAGTTTTCAACATTGCTACAATGCTGATTGGAGTACATAGTCTCTGCTAATGGTCTCCTAACGGATTTTTCTTCCAAGCTAAAGTATCTGTAAATATAACATAGAAATATAAATGAAAGAAATGAATTGTAACAATAAAACTACTTACTTTGATGTATCTACTCTTTTATTATGTGGTAAGAGACTGTGCTGCCCCAGAGGCTGAACAGATTCCTTTGATTTCAGAGGTCTACTTTCAGTTGAAGTTTGAAGCATGTTATATTGCGACCAATGTGAAAGAATAGTGGCTGGTGTTTGCACAGTATTTTTTGTAAAATCACTTTGCGTCTTAGTTTGTGGAGTTTGAAAGATGTTGCGATGACAAAAACTAGATCTGGACTCAGTTAAAGGAGGATGTTTCATTGGAGTGTCTGTGACTAAGTGAGATTGCACTGAATTAGGGAATGCTGTACTAGATGATGATGCTATTGCTTCAGATTGAATATTATTAATAGAGTCTCTTTTTTTTAAGTGTGCTTCATTGCCTAGATAGGCTGGAGTATTGTGAGCAGCAATTTTATTGGATACGATGTTTACAGAAGCAGCACTACCACCTTGACTCACAGAGATGCTTTCTGCAGTAGCACTAAATGGTCTTGGAAATTCATGACGATCCTCTGAATGATATACAGCATGCAATGCATGATCTTTTATAGAAGTCCTTAATGATGACGGTAGAGATGCTTGATCTTCCATTGTAGACTTTGGATATTCATTTGAATTCATCTCTCTTAGTGGAATATCATGTTTCACGGTTGGCACTGGATTATTATTTAAATTTAGGGTTGTCACTTTTTGTGCATCTATTTTATTATGGTCCTCCCAACTATTAGAATGTCTAGAATATGATATATTTGCTCGAGACATTCTGTCGTTATGAAGCAAGGAATTTCTGTAGTCCTCCAGTGGTTTCTCCTTAAAAAGTTTATCTGACAAGCGCCGCTTATGCCTCCAATCTTGTGAAAAGCTACATACTTCTTTATTTGTACTTTCTTGCTTTAAAGGATTAGAAGCAGATACTAATTCATTCTTAGAAGAAGAAGTATGTAACTTGATATGAGTCTCAGTAGAAGGTATATCCGAACATGATGGTACTACAGATGCAGTACAGGTCAATGTACTTGTAGAACATCCTGACACTATCTCATCGCCCTGCGAGAGTCCATCAGCAGTGTCACAAATAGAATCATCTCGTGGTAATGGCTGGATATCATCATTATCCGACTCATTGTCTGATCCTAATGATTTATGCTCACTATCCTCGTCATCACCCTCCCAGAGATGTTCCAAAACACTTACTCGAACAGGCTGTGTCTTTGGCCGAGCATTTATAAAATTGTAAGATCCTCCACTACTATTCAGGCTACTCCTATCGCTCACGGATTGCTCTTCCATTGTAAATTATTTTGAATAACTAGTGAAAGCGTCTCTTCCTGACTTACATAGCCGACGTTTTCTCCTGTTATGGAAGTTCACCGATATGTTAAATAGCACATATGCCGATTTACTAATCCAAATAAAAGCACTGACAACTATTGAAACATTCACAACAGCATGTATACTTCATTCGCAATAAGATAATACGTCTTGGTACGTCTTTGTTGATCAAAGAGCATCATCGTACACCTGTCAAGTATTCCCAGTATCTTACACCTCAGGAATCTAAAGTACTTTAAAAAAAATTAAATATTATAGAACACCACTTTCAGCATAATTCAACTGCATAAGATCAAACTTACTACGAATGAGTATACATTTTTCTTAATAAATGTTTTACCGTTGTACTGTGTGGTAAACAATTTGATTTGGATTTTGTACCGGTTCTCTGCCAGTTGTATCCAAATTTAAATCCCAAGCAGCAATCGTATTGGCCGATAATTCTATGTGTCTAGGGACATTTTGCATTTGATAACTTCCATGATTTACCGACAGAGGTATATAACTGTTATATGGGGAAATTGAGTCCTCTCTATTTTATCGACAATTTCAATTGATCTACAATTCCTTTGTTCTTACTCCAATAATCAAAATGTTTCCATATTACTCCGATTGATAAAAATTCATTCTTAAGAGAAAGTAACATATGTGGAACAATAACAAAAACTTTAGTACCTTTAAATAAGTCATACTTTACTCATAGATCAACTCGATTTACAATACTTATTTTCGAATTCATTCATTTAAATTACGAGTAAAGTAAGGCGTACAATCTAATGGAAAGTAGCTTTGATATTCGTAATCAGAAGATCGCCCGGTTATGACAGTAAATTCTGTAATTTTATACATACTAGAAACAAAAAGAGACAAAACTATTGCATAATTTAATGCAAATCTCTCAACAACGTTAATTGCATACTAAGAAACTCGTCTAGTGAGACCAAACAATTGGCGTTTTTGCCAAAAGAAAAGTCGTGAATAAAGCGCCTGTAAATAGGACAATAAGAAAAAAATTGCTAAACAATAAACGGTGGGATATAAATTTTAATCTCTAATTCAATTAACAGGCGTACCTCCCGTCGCATATTCAAATTCATCAGATTTATTTGAAGCTACGCAATGCATTAGCTCATTAACGTGATTTTGACATTAACAACGTGCCGTCCTCGTTATCTCACATTTGACATTAATGTTTTATTCGACGATTTAAATTAAATTACGCATAACAAACATATTTTTTTTTATACACCATCCCTTGACTTATAAAATCAATCTGGACACGACCAGCTACCTTGCGCTTCCTTATCAGCCGCAAATAATTAAACGGCTCTCATACGAGAGAGCTTTTCCTATCTCTCGCTCATTATTAGGAACTACCTGGCAGCGATCAAGATGGTGCATGGGACTCGTACAGACAAATACATCCTACTTATAGTTTTCATCTTCCCCCTTATATCCTAAATAATTAAGCCTAGGTGTTGTGTGTAATTATGTGTCAATCTGTATTATCTGTAATGTTGCCCGAGTTGGTGTATACAATTTCTCCATTCTCTCTGTAGTTTATTTTATTTAATTAAATGGTCGGGGCTCAGCAAACGTACGAACGAGAATCTGAACAGGTCGTTCGACGTAGAAACTGACTCTTTTCGGGACACTCATCGATGACGATTAATTAAAATAATATACCGCTTTCATTTTCTCTCTGTTTATACGTCCTAATCGTTGCGGACGGACCCTGAGAAAGTTATGCGTCCAATGTCCGAACGATCGACTCTCTCCGTGATCTTCATGTTCACACAAAGAAGTGAGAGATATATTATGTATATATTTATATGTGTGTAGTGTGTGAGTGAGTGAGTGAGATAGTAAGAGTCAAAGAGAGACAGTCAGATGGATAGATAGAGAGAAAGAGAGAAAGTGTAAGAGTGAGAGATATATATAAAAAATAATATTTTATTTCTTAGGGGCGAAATTAGGATTTGTATTACGAGTGTAATGAAAAGAACTTCTCTAGGCAATTTCGAATAATGGTCTTAGCGCTTTCCGTTATTGTAGTTGAGGGTCCGCATTGGCGCCTTGAACGTCGACGCCGATTGTTGTTGAATCTGATAGGCTAACGGATGAATTTTGAATCCATATAACCTACAATATTCAAAATTTTATAGCATTAAAATACATTGTATGTCTTTTCTTTCATTTTAGAGCTGCTGGATTAAGAAATAACACGAAAATGCAAGGATGCAGTGTGGAAAATGGTGACAATTAATAAATAAGGAATGAATTTTGATAGCAATTTGATTAAGCGACTTACCTAGGTACGAATTGATTTGCTGCACGTTTTGGTCGATATTCGGGATGAACCATGAAGAGCATATGTGGAAAACCAGTACCAAAATATGCGCCATCAGTGTGATGGTGACGTGAACTTTTGGGTGTGTAGACATCCATACATTTTGGACAATAAGTTTTAACCATTGCCTCCCCAGGAATGTCACTCAATCCCAGTGGCAGCATGGGCTGAGACTCACAATAGACACGTGGACAATGACCAAAATCGCCTGCTTGATATTTTTCAATCATTTGAGCGATTCCCCGATTGGTAAGTATGTAGCGAGCGTGAATAAGGCCATACAGCATCTCGGCAGCCTGCTCAATCAGATCCGACTGATTGGGATTATCATCCAAGTCATCGTCTAACCGAGGAAAACAAAATTTGTCAATAGTAACATCAATTTCCACTAAACACTGTTAAAATGAAACAATCTATTATAACATAAAATAACATTAAACCTGAAATATAAAAGGCATAATACGTGACATACAAATATTATAATTGACATACCAGGCTCCAGATCAAGGATCATGTCGAGTGCTTGACGGTAATGTGGCACCTGCTCATTTAATCCTGTCAAGTTAAACTTGTCCTGGATATAATCCTCGTCAACCTGTAGAAAGAAATCAATGCCAAAAACACTTTTCCCACATTAAACAACACACACAAAGTAAAAAACACCCAAGTTCCAAATGGTACAAAATATTCATAGCTCATCTCTTCCCCAATTTTATGTTCCTCAAAACAAACAAATCATTGAAGAATTGTTGAGATGCGTACAGCCGAAGGAAAACGGAGTAGCAAAACTTAATAAAAGCACTGAGTAAAGAAACAGGAAATCAACCTAACCAGAATTGTAGTCATGAGGAAAACTTACCTCGCAGAAGAATTCGTTGCCTCTGAGGCCACAGAACCACGAAATCCAGGACACCTCCTCGGAACTGCTCATTTTTCTGTCGACGAGAAGGAATCAGAGAGCTGCTATTATTTTTCAGTGAAATAGCTGCCGCACGGGAGTGGTGTAGCGCGCGCGTGTGACGCGTGAGTCTACGTATATAAGGAGGGGTTTATGTACAGATGTGGCCACACAGCAGGGGTGAATGCGTGCGCGCGCTTGCTGTCTTACTGAATATTTCAATATATATATAAAACAATATAGAGTATCCACCGTATATTCGTGATACTTTTCTAATATACAATAATTGATTAGAGTGCGAAACGAGATATGGAGGGGCGACAATGGAGTTTTTGCTTTACTAGGCAAGATGCCCGACGTAGCGGTCAGTCCCGCTGCTTCACCTACGTTTTCGTGGTCATTGTTGCTTCGTCAAATGATTTTCAAGCACGACGGACGACTGGAGTCGATCGGGAAATGCATTACTTAAGAAAAACCTCCAAAGGACCACGCGGCCCACCAAAAACCCAAAAATAAACAGCCCTTGCGGCTTACCTTTTGGTGCCTTGATTAGCCACGCTTGCTCGCCCAAAGGGGGTAGATGTCACTGGTGTCGCACTGTAGACACGCCACCTTTAGACAATATTTCTGATCACGTGGGATTAACCTTTTTACAAAGATTAATCATCCTCAGTTCATCATACTCGTCAAAAATAATTATACTTGACGACTCACTTTTAATGCTTGCTTGAATATTCATTCGCAGCACGTGCGAGCTCTATCTTTCATTCAAGATGGCGGTTCGTCAACATTATCAATGCTCAGATGATAGGGTACATTCGCGACCAAAAGTAGACATTTTTTACCTCGATTCTTTAAGTGATGTTAATTAATATTATTAATAAAAATACGTTGCAAGCGTTTATAAAAATTTTGTTTTAGAAATACACATCAAATACTACTAAATAATTGTCTTTGTTAAACAACATTCAGAGCTAAATAGTTTTCATAACCGGATCCATGTGACCAGCGTTACCATGGCAATTAGGTTGCGTCAATATGGTGTCAAACTTAATTTGATGTATTTTTGACAAATTTTTATAGTACATAATTATCGTGTTTTATTCTTAGACAATACTCCATTACAAATCGTACATTTTTTCAGCATGAATTGGTCGCAATTTATTAATTCGATGACATGCCAATCAAGAATTTGTAAATGTTTCAGGTAATATGAACTTTGCTTATCTTTTCTGTTTGTTGCTTAGTCTTCTGATTTGTTATACTGCGTTGGTAAAGACTTTTTACTGTACAGTCATATGTCCTCATTACTTTCAAACGGTCGATAAAAAAGTTGATATTAGCTAATAGAGACACTTTGCTGTTGTCATTTGTAATATAAGATATTGGTACCTGTAGTAACATATTGAACAAAACTGTAATGAAATATTTATTAAACATTAGAAATTATCCTTTCGTCTATACATACGTTTTATATGGAACGTTTAAAACTCAGAATTATATGAAGATCAAGAGATGAAGAGTCAGGGTTAAGCTAGGTGCAATGTATATCATAGGACATTATCAATGTAGAAGTACACTTGTGTAAATGATGAGGCTTATCAGTATCAGTTATTTGTCACAAATTCCCCCTAAGTTTTAAAGCCACAGCTCATTCTTACAATTCACAATGGTATGTATAACCTCTGTATAATACCTCAATTTTGTAATTGTGATTGATTGTTTATATGCTTGAAATTAAATGTTTTCTTCCAGATGCACATGTGGTATTGGTTTGGATATTTGAATGAGTTTCTTTTCAAAGGATTTAATGTAACAACGACATGGGGTGTTATATCCATATGTCTAGGACTTGCTGCACTGGCAATAGTTTACGAGGCAATGAAAATTTTACAGGTCTTCTTGAGAAAAAAAACTATTGCTTCTCTACCACATGAGCTTTCTATGCAGGATGAGAAATCGTCACTTTTGAGTAAAATTGCATCGAGATATTTAAAACGATCGACAAGATTATATTGGTTTGCATCTTTATGTACTTATTATAATAACTTGTTGCGTGTATCTTTTCTATTAATTTGGCATGGATTACTTTTCAGTTCCAGTTACTTCTTGTGGCTCCTTGAAGTATTTCACTTTACCATACATACAACACTTGGTTACTTTCTTATGTTAGCTGTTATGACATACAATGTGTATGTTAATATTGCTCTCGTTATGGGAGCAGCTATTGGATACTTTATATTAGGACCAACCCTCATAGAATTGAATATGGCTCAATACTACAATAAACGGAAGGATATAAAATGTAATTTAGAGTGTTCAGGTATCCTGTATATGACTTATTTAACTTTTTATTGATACCTTCAAGCACATGTTATTCATGTTTTAGTATAAGTTACATGAATCTACTACCTCATATGAAATTTTAGGTTCATAGGAATTCATCATTTCAGATGCAATTTTGGATACAAATAGGCGTCAATCAACAGTGTCCTTTATTGCAGAACAACTAGTCGCTGAAGCCAATATTAATATTGATGTCCAAGGAATGCATGTTGGATAAACAAGAACGAAACATAAAATAAACAGAAGTCTGATTTTTATGATATTATATATACACATATATATATGACATATGTACAGTTTTTGCTACACAAGCACATAATATGAAGTGCAAAACTGTGTATATAATTTTATCTCTTTAGAATAGGTAAATGGTATACAAGTTTTTTTTCTAATAACATATTCAGTACTAATATAATTGGAAATACTGTATCATTTTACATTTCACTTTGAAAACTTCTTGAGCATATTTTTAGAAACTTTTAATGGCAAAACACATTGCCTAAATAACTCCCTTAAGATAATTGCATAAAGAAGTATATGTCGAGATCTACACAATGTATTTGGACTGAAGCAAACTCATTAAAACTGTAAAAATGTAACCAAAACTATATATCCAATGGTAACCTTTACTAGTAACATTGTTACGTAGAACATGCTCGAAAATTCACTGCAGTTATTGCAATTATCAATGTTTCTCTGTTTCTCTGTCCATATATAAAGAGAGCATAGCAATTCTTGCAGTACTGGAAGTGAGTTCTGAATTGTACCAATAATTATGTAAAAAATGGAAAAGCAAACAAGATATTTTAAACCACAGTCATTTTTTTAACTACATAATTATTGTTCCTTGAAACTTTATGATTAATATAGAAGTAATAGGTTTCAATATATCTTCACGACAGCTTTACGCTTTCATATACCCTTAAGGTCTACCCTGAAAACCATTATGTATATTCGTAGCTACTTTTTTATGTAAGCTTATTATAAGATCGAAACTGAATCATATAATTGCACGTTTTACGCGTACTGTTACATTCCGTGACCTGTCTCTCATAATCTTACATTTTTTCCAACTATTTTTAATCTTCACACTAATCTTTCCCGTCAATCTGCAACTAGCTTTTCGTGATTTTCCAACCCCTAGCTTCTACCATTTTCTTTAGTATAGAGGGACCAACCCTCTTTAATTAATAATCTGAACATTGTACATACATACACGAGAATTCTGCCAAAATATACTTTTTAAGATTGATTTTATCTACCAAGAAATCCATCAATACTTCCCGGAACATATACAAAATAGAACATTTTTGAGAGTCGGCTCTTTGGATCGTAACAACACGTAAAAAAGCGGGAAAGGTAATGTGATTCGTGAAGTTACATAATTTAGGGTATTATTCAAAAAATTACGATAATCATAGTGACATTGCAATAATCCAGTAATTCATTGAAGTATACTTGTCACTGCTGTGTATGTAAGTATTACATGCTCTATTTAGTGTGAATTTTATAATAGAATTGTTTTTTTGTAACTTCTTGAGGCACAAGGGAATTAAGATGACACATGTAAAGGCAAAGCACACGCTTCACAGTGGAATTTTTCACCCTTTATTACGAAAATGGCAGTCACCAAATGTTGAGATTACTGCAAATAATCTTATGTATCCAATTTTTGTACTGTAAGTATGTGTCTTAACCTTAAGGTTATATTTTGGAATTATGCTGACATTTCTTTTCATTACAATTTAAATTGTTTTCATAAGCTAAATGAAAATTTGGTATTTATGATAATATTTATTTTTATAGAGACGATCCAAATGGCAAAGATCCAATTGCCAGTATGCCTGGTGTTTATCGCTATGGCATTAATCAAATAAAAGTATTGTTGGAACCATTAATAGCAAAAGGTTTGCAGTCCATATTATTGTTTGGTGTTCCAAACAAGTTGGAAAAAGTAATCAATAATCTTTTTTATAACTCATAAGCTATCTCATAAAACTGAAGATTGTAATATAAATCATTTATAATAGGATAAGAATGCTACTAATGCTGATAGCACGGAGAACCCTATAATTCAGGTTCTACCTTTACTAAGGAAGGAATTTCCTCATTTAATAATTGCGTGTGATGTATGCCTATGTGCTTACACTGAGCATGGTCATTGTGGAATTCTGAACAGTGATGGTACAATAAACAACAAAGAAAGTATCAAGCGTATTGCAGAGGTTGCTGTTGCTTATGCCAAAACAGGTAAATCTTAAATATTATCATATATATAAGATTTATATAACCATAATCAACCAAGTAAACCACAATCACTTCAAGTTAATTAATACACCATTTATAGGAGCCCAAATCATAGCACCATCTGATATGATGGATGGTAGAATAGGATCTATAAAGAGTGGTCTTGCTGCAGCTGGCTTATCAAACAAAGTGGCTGTACTGTCATATGCCGTTAAGTTTGCATCAGGATTTTATGGCCCATTCAGAGATGCCTCAAAGTCTGCTCCTCAATTTGGAGATAGGCAGTGTTATCAGTTACCACCAGGCAGTAATGGATTGGCTGCTAGAGCAGCGGTAAAAATCAATTCTATAGTATCTCTTAATTGACACAATTAGTTTATCAATAAAATAAAATTTTAATTAATTCTGATTCCTTTTTTAAAGGCTCGCGATGTTGAAGAAGGTGCCGATATGCTTATGGTAAAACCAGGTCTTGCATATTTGGACGTAGTGCGACACACAAAAGACGCTCATCCCGAATACCCAATGTTTGTTTATCAAGTATCTGGTGAATATGCAATGTTGTACCATGGCGCTCAAAATGGTGCCATAAATTTGGAAAGCGTTTTGAAGGAAGTTTTACTATCTATGCGACGAGCTGGTGCTGATTGTATAATAACGTATTTTGCACCGTTAATCTTAGACATGTTAAAACCAAAATGTAAATATTAATTCAATGGACATTTCCTAGAACTCAATTCTTAAAATGCTGAGAAAAGTTCAATAAGTCTATAATTGTATCATTAATCATTGGAACATTTTTAAATCACTCAACAAACATGATTTCAAAATTATTTATTGATAAAGTTCATTTATTCTTTGTATGGAGGAAAAAAATTTCGACAGTATAACGCATAAAACATATGCATCTTGAAATGAATTTACAATCATCATGGATTATTTGTACATAAAAATTGTATATAATAATGAAAATTTTTATAACGGAGATCGGTAACAAATAAGAGATTACATTTGAAGTTTATAAGTACATTTCCATCATGAAACTTTCTTATTTAAAAGTATTTAATTAACCATGTTATGTATAACGCTCGGGACTTACGGACAACAGTTTCTATATACGATACGCTATGTAGAACATCTAATAAGAATAAATAATGTATTATATACTATAGCGAAATGTGTTTTATTCGTCATCGTAAGAATCCCGTTACGTTTTCCAGAAGTTCCGTTCAGTGAGTGCATGTTCAGGAATGTATTATATTACAGTTCTTGTCTAGAAAAGTATGGAACGTCGAGGTAAGTATTTATGTCGAGAATAATACAAGTTAATGACAATTTTAATAAGTCTTGTTATACAATTTAGTAGACCATATTATAAAATGAATTAATCTGCATGATTTTATTCAGTGAGCTTCAAAAATATTAAAAATAGATATATTTTATCTCTCCCACGTCATTATATTTATTTGGGGCGGAAGCCCCGAATGGAACCACGTAAAATTTCTACGTGTTACAGTGGCTCTTTTTATCCAATGAAAAATGTACCCGAAACTTCTAGAAGATAATGAGAGTCGCAACGTGGGCCAATCAAAAAAGGCCAACTGTAGATATGATTACCAATGACTTTACTCCTTTCCGTTCATTCTAGCAACATCCAACCAATCAGCGTGAGCCACGACGAGATGTTCCCGTTAATATCCCGGCGCTGAATTCAGTCTCCAGTCAGTTACTTCTGAAACGTTTATGAGGATCATTGTGCTGAGATACTTCAGTGCTCACGGACGTGATATTACAATATTTCAATTGTTCTGGTGAGTTTTCGAGATCATAAATATTTAATATGCATTTAAATTATTTGAAAAATACTTCATATATATCCTGAGTTAGGATTTATTAGATTTATTGTCAGCTACTTCGCCGCGTCTCATGTGGCTGCTGCGATATATTGGATATAGTTTCAGTTGGATGCTCCAATCTGTACGATTCACATTAATTTGTTAAAATGAAAATTTATTAATTTTGAATATGTATGTTTCTTATATACGTTTCGAGAACTTTTCAATTATGCAGACTCTGTGACCGGCCATTTCGGAGTACTCTACGTGGTCAATTCTTCCGATCGATTTTCCGTTTGCTTGTAGTTATCGCGTGGTACGATAACATGTTTTCTAATTATTATTTATCTTTTCATTCCTGTTTTTCCATATCTACTGAACGTTCGGGATACGTTATCAGTTCTCTCATATGTACTAGAACGTTCCACGGATGGACAGCTGGAGCAATTTGCAAGTTCAAGGCGACATTCATATGCGATTTTCAGACAAAAGAATAGATAAAGCATTGAAGAATTTACGTCTTTGATGTATTTGAGGAAGATTTTTAAATATTTTATGATTTTTATGGAAAATTAAAAATTGGTTAATATTATATTACACTGAAGACTGTTTTAGAATTTATTTTTTATTAATTAATTGTTTGATGTTTTTGTTTAGGTGATATAAGAAGAAAGATTCAAAATGAAGGGAGCCGTTGCCCTTATGGTACTAGGGCTGGTTGCAGCCTTAGCAACTGCTAAAGAAGAGAAGAAGGAGAAGGAGGACATTGGCACTGTCATTGGAATTGATTTGGGTACTACATACTCTTGGTAGGTGATCACAATGAATGATGAATATTTATAACAGTGCAAATTACAATTTAAATGAAGGTTATTTAGAAAATTATTGCAAATAATAATTTATTTGTGTTGTTTTATTCTAGCGTGGGAGTTTACAAGAATGGACGTGTGGAAATAATTGCCAATGACCAAGGAAACAGAATCACACCCTCCTATGTGGCATTTACCGCAGATGGTGAACGGTTGATTGGTGATGCAGCTAAGAATCAGCTGACGACAAACCCTGAGAACACAGTCTTTGATGCCAAGCGTCTGATTGGTCGTGACTGGTCTGACGCTACAGTACAACATGACGTGAAGTTCTTCCCATTCAAAGTCATTGAGAAGAACAATAAACCCCACATCAAAGTAACCACCAGTCAGGGTGAAAAGGTGTTTGCACCTGAAGAAATTTCTGCTATGGTTCTTGGCAAGATGAAAGAAACTGCAGAGGCGTATTTGGGCAAGAAAGTTACCCATGCTGTTGTTACTGTACCTGCCTATTTCAATGATGCCCAGAGACAGGTAATGGATTATTTTGAGATAAATATCATATGAATTCTGATTTTTTTTATGTAACATGTATTTAACATAACTTCTAAATTTTTTGTTACAGGCCACCAAAGATGCTGGTACCATTTCTGGATTGAATGTCATGAGGATCATTAATGAACCTACTGCTGCTGCTATTGCCTATGGTTTGGACAAGAAGGATGGAGAGAAAAATATTCTGGTCTTTGATTTGGGTGGTGGTACTTTTGATGTCAGCTTGCTCACCATTGACAATGGAGTCTTTGAAGTCGTTGCCACTAACGGTGATACTCATTTGGGTGGTGAAGACTTCGATCAACGTGTAATGGACCACTTTATCAAACTGTACAAAAAGAAGAAGGGTAAAGACATCCGCAAGGACAACAGAGCTGTACAGAAACTCCGCCGTGAAGTCGAGAAGGCCAAGAGAGCACTCAGTGCTAGCCACCAGGTAATTACTAAGGAAATTTAAAATAGAATTTTTTTTATTTGAAATACAATCTAATACAATATTTTTGAAAATTGTATGCTTACCAATTGTATTTTGTTACAGGTCAGGATCGAGATTGAATCCTTCTTTGAGGGTGAAGACTTCTCTGAGACCTTGACTCGTGCCAAATTCGAGGAGTTGAACATGGACCTGTTCCGTAGTACCATGAAGCCTGTGCAGAAGGTCCTTGAGGATGCTGATATGAGCAAGAAGGATGTTGACGAAATCGTACTTGTTGGTGGTTCTACCAGAATTCCTAAAGTCCAGCAATTGGTTAAGGAGTTCTTTGGTGGAAAGGAACCATCCCGAGGTATTAACCCTGATGAAGCTGTGGCTTATGGAGCTGCTGTTCAAGCTGGAGTACTTTCTGGAGAGCAAGATACCGATGCCATTGTACTGTTGGACGTCAATCCTCTTACCATGGGTATCGAAACCGTTGGTGGTGTAATGACCAAACTTATTCCAAGGTACCTATCACTTCCTGGAGTGTTTAGTTAATTTTATTTTAATTCATTGTATACTCATCTACTACCTCTATCTTTCCAGAAACACCGTCATTCCCACGAAGAAATCACAGATTTTCTCAACTGCCTCTGACAATCAACACACCGTAACCATCCAGGTCTACGAGGGTGAACGTCCCATGACCAAAGACAACCATCTCCTAGGAAAATTCGATTTGACTGGCATTCCTCCAGCACCTCGTGGTATCCCACAAATTGAAGTCACCTTTGAAATCGATGCCAACGGTATCCTCCAAGTATCTGCCGAGGACAAGGGTACCGGAAACCGAGAGAAGATCGTCATTACCAACGACCAAAACAGACTTACACCCGATGACATTGAAAGAATGATCAAGGATGCCGAGAAGTTCGCCGATGACGACAAGAAACTCAAGGAACGTGTGGAAGCTCGCAACGAGCTCGAATCGTACGCCTATTCTCTAAAGAACCAGCTGGCCGACAAGGAGAAACTCGGCTCCAAGGTCAGTGACTCCGATAAGGCTAAGATGGAGGAAGCCATCGATGAGAAGATCAAGTGGCTAGAAGACAACCAGGACACTGATCCCGAGGAGTACAAGAAGCAGAAGAAGGAATTGTCTGATATCGTTCAGCCAATCATTTCGAAGCTTTATCAAGGTGCCGGCGGTGGTGTACCACCCACGGGAGGTGACGATGACGATCTTAAGGACGAACTTTAAGTGCGCGGACGCAAAACGCAAATGTTCGCACGTCGTACTTTAGACTGAATATTGCTTCCCTTAGGCAAATACTATCGGGATTAATATACGCGCGAAGAAGAAGATAAAGTTGGGACTATCGCCGGGATGGTGCCGTGTGAAACACGAAAGAGACTGATCAACGACATAAGATACGTTGTAGGTTAGGTTCGTGACGAACACGACGGGACCGGCTCTCTCTGGTTAATAGTACGTTAACGCCCGCGATCGAAGCTTCGCGAACGGCTATCGTCGTTGAGAGTAATATTATTCTTCATTGTATTTGCTACGAGGAAATTCCCAACATTTCCCGATGCTCCTCTTAAAAAAAGAAAACCACTTAAAAACACATAATGGCGGCGCGATCCATTCTCGCCTCTCGTTCGACGGGAGATCGGCGAATGGGACTTGCTTTTTTTTTCAATTCCCGGATAAGACTCTATGGTGTCGTTAATTTATTATAATTGTTTTATATGTTTCATTATGAATAATATAATAATCGAATGCGCTAATTGATACTCGCGAAGCTCATCGAGAGTGCGTGAGATAACGAGCGATTGACGTGTGAATGGAATAATAGAGACAGCATAAGATTTTGGTGGATAGGTAGTTTATCTTCATATTTGAAAACAGGCCAGGATACCGTTTGCTGCTCTCTTACTCTCGAGCATTGTATCGTACTGTGTACAATACAATTGTCCTAGAATGATTGTGTGAATGAGGTATGTATCAGTATCACGAGAATAAACATTTTTCAATAATTTTCTTACTGTATATATATACATTATATCCTCTTCCTTATTCATAATCATGTAATAAAGTAGGATTGTGGAATTGCCACGTTGGATATTAAAATGAAAAATAAACATTGGATTTAGATAGATTTATTTGGGTATTGAGTTTCCAGTTAACTTTTCTTTCGTGTTTGTTCCTTTGTCACAAAATTTTCAAAAGTATCTATTCTGCAGAGAGCAAAGTTCGCGAATTTTTTTGTCGCTATTCATTTTCTTTTAAAATTACCAAAATACCTTGTTTAACGGACAAAGAGTAATTACGATACTTGGCGCAAGGTGCTAGTTAATTATATCGAGAAGATAATTTTACGTGTAGATTATCAATAATTTAGTTTACATCGTATTTATTACTCTTCGCGTATTGTCCTTCGAGGTAACTAAATAATTATTTCATCTCAAAAGCAATTTCGACGTGGTTAATGAATTTTTCGTAGCGCAAGGTACAAATTAGGTACAAAAATACAGTCAAACTCCTCAATAGTTAACGGACTTGAGGTCAAGTCCCGCAATAGTCAACATACCTTAACATTTAATTATTGGTTACGTGAATGTCAAAAATTATCATGTGATTAAATTTCAAAAATGCACAAATATAGGTGACGTAGCCTGACAATGAGCTAAAGGAAATAGCAGTAGAGAGGTGAAACCTTAGTTAAATTATTGCAGGAGTTTCGAAAGGAAAAATTGTTGCCTATTGGAGGATTGAAACTATTCTGAGGTAAACTACTGATGATTTTGACTGTAAAGTTAGGATCGTCGTGAGAACCACTCGCAGATAAAATATTTTTAAAAAATGTCTTATCCCAAACATTGTTTATCGGTAATTCACATACGGGGGAGTACAATTTCAAAGTTAATCGAATGTCGTCTCTGTACATGAACAAAAAAAAATAACCAGCAAGCATTACCAAGTGCAGTATAAATATTAAAAGTCAGATCTAATTGAATTTTTAAAAATTGTAATAAAGTGAAATTTAAATAAAATAAATTCAATATTGTTATACTCAATTTAATTTAGAGACATTCATCACGATTTGCTATAGTTAGTACAACCCTCGAACAAGTATTCCTTATTAAGTCTCATTATTATAGTGTACAGCGAAAATATTCGCCTGAATCACCACAAATTATGCCCATAATTCTGATATACTGCCTGAAATCGGAATTCGATCAAGGATCCATATTTAATGCTACATACATTACTGTTACACTTAGAAAACAGGAAATGCATCGTTGCTCGCAAATACAACAAATGCAACGACAGTGTAAATTAGACATTTTTCGAAGCTGTCGAAAATTTTCCATCGTTTACAAAGTTCTCTCTCTCTCTCTCTCTTTCTCTTTCTCACTCTTGTTCTCTCACTCCGTAAATCTCTCACAGTATTTTCTTTTCGTATAAAAAAGTAAGGCCGAAAGGTTAGGCGTTCGTTTGAGTCAGCATAAACAGACTTGACACATGGTGAGATTTCAAAAATCCAAACGTTAAATCCCCTAAGCATATTCACCCCCTTAGCCAAAGAGCATAATCGTCCCATATTATTTATCAGAATGACTTAAAATACTATTACAACTGATAACAAGTACGAGGTATTTGACTAAACTTTTGTACGATAGGTTCTCTGCATGTATACATATGTTTTGTATGTCTCTCTTTTTCATTTGGCTTTTGCCAATCCAGGCAAAAAAATAAGCGACAAGTTAGTTGAGCGTGCTTTCATAATTCCACAATTTTTTTTAGTTTCTCCGTCATTAAACATTTTCTACATTTCCATCCCATGGGCTCTGACAATTCTTCAGGGGTGAATATGCCAACATTGAACGTTCAAACTCTTAAAGTTTTTTTCACTTAAAATTCATTTATCCTAAGTAACATAGTATTATCGTGCTACATGTGTATTGTTGTGTGTCATCATCGCGTTATCATAATATATCATTAACTATATGAATAGAACACTATTCGTACCAGTACATATTTACGGTTTACGTTATCAATATGCATGTAACTCTTGTGCTTCTCGATTCGTCCAAAGAATTTGTCTTCCTTTGATTCCTCGCAAAGTACGCACGTGACATTTTAATTCAATATATCTTGTGTATGTACCAATTTCGAAAATCACAATGGACAAGAGGATACTAGCGAAATACGAGGGGGGTTGATTCGCGTGTACGATAATATACATAATATACGTATCTTACGTGTACAAGTAATCTGTTATAGGTCGCCATTCCAATTTTTAATACAAAAGTCGTACATTTTTCTTTTAGTATATAACGTGAAATTTCACATCATTCGATTTTATATTAAACGTCATCCTTTTTTTATTTAACCCCCCCCCCCCCCCCGCCAACCCCCATCGTTTCCCAAAAACTCTTAAACGTAACCCATTTTTTTTGCCTTACGGTCAGTATTTCTTTCAACTAGTATGAACACATTTAACGTATTGTTGTAACTTTTTTTCCCTCTTCCCCCTTCGTACGTCTTATTCAATTAGAAACAGACCGGCTCATCTGGAATTCGATGGACTTAATAATGAGAACAGAAAGTACACAATCATATTCGAGATGGCCTGACAGCTTTTGTATGGATATCGATATCGGTCTCTTTGATTTTTGATTCATTCGTTACTTCTTTTTTTTTCTTATTCCTTGTCGTACTGTTATTTTTATTTTCTTGGACAGTTTTCGCAAAAGTTCTTCCTACGCACTCTTGGTTCTAACACTTTTAGTACTCTTATCGTACGAATAAACATTGTCGCTCGTACGTACTTGGTGGTCGAAAGGCTTTTTATGAATAACAGAAAATTATTTCAGTAATTCTTTTTCCTTCGTGACTATGAGGGTAGAGTGAATTTAAATAGGATTTGTAACGAGGGCGCAAGTCGAACTTGAACTAATAAAAAAAGGATTGGACACAATTGAATTAAAATCACTGTAGCTCTTTCGCCTCCATGCACGCCGATTCCACAATTACACTACATTGTTATACATACATTACATATCTATGCTACAAATATATACGTAGCGTAATAGTTGTTTAGCTTTGCAAAAAAAAAAGAACAAAAAAATAGATATATATATAGATGCTACCGAGTACAATAATTTTACTTGAAATCTCGTTTACGTACTTCTCGATCTTATTAAAAAATAATATTTATTTATATTTTCCAAAAGATTTTCTTAGAAACGGACACCAAATAGAATGATAATTATCTAGACCTCGAGCAGGCGAATTAATCTAGCAAATTTTAACGGAACGTCCACACTTCATTTGCGCTCGTTTGAACGGAGTTTGAAAACTTACATAAAAAAAAAAATTATATCCGTGCACAAAAAACAAAATACAAATTATAATCGCTTAAGTGTAAGTAATAAATGAAGACGCGTCGTGCGTTAAAGATAACTAGCGATTTTCGTTTAAGAATTATCAAAAAATAAATACCATTAGTCCAATAAGATTATAATCGAGACACGGATCCCGCGAAAGGCCTCATCTGACAAATAATATTAAAAAAACAAAATCTGTACTTTAGTTTTCAGTACTTTAGAGCAATACAAAAATGTTCAGCGGAATAATACATTGGTCAGTAAAACGCATCTCTATTGTAGCTAAATCCGCGTGAAACGCATTCATCGTTTGTTATAATTAAAATTCTAATTAACGGCTAAAAAACACAATGAGATAAGTTACAGTATATATTCGATCCGTGGATAATCATTTAAAAGTAGAACAGCGCCATTTCTAAATAATTTCTATAGAACTCGTCGCATAATCGTACGCTTTTAACGAAAAAAGATAAAGAGCGATGACAATAGGAGCATCGCGTAGAAACGAGAGAAAACGAAGTACGTGGTATATAAGTGTCTATATATTTTATATATATATAATATATATATATACCATCGGATACTGATGTACGCGTCAACAAAAGTTCATTAGCTAATTGAATATCGACACTAATTAACAAGTCTTACGGATCCGCGGTCGCGCCCCTGCAATTCGTTTTCGCTTTTCTCTTTTTTAACTATAATTTTTCTCTAGCTTCAATAATAACAATGCATTTTGTATCACAGTATTTATGTCAGTAGTGTATTTGTCGTTTTCCCTTTGGATATGGCAAATATGAAATATAACAGTAAAATTATACTAAACAATGTAAGCTTATAACTCTTTGGGGCTAAATGCATATCACAGTGTGAGAATTTTCAACGTTCTATGTTTTTTCTCTCTTTGTTTTCTGACTCTCTTTCTTTCTTTCTCTTTCGCTCTGGCTCTTAGTTCTCGTGTTTCTTTTTTTGTTCACTTTATTTCAATATTTATGTGAGTCGTACAGGGGCGCGCGGATCCACGAAACGGTTATCGCTTTAATGCTCACGATTCTTTTTTTTTTACTTTTCTTTTGTTTAAGTCTATATATTATAAAAGTTATCGTAAAAAGTTTTAATAACCATCATCCCGTGAAAATAAGCAAGCAATTAAGTTAAAGTTTGCTTTTAAAATTAATTAAAAAATGCACCACCTTAGGCTACTTCGGATAGAGGATACTATTAATCTAATTATAACCGTCACCAGAATTCCCATCGATGGAAGGAATGTCGGTTATATTATACTGTGTCTTGGATCAAACCTTCGATTATTCTGCTTTTTTTTTTCTTGCCCCAGAAGCAATTAAGAAGCCCTATGCAGCTTGCTCTAGATACTAGTGAACATGCAGTAAATAGTTAATAGATATATTATGTGTATATAATATATGTAAATAGTAGTGACGATAATAATCTTGACTATTATTATTCAGTTTTGTAATTTAATAATTATATGTCATCCTATCGTCGGGTGTCGACGCACGTCTGCGTGTGTTATCTTTAGAAGGCATTTATCAGTTGCCAGGAGGAAAAACTATATCAAATACTGCTACACGTCAATCACAGTTTTTTATACTGCGCAATCAAAATTCATACTTGCGCAATGGACTTTACCGTCTATTTGAACATAAAGACGGCTCTCTTAAATTAAAATTAAAGTACGCAGAGTACCGTCGACACGCGAATTATCAGGAGTTATGAGTTAGTATTTTTTTTTTCACTTTTTTCCTATTTTTTCATTCAAAATCATTCTATGTATATGGCCGTATGGTATTCTTTGTAAAAAAACATGTTCTCTGACGATTCAATTGTTAGCTATATTATTTGTTACACGCTACTGCGGCTCGAGCGCATTGAAATTCCTCAAAAAGTCTTTTGGTTTCTTTTCCTTTTTACGAAACGCGCATTTCGTTTTCCGGCATGGGAAGATAAAGCATAGGTTCAAAAAATGGTTAGTCTATACATTGATTTTCTTCCTCCATGCTGAATGAAAGTTTTTTGTCAGTTTTGTCATTTGCTCCTTTCTTTTACTTTGTTAAAACAATTTCAAATGTGCTTTTTCTCTCAACTTTCCAGTAAAGGCTATTTTATAGTGACTTAAATCTTCAAGATTGCGTATTATGATTGCGCGAAAAACACTCGCGATTTCATGATCCAATTAAAATAAGGACTTGGCGAACGCTGCGATGACCATAGGAATGCCGATGTCGAATCCACAGGTTGTCAGGATATTCTTATCTTCGTGCTTGTGTTGCGGTACCTTTGGCGAGCACATCGCGCAATTAATTAATCTAAGAGAAAAAGGAAATGGTTACGATTAAAATGTAATGTAGAAGGAACGTCTAGTTTTTAAAAAGAATTATTTAATACAACAGAGACTCACTTTGCATCAGAGATAGACATCTCATTTCTGTAAACTTCAATGGCGTCTCGACTATTATAAGATTCTTGAGGTTCAACTTTCGGATCAATTTGTTCTACTACATTGATAAAAACGTCAATTTCTCTCTTCTGCGACATCGCCCACGTTATTGGTGAGCTCAGTTGCACGTTACCATGTTGCGCTTCTACCAGCAGTTTCATGGCTTCGGGCAATGTGGCAGTTTTTGGAATATCTACTTCTTGGACAGTGTTGTTATTGTATGTCGCTATGACCACAGAAGGAGAGGAACGCAAGAGGGACAGGGCGATTATGCAACCTGCCTCCACAGGATTGATGTTACCATTATGCCATGTTTTGTTCTCCAGCATGGACTTATTTACGTTTATCGTAATCATATAGCGTTTGGTCGATTTATTAAGATTCTATGGAATATGAAGAACAGTGAAATATAAATATTGTGAATACATAGAAAAACGTGGATTGTAAATATGAGAATAAGATTTCTTACCGCCCATGAGAGATTTAGCATTGTGTTTAAAGCTTCAACAATTGCCTGATTTGGTTCTGGTGGTGGTGGAAGTGGCTTCTTTGCCTGTTCGCGAACTTTTCGCTTTTCATAGGACAAAGGCCTTTGGACAAACATAATTTTTAGTAATACGATTGTTTATGAGACATGATTTTTCTCTGTATTGAGAAACACCTGTTATTCACACTTTTTGAGTTACTTATGCTCACCTTCCAGAACTTTCGTAGTTCCGTAGCGCGATTAGAACTGCAACTGGATGAATTTTGGCTTTCTTAATTTTTTCCTCGTTCGTAATCTCGTCGATGATCTTTGCAACTGTCAGAGAATTGGGTTTGAGCATCTTCATGTTATGAATTCTTTGTAAGTTATTCAGAAGCGTGGATAGATCCATTAATGGTATCAATGAATTCCAAACCTGAATTATTAATAATTTTTAGGGTTTACATTCTCTGTGAAATAAGTTTCCCTTATGTTATACATGCCTCTTCAGATTTTATTAGATGACTTGGTACATGCTCCAGTTGCAATTTGTGTTTTTCTATAAGGGCAGCAGCACAATGTTCATCTTCACAGCGTTTAAAAGTTTCAACATCTTCAATATATTCAAAGATTTTTTCCTTGGTCGTAAATCTAGAATATAGTAATAATATTGATACCAAATATGTAGTATAAATCTAGTCTATGGTATGGGATAAAGGAACTTACACTGGAAAATCACTTGTTTGCAAATTAACTTGTTTTTCGGCTGTCTTTAAGCCATACAATATGTATGTTATTACAAAATGGAATCCTGGCAAACATTACACGAGTATAAAAAGTTTATCTAATAGATAAGATCTATGGTTTCATAATAAAATAGCAAATTTACCCGGTTTCTTATTTGGATTGATATGGGATAGTTTAATAATATCTTTATGTGTCCAACCATATTTGCCTCTGTATTGTATCACTTTCTTAGCAAGTTCGAAAGAATTCGTTTTTGTGTACCAATTAAATACAGCGTTTCTTAAACCGTGACCCCAGCCACCACTTTTTTTCAGTTCTGTTTTACTCAATTCAGATACAAATTTAATAAAAAGAAAGAAGTGTTGTGGTTTTGCACAGACATGTGGCACTAGTTTATATGCTTCAGTTCGTACAGATTCACAGACGTCCTGCTTAACACAAACAGCCAAAGCAAATACCAATGTCTCAGGATTTGGTACTAGGTTATTCCTAAATGCCTGCAAACACAAATATTTTACTTCAATCTGCTTATTTAGTTACAGCCATTTTTAAGAAACTTAAGAATTCAATACCTTTTCTATTAAATGCAGTACATATCCATGTTTTTTCTTTGACATAGCCAATTCTATTATAGATGGCACTTTATTAATTTCATAATAATTGTGAACAAACCAGTTTCCAGATTGATAGTTAAGATATTCTTTGCCAATGTAAAGGTAACGTGATAAACGCAATTCTGGAGTATCGCACAAATGAATCTCAGGCTCAGGCTCACTAATAGCTTCAGACATTTTTCGGTAGGTAAATCTAGAAAGACATTTTAATATGTATTCCAAATAACATATCATCATTACCAATTCAACGGTTTTCACACTATACTAAATATATGATGGACAACTTGTAATGAGCTATATGTATAAGTGATAAACATTAATATATGTAAATAAAAAGAATCTTAAATGTAAGGCAGTACTTCAATACATGCATAATTAGATCATTCGTAACAAATGTATGCCTGTCGTTTACGTCCTGTAAAAGGGAATACCGGAACACGTCATAAGGTAAAAGAGAATAGAGCGATATGATTTGGCCGTAGAACGAGAGCAGTCAGTCAACATATTAATTTTTACTTTCCTATAGAATAATTGAATGGTATTTTGAAGCATTTCAAAAATATTCATAGAACTATCCAACAGGCTCAATGACCAACGGATTTAGTATATTCGACAGAAGCAATGCAGTATTTACCTCTACAATTCGGAAAAATGTGTGCTCCAAGAAAGACACAATACAGCTTCTGTGATACATAGAACACCCATGAAAGGAAGCAAGTAGCAAAGAAATACACCTCTGGTCAAATGTAAAATGGATAGACTATTCATTTTTCTCTATTAAATTGATTGTAAGATTTATTAAAATGGAGAAAGTAACATTTAAAATGGAGTAAGGTCATATGCTTTTTACTTCATAAGCAGGAATAATTGCTTCTACGCGTTAACACAATTGAAGTATCCCAGATTTTGACACTTCCTTTTCGTTAGATTTGCGGTGGCGTATTACTGGGGTTCCCCTACTACCAGAAAAGGAAACCATTAGGCTGCGCACGCATTGTTGTTACCCGGCGCCACCCGGCGCGTCAAACGAATTTAAGTCATCAACAAGTGCAACAATGATGGAGTGGTTTCGTGAAAAATTTAATCTTCTAGAATCACTTACCGATGCTGAGGCGAAAAAGGATAGCCTTGCAGAAATTAAAATTAAATTGACAAGTCTTACGTCTGAAGAATTAAAACAGGTCGCTACTGATCTTAATTTAAGTCTAATTTTCTCAGAGTTAACCTCAAATGACAAGTAAGATGACAATGCTGTATTTCATGATTTGATAATTTAATTAAAATGTATTTAATGATAAGTATGAATTTAAACTATTGGTAAAAATGGACAGCATAAAGGTTATATTTTTATATTTTTAGAGATATCATGATACAAGCTTGCGATGTACTCGACACTTTATTTGATGCAACCGAGCCTGGTAGGATTCACCAACGATATTCAGATGAAATGAAGTCATCCATGTCCCTACAACAATCTACAGTGAAAATACTCATACTTCGTGAATTATTACGAATTGCCAGCCAACCTGAGAACATGAACAGTTTAATTTCTGATACAGATTTGCTAATGGTTATTGTTGACAAAGTTGCAGATGAGGATATAGCAGTGGCTAAATTAGCAATGGATGTGTTGAAAAAGATTGGTTCTAATAATGAGGGCTTAAAAGTTTTCTATGCTGGTCCAATAATGAGAATGTTCGCAAGAATGCTCTCTAAGAATGACACAATCAGCTTCCGAATATATGAAATTGTGGTAAATATATCAAAATCTTCAAAGGAAGGTCTTGAGGCATCAATAAATTCTGGGTTTTTGAGCAGTCTGATAACTGTTTTGGAAAATGATGACATTCTCCTGCAATTAAATGCACTGGAAATAATGACAGATTTGGCCCTGACACCAGAGGGACTTGATTTTCTAGAACATCAAGATATACTCCGCAAGCTTTCTGAGAAAATTGAACGTGCCAACGAGAATCCGTTATCCACAATTTTGATTCCGGGATTAATGAAATTCTTTGGCAACGTCGCTTGTGTCAGACCCAATGAAATTTTCTCAAATTATCCAACAGTTGTCTCTGCTCTCTTTGAAGTTCTGGAAAGTGATGATCCTACAATATTATCTGGTGCTCTGGATACATTAGGTCATGTTGCATCTACTGTAGAAGGAAAGTATGCGCTACAGACTTTGGGAGAACCAATACTCAATGCTTTAAAGAGAGTTGCTGAAGTAATTCAGCGAATGCCGACCGAGATACGAATTCGTGGTTTAAATAATCTTGCCTTAATTTTACAAGTAAAGAGGGAAGAACAGGACAACAGAATATTATCTTTAACAAAATCATGGTTCGATTCACTAGTAGACAATCCTCTGGATATGATTGTGAGTCTCTGCAAACAGCCTTTCGCTGATATTCGACAAGCAAGTTTGGAAGTGTTAGCTGTTATCGCGTCGCAAGCTTGGGGTCAAGAATATATTGCGGTCCAACCGGGTCTCATAGAATTTCTGTTGGATAGAAATGTAGAAGCATTTAAGGAGTGTAAGGAAGCAAAATATGAAGTGGTCAAAACCTTATCACAATCAGTAGCAGATATTTTTGATGCACACACTATTCAAAGAATGAAACAGTTCATTAATGAGGGTCCCTTGTACAGGGATACAAATACCGAAGTGGCTACTGAGGGTGCTTCATAAGGCTTACAATCTCTTTGTCAAGACATGCATTTGATTTTTAATTTTAAGATATTCGTGATATCGTTTTATCATATACTATATCATATGAGCGCATTGTATAATAATTATATTGTGTGAGATAATGCAATAATAATAACTTTAATAACGAATGTAAACATTCAAATTTTTTTTTAATTTTCATGATTGATCTCAAAATGTTTATTAAGTAACCATTCTCTCATTAGTATGCATTTCTAAATTATGCATACTTCTAACTTGAAATAACTGTACATGTATGACATCATTGAAATAAATACAGTGTTTAATACAAGAGTGTATAATTTAATTCTTTTGGTAGAATGT
Organism: Calameuta pallipes; assembly: GCA_030142375.1. Taxonomy (NCBI): domain Eukaryota; kingdom Metazoa; phylum Arthropoda; class Insecta; order Hymenoptera; family Cephidae; genus Calameuta; species Calameuta pallipes. The sequence continues at coordinate 84,866 of JARQSW010000616.1, read as the reverse complement.
TGATATACAAGGATTGATAGTAGTGTTAATTTTCAACAATGGAATCCAAATTTTTGTCATGCTCAAGATATAACACAAAAAATGTTCAGCTAATATGAAAAATGTATCAGGTTGGCTAGTAACTTCTTCCTGAACGCATGCAAGTATTAATGAAAGTATAACATGGCGGTGTTTAGAGGATCTTTTGGCCTTAGCAATGTTATTGGAAATTACCGCAATTTTCTATCACCAAGGTAAAATAATTGTACTTTTACTCATATTCATTCTGTGTAATAGATAAAGTAAAATTAAATGATATTTAAACTAAATTCATCACTATTGTTAATAGCGTTCAGCAAGAGGTTAGAATTCTCTGCTTTGGGCTTGATTTAAGAAATAACAGAATCTTCAAAATTGGACATTTTATTTTAATTACTGATGTATTTCAATTACTGTAATTGTCAGGGTAAAGAATATTTAATGTAATTTTTCATTACCAATTTGTGTGATTATTGTGTATCGATAAAGATTTATTTCAAACTTTTTATATTAATTTAATAATATATAAAGTTTAAAATTTAATTAAATAATAATTTAAGAATTATTGTTTTATTTAAAAAATGATTTAATCCTGTAGGATATGTGTAACAAGTTACGACAGATGTTTATCCATGAAGGGGAAAATTACAGAAGAAGAAATTGGTCTCCCACCACGTCCAAAGAAACCACTTCCACCATTTTTTAGATATCTTGAAATGAAAAGACCTGCAGCAAAACTAGAGCATCCCGAGTTAAAATTGACTGAACTTACGAAATTGTTATCTGAGGGTTGGGCAACGTTTGATCCTATGCAAAAGGACATGATGCAAAAGCAGTATGATCAGGAAATGCTTCTTTATGCAAAGACTTTTTCAGAGTACAAAAAGTCAATCACTCCGGAGCAAAAGTTAAAGCTCAAGTTAGCAAAAGAACAGAAAAAAATTTCCAAGGAGAAGGCAAAAGACCGCCAAGTAATATTGTATAACATATAATATTTATCTAATAATTATAATCCTATAAGTATTTCATCACAAACAATTATTTACGTTTACAGAAAAATGCATCGTTTGGAAAGCCAAAAAAGCCAATGTCTTCATTTTTACGATACATTCAAATTAGAAGACATGAATACGACAAGACAAAGATGAGCTACAAAGTAAGTGTTATTTTAAAAGAAAGTATTCAACTGATGAAAACGGTATATAATTACAAATTGATATTGCAGGATTTTTTAACCAGTGTAAAACAAGAGTACGATGTACTGCCAGAGAGTAAAAAGGTAGAATTACGTGAGGAATTTATGAAGGATCTACAGGAGTATAAAGTGGCTATGATTGAGTGGGAAAAGAAAATGATAAAGCTAGGATACCCCGATGTAGTGAGAAATTCTTCTACCTTAAACAGTCTTGAACAAAATAAATAGGAAATCGGGTGCCCCACCCACTCAACCGTCTTTGACGACCTTGAAGTTTTGAGCCCCCCGAAATCCCTATCGGATAACAACACCTTGGGCTGGGGCACGGGTACCGTAATAGATACCTACCATAAAGTTCAAAGTTCATGTTCCCATACTGATAATACACCAATGACATCCACAAATAACAGTAACGTGTCTCAGATGAATACATTGCCTGAGAAATCAATCATTCAGAAAGATAAAAAATCCATGGAGATTATTAATATTTCATCAGACTTGCCAATGAAGAGCACCGGAAATAGCAACAAGAGGTTGATGGCGCATGTGAAAAAATCTGATTCTCTTTCAACAATTAATCATGACCAGCATGCATCGCAGATACTTTCGTTACATAAAACAAAGTCCGATATTGCCGAATCGTCAACCAGTTTGAATGAAACAAAAACATTTAAGGATAATCTTTTAGCACATAACGAGAATAAAATGGCTGACTTGGATACTCGTTCAAAGTCAAATTCAAAAAAGCAAAATATCTGTGACGAAGTGCCAGAAGAGTATGTATACGTCGGTATTTCTGTTTTTATTGTAACGGCCTTATGTTACTGGAGTCTTATGTATCGGTAATTTAGTTTTATGTTTTAATTAAAACACCAATAATATACTTATCATTTTACTTTCATTTAGTAAACCTTAATGCACTATACTTATGTATATCCTTTGAACGATTAAGTACGTACACGTCACAGAATACCCGTTTTTTATTTTTTATTTAATATGTTCACAATATTCATTTATACTATTTCCTGTCTCTATTGTTATATATTATCTTCCTGCTTGGTACTGCTTCCTGGTTACATACAAGTAATGTCCAATGATCTTTGTCGAGCCCTTATCTAAAAAAATGTAATAACATATCATTACTTTTTATTATAGACATGCTTTGCCACGGATGGACAAACCGATCTAGAGAGAATGCACACTGTACCGTTCACGTATAAAAAGTTCATCGAATATTTTTTAAGTGAATAGTGTAATTAGTGCGAATGATTTGGCTGATAATACTTGCGTGTCATTATTTTAGTGCATTTCACAACAAGCCCTTCTGTAATATATATACATATTAACATACGCAAATATTTTTAGGATATACAAATTTTCAGGCAAAGATTCTCTATAGCGTTGTGTGAGTGCGAATTTTGTAAGATTACATTCGCAATGATTATAAGGAAGCGCAATCCTTTCATTTATTTAAGTTTTGATAATGAGCCATATATGGTTATCGTATTCTAGTTTTATAAAGTAATCGAATACATAGTAAGCTGTTGCAGTATTTCCTCCTTCCTGAATGCGAATCAAAGTAATATAAAAATCTACTAATCATGTAATAAAGGATAGATAATATATTGCATTATATATATATGTAGACTTTCATATTCTACTCTATTGTTGTCTAGTTACTGATTTTAATTTATCGGACCAATTGACTAATATATGCTTTAATTTTTCATAGTATATTTTCATCATCCCAAAAAAGCTGATGATCGTTGCCTATCATTGCTCAAGGAATTCAACACAATGTACAAGTTCTTTATGGAAAAATACATTTATTCTTGTCGAAGGGCAGTTTACAGTTCTACTTTGGTTTCCTACTATCATTTTGGTTAACAAGCCAAATCAGCTTCTTCTTAAATGCATGTAATTTACACTTTACTATGAGCAATGCAATTTAAAACCAAATTAACCAGGCATTTTTTTATATTTAAGAACTACCTTTGTGAAACGCAGGAATAATAAAAAATAAAAATCACATCAACCTCTAACTACCTTTTTTGTAAAAACATAGATTTTATCCGATTATCAAATGATTACAGTTGATTCAAGAAAATGCATAAACGTTCTTAAGATATTTATGTTGTGTCGATAGATAAGCCCTTAACACCTTACAAATTTCGACATCGTTAGTTGTCTTATAGCATGGCACATACGGCATGTAAAATAGGACAAGCAATAGACAAGAGAAATTGATATTGATTGATTATTCAGAGTAAATAGAAAGACAAACACACTCTTATAAATAACCGTCGATAATAATCAGGTATGCACAATAGTTGTACATGCAAAAAGAATTGTTACTACTTCTCGGTAGGCTGTAACCTGATACCATTTCTTGGTATTTTTGGATATGTCCTGATGTGCGGATTAGCATATTTCCGATTACAGTGTATTGACGGATGTAACACATGAATGAAATGGTGAACGTTTTATAACCAACAATTAAAATGGAATGCACAGCTTCAAGCAGTGTTTTAATTTTCATGAAGCTTCATTGGATATTACGCAAATAAATATACACCAATATTGCAACATTTTCCATTATACTGGAAATCAATTTCCTTCGTTATACAAATGACGTTTCGTAGTTTTCAAATATGTTAAGGCTATATTTCTTTTTGCTTCCTTTCTGCCCTTTTCGTTTCTACTTCGGGCATGGTACAATCTATTTATTTAAAAAACGTGTATAAGCGCATCGAGTCATATGCTTTGTATTATACGTCGATAAGCTTGCAGGCACCGCTTTAAATAATTGTTTAATAAGCGAAATTATTTTCACAAAATATATAGCTGTGTATTCTATTACCAAGCGTCGCTGTTTTGGTTGTTTACTTGTACTTCATTCAATGCCTCTGTTGATGGAAGTAACGTGTCCAGATCGTTCCAGTATCGAGATATCGCACAGTGCATCAGTACAAAGCTGAAGATGTATAAGGCAAAATCTTCTAGGATTCTACTAAAAATTGTCAAAATGCCCTTCACTCTGTATATGAGCTCGGGTTTGACGTTGCATAGAATTAGTGCAGCGACTAGCAAACTACCGTCCTGATTTTCACGCAATTTTTCAGTTGTGCATAAACGTCCCAGGGTCACCACGATGTACGGTATTATAATGGCCTGAAATATTATATAGACAATTGTTGATAGGAGACTGTTAAAGTGTTAATCGAGTAATGAAGATAGGTCAGAATCTTACAGTTCCAAACAGATGACCTAAGTTGAAAACAAGGAGGATATTCACTATAGCTGCAAGTACTATGTACATTGTACGACTTGTTAACGCCAGATACCCTGATGATGCGTTAGAAGATGCTGGTGCAGCGTTGTTAGGAAAATTTATGTTACCGTTGAACTCTGATGTGGATGCTTTAATTGAGTCAGTTTGCTTCTCAGGACCTAATCGTTGTGATGTAAAATTTTGCAGATTTGCATTTTCATTTTTGTAGGAGGATGAATAGCGTGTGTGTGACGCACGTGGTCTTGATCTAAGTACATCTTGATCATCTGTATTGAAGATTATCTCATCCTTGTAATTTTCATGTTCTATCTCAGAATTTACATCTATAGAACATAGGAGAAAATAATTTATATTAATATCTTTAATTTAATATCTATATAAGAGCTTTCATATATTTAAGAAATTTGATACTTGCCATCTATGAATGCACTGCTACATTCCTTTTCGATTACAGCTTCATTTACCGATAAGCTATTGATATTACTTTTGGATGTATTTGGCCAGGTGTTGTCGACATAAAGATCGTCAATTGATGTTTTTAAAACTACATTTTCTATAATAAATAAAATAATCGGTATCTTTTATTATTCCTTATAGAATAATATTAATTTTAATATGTTAAAGCTAGAAGTACTATTTTTTAATATAAAACAGTTATAAAAAATCGCTACAGACACACATTAATGAAATATTGTCTTAAAATCTGATACGTATCATAAAAACAAATTTGGAATACAAATATAGTGAACTCAATGATAGGTTAGTAATGTTTATAAACATAAGTGATGAAACATGCATGTCTCAAGTAGATGAATTACACTTCATTTACCATCAGAAGCATTTTGAATTTTTTTGCCAGAAATTCGCTGAAAACGACTCTCTGAATTTTCCAATATTCGTCTTCTTCTAGCTTCCCTTTTAGCTGCTGTGTCAGCCATGACTATTTCAAGAAATATGTATCACGCATGAAGTTGGAATTGTCGAAAAACTAGAAAAAGTATATGATCATCTCTTTCCTCTTTACTACAAATTATCTGGTCAACATTACTTTCTTTATAATATAATTAATTAAGAAGGAGTAAATAAGCGTTTCTGAAGTACAAGTGGTAGATCCCAAATGGTTAAAAATGTATAACATTTACGCCCGTTTCCTCCGACGCGGTTCAATGTATAAACTCGGTTTAACTGTGCTATTAGCCAATCAGACACTTGTATTTTGAAGATAAACGGAGTTTATGCATTGAACCGCGTCGGAGGAAACGGGCGTTAAATGACTCAGAACTTTTCAAATTTATTTTGTCCATCGCAATTGAATATCTGCCTTGCGACTATTTTATTAAGATAACATATATTAATAAAACCATTATTAAATTACCAATATACTTCATCTATATCATTTCCTTGTAACTATGCAAATAATTATAAAAAGAAATCTGCTTTCGTAATAATCTCATATCCTTTTGAATGATTTTTAAAAGAAATCTTCAATATCTAATTAAATAATATTAAAGGTTTTCTTCTTATTACACGCTCTGGGTCATGTAGCGCACTGCATTTATCTCAGCTGGGAATAACCATTTTCAACGCACAGTTTGAATATCTACAAACGAAGTGATCGCAGCTACATACGCTAAATGGAAATTCGTCCTAAAGTATTGTGTAGCCGGTTTTCTGACGGTTCCCGGTTTCGTAGAGCTCGTGTCTTTTTGGCGGGCAGACTGTTTGGCGACAGCTTGAGAACGGCTTACGGAGTTGGAGTTTTCGTAAAGTTTAAATGGGTGACAAGGACGGAGGTGAGAAATAAATCCATATTTCAATAAGTGTCTGTTATTTCTTTTTAGTTAGCCCGAATGAAGGATCCTTAGTAACGCCGCTACCGTGGCGGTAATAAATAACGTCTTGTCCTCTCGTTTAGATTCCCGTATAATCCGTACAGATTCATTTCGATGAACGCAAGAAGAATTGGGAGTCGCGTAGGTCGTATCTCAGTGTAAAATTTACTATTGTGAAAGTTACTTGTAGAATAATTAATTTAGAGAAAGCTTTGTGATTATTTGATCGGCTAATTGATTTATGTATGTGCAGCTTCTACGCGTATGAGCAGGTTATTCGTTGTGGCGACATGCAATTAAATGGTGGCGGCATTTTTTAAAAGATTTCAATACGTTACTGGAGGGATTTATGTTAGATATTATTAATAAGTATTGTTGAGGTTGATTTTGTTGATATAACTATACAGTTAAGGGATGTTAGAATTATCTTTGGTAGAATATGCATATATGTATTGTTTGATTGTATTGAGTATTAGGGATTGATCGGTGACCTTTGATTTTTTTCAGAGACCTTTGATGATGCGGTCGAAGAGCGCGTCATCAATGAGGAGTACAAGATATGGAAGAAAAATACTCCATTCTTGTATGACCTTGTGATGACTCATGCGTTAGAGTGGCCTTCGCTGACTGCTCAATGGTTACCAGATGTAACGAGACCAGAGGGTAAAGATTACTCTGTACATCGTCTCATTCTGGGAACTCATACTTCTGACGAACAGAATCATCTACTTATCGCAAGTGTTCAGCTGCCTAATGAGGATGCTCAATTTGATGCTTCTCATTATGACAATGAGAAGGGAGAGTTTGGTGGTTTTGGTTCTGTTAGTGGGAAGATAGAAATAGAAATAAAAATCAATCATGAGGGTGAAGTTAACAGGGCACGATATATGCCACAGAATCCGTGTGTCATTGCAACAAAAACACCATCTAGTGATGTACTTGTATTTGATTACACAAAACATCCTAGCAAACCAGATCCCAATGGCGAGTGTCATCCCGATCTTAGGTATGTGACAAAATGTTTTGTTTCTCTTTAAAGTCATTTCATCATATGCAATCAAAAACGTTACTGTTCACCAGGTTACGAGGTCATCAAAAAGAAGGATATGGTCTCTCCTGGAATCCGAATTTAAACGGCTATCTATTGAGCGCATCTGATGACCACACAATCTGTCTATGGGATATCAATGCTACTCCAAAAGAGAATCGTGTAATCGACGCAAAGACCATCTTCACAGGTCATACAGCAGTGGTCGAGGATGTTGCGTGGCATCTGCTACATGAATCTCTCTTTGGATCAGTGGCCGATGATCAAAAATTAATGATTTGGGATACCAGGTAATAATCATTCCATTCAAACCAAATCATCTATCTGTAGATTACAAATCCATTAATAAAAACAACAATCTCTCTTACAGATGTAACAACACCAGCAAACCAAGTCATACCGTGGATGCCCACACTGCCGAGGTCAACTGTCTCAGTTTTAATCCTTATTCAGAATTCATTCTGGCTACTGGTAGCGCAGACAAGACCGTCGCTCTTTGGGATCTGAGAAACTTGAAGCTGAAACTGCATTCCTTTGAATCCCACAAGGATGAGATCTTCCAAGTACAGTGGTCCCCACACAATGAGACCATCCTGGCCAGCAGTGGTACTGACAGGCGCCTCCACGTCTGGGATCTCAGTAAGATCGGCGAAGAACAATCCAGTGAGGACGCTGAGGATGGACCTCCTGAATTATTGGTAAGAGTTACAGTAGAACCTGAACCTTGGGCGCTATTACCATAGTTATCAACCAATTGTTGTGTTTAAATTTAACATTTCATATTCTCTTTAGTTCATTCACGGTGGTCACACTGCTAAAATCAGCGACTTCTCATGGAATCCAAACGAACCATGGGTCATCTGTTCCGTGTCAGAGGATAATATAATGCAAGTTTGGCAAATGGCGGAAAATATTTACAACGACGAAGAACCGGATACACCTGCCAGTGAACTGGAAGCTGGAGCTTCATAAATGGCACATGAGTAATTCTATTTTTTCTTAAATAAGTAATTAGTTAAACAATTATCAAGGAACCATCATTATAACGCTAAGGACAAATATTTAATGTTATCATTGAGTTTTCACTTATAATTCCCCTTCTGAAATTATGGACAGCACGTTAATTACATGCGCTTCTGATTGATAATCAAGTGAGCTCGCGCATTGTGTTACACTGGCAAAAAAAAACACATTATTTAAAATGGTCTCCGAGTATTTGAACTTTCCAAATGAAACTATCATTCGAACTTTAAATGATCGTATCTCTAGTGCGGGAAAAAATATTGTTCCATACTTGAGATGCATCAACATGGTTTTCAGGTCCGTTTTTACTTCGTTTGGCGCATGAGCTCAAATATGGCTACGATCTTCCGAGTATTTCTTTCTACTTAGTTTTAAGTCTGTGTATAAGGTCTGACTGCAACCAGTTATTTCAGTAAACAATGAGCGATTGCGACATGAGATATTATTACCGATTATTCAATATTTGTAATTGTAAAATTGTTTTACAATGCCAACATCCGATCACGATCTGCTAAATAAAAAATTTACACAACAATCGGAATGTCAGTGTTGGCATTAATTATGCTAGCAAGCGTGCAGAAAGAAATTTTTGATCTCTTTGAATATCTTTTTGCAATCTAATACACATTTAATATACACATTCTTTTTTTATCATTGATACGCACCAAGATTCTTACTTATGAATTGTTTACACATGAGTATCCTTGCATGCGATGAGCTCTATTGTAAATTTTGACCATGTTACGATGAACATCTATAGCTTTGCATATGTATGGGAATTAATGTAGAAATTCTTGCTCGGCACAATGAAAGGTAAAACAATGCATAACTAAATTTCATTTTTTAAACAAATATGTAGTACTTCTTTTAGTTACTTTTATTCTTCTTTATTTTATATACCTACAACCTTGTATAGCATTATTCTTTACTTTTGTGTCACTGATAAGATTATCTTTGGCACTTAATAGCGAAAGGTACGAATTCGATATCGTTGTATTAAGATGAAAATTGTTCCCATTTCTTTTTATAACTTAGTATTTGAAAGCTCGTTGTATATTTGAGCAAGTAGCGAGCAATTCTCGGTGTACTCGGCAACTGGACTTTTAAGAGTTATCATGTTTTCGCTGTCTTGGCTGACAAGTCTGTGAAAAATAAAAGAATTTTCACTGTTTGAGAAAACTACGTGTTTATAGAATATATAAGAATATATAGAGTCAAATAATGAATAGAAAGTGATAATATTACCAACGACATCTGCGTGTTGGTAAAACATGACTTGTGGAATGCGATCTGTGCCTGCTAGCATGCAAAACGAATCAGAGGATTACGTTAAAGATGACAGAATTGCGATATACGAAAATTTGTGTGAATCAAATATGGGTAACATAAGATAAAAGAGAGAAAGAGAATATTGTTTCCTGTGCATGTAAAAAAAGTAAGGAGATACCTCTTGCCGGTATTCTGTCTTTTGATACCATCGAGAAGATTTATTATTGACGGTGTCAATGTTGGACGAAATATCTAAAAAAAAAAAAAAAAAGTTGAAGCATAATTTTTTTTATTACTTATCAATGATTAAGTAACGAGAAAAAGAAACACTCACTGTAACGGGCGCACTGCGCATTTCTCGAAGATCTATATTGCGGAATAGATCGTGCAACAGAAGTTCCTCCACAGTGGGATAACGAGAACTTTGCTGCTCAAAGATGAAATCCAGAAGTTCAACGACCTGAGAATAAAAACTATAATGTATTGGACTGTACGATTGATCTGTGTTCAAAGAATTAATTACGTTTGCTCACTTGTGGATATTTTTCAAGATCAGAAAGATGCACTGGGGTAGGTTTAAAAGTGCATAGTTCGTATCCCGCACACATTTCAAAGAGAACATGACCTGCGTAAAAATTATTAATATTTAATTGTCTGACAGTACAAGCTGAACGAAGAATGAAAGAGATCCGAAATATTCATCCTCACCAAAGCATATTGTATCTATGAAGCTGGTATGCGACAAGCGAGAAGTAACCACAGGATGAATTCTGCTGGTAAAAGTAAGAAGAGTATTTTCAAGTCCAGCAAGACGTGCTACGCCATTTTGCACTATGACATTGCCAGAGTGAAGATGAGTCACTGTAGGGAAACCACGTTCCTTCAAGAACATCAGTGCCTCCAGAATCTGTCTGCCCATTTGTTGGATCTGTGGCAGAGGTAGACCCTTACCACGTGTCGCATATTTTTGACTCCAATCCTCATTCCAGCAATTTCTCTCAATCTGCCGGATAACACAAAGTATGATATTTGCCTTGATTTATTCTATACCGTATAATTAGATAAATCTTCTTTATACCCCATATATAAGATCCTTCAAGCTGCCCTGATTGATCGGTTGCACCAAGATCACGTAATTCTGACTCTCAAACTCCACGAACTCGAGGTCGAGGACTGGACAGACGTACGGATGCTGCAGCGCCAGGAATAGATTGTTCAGTATATCCTTGGTCGAAGGGCAGATGCTTAGCGAGCAATTTTTATTCAATGGAACCAGCGTTATAAGTCTGTCTGCCTTCAACGTAGTGTCCCTCACTGCAAACCAGTGCTTATCCACCCTGGAGCCTGTGATAAGTATCCATCTTCTGTTACACCAGTCTCCTATTTCAGTCTCAAATGTATATAATAATAGTCATAGACTCACCAACATTGTTTAATTGCTTTATTAGATTGTATCGTGAACTGCCCTGTATATAAGTCTGGCAAATACTCAGAGCACGGTCTCTAGATCTTTTCTCTATCTCCACATATTCTTCAACATCATCGCACACGGACGCGCCATTACTCAACGAAGTGTACTGATGACGGCTACTTCTGCGAGCAGAGCAATTTTTGCACATGGGGTAGATTTAATGAAGGATTTTTAATTGTTTATTTGTATCTTTGGGGGGGCATCTAGTGTGTTGTTTTATCGAAGAATTGTGTGTACCTGCCTGTAGCTTCGATATTCATGGGTATTATTGGGTCTTGTTGGCTCGACAATTCGCCAGAATCGCTTCTTAACCGACGGCAAAAACGGATCAAGTTCGCGATCCGAGGATTACGCGACGTGCGAATGTTGCTGTTGTTACTGTGCCAAGCGGCTCTACGACTGCAAAGGTTTCATCCAATAAGAAACGGTCATAACACATCAATATTATTGTTATGACGATTGGGAATTTTGGTGTCCGTCCGAGTTTCTTTGAAGATTTTATAAAATATGTAACCGTTAGAACAAAAAAGGATCAATTACGTAATGGCGATTATGCTTGGATAATTTTATATCAAAGAAGTACTTTTCTTAGTCAGTCCGACACTCAGTGAAATCGTTTTGATAAAAGTTCAATCGGAAATTAATAATTTAATACCGTCACCTGCGCTCTGGAAAATTTGATACAGTCCTAGAATTTTTTCCTGCTTTCGAAAAGTTTAAACTTCTATGTAGATCGCAGATCGACATTGTAATACTTGCAAGTGGTCACACGACATTTGATAAAAGTCATGCAAACCTTCTATAGAGTAAAAGAACACGAATGCTTTGCACTGTCTGAAAACTTTAGGTAAAATTAAAATATATCAATTTCAATCCTATGTAAAATCACTTTTCACCCAAAAAAAATGACGTATTTTAATATCACAAGCGATTAAAATTAATTTTTAATTTTTAGAGAACCTTCAACAGTCGCAGTATTTCTTGCTCGCGGGCGACTGAATGGTACCAAAAATTGTCGCTAATATTTCCATTCTCCAGAGATAATAAGGGATAACAACAGCAACACTCTTACACAAAGTACACGAAGATATCTAAACCCAGTATTGTTTGTGACAAAAAAAAAACATAGCTGTCATTTGCTACTTCAACTCCCAACAATAAATCATTCTCAAAAGGTATAATCATCCTGGTCTCAATATGTTATGTAATATTAATTAATCTGTTCTCCATGTATATAACGAGAGACTCGACTGTCTCGCGTCGAGTATACATACGTGCAGAAAATACTAATAATGGCGCCACTTCAGTTAGACAAAAGACGGCTAAAGACAATGAAGAGTGGATATTGACAATTCCTGGTTGCAAGGTGCAACCGCCTATTATGCTCGGCGCTCTTGTTTCAAGCTCATTGTTGTCACATTATTTTCATTTAGGGGCGTCGTTGGAGCGTCGTGACGCTTTAGCTCGCAGGAAATGGTCTTCAATATTTTTACCTCATCTCATGCTGTTCTCTACATCCACGGGCAGCGGAAACACGATTGAAGAGAATTTTTGCAAGATTGTCTATCTTGTTGCTCAGCTGGTAACCAGACCTCTCCTCTTCACTCTCCTCGTCCTCTATGCTGGCGCTGCGACCCCGACGCAGGACGTCGCGAGCTGTTATCATAGCGTCGGAATCGAGCTCGATCGCGCTTTGCGTACGGCGATTGACGCTGCGACGCTTGCGACGGTTCTTTGGACGTTCCTGACAGAATCGATCATGTCCGGTCACCACGGATTGACGATTAGATTCAGTCTCATCCTTCCGATTCATATTTTGATAGAGATTAAACATGTCGTTTGATTTTACTTTTGGTGCTTTACTCGATATTGGATGGATCAGAACTTTTTGGTCCCCACAGAGTTTACAAAGGCCTTCTTCTTGTACTGATAGGCCTTCGTAATGAGTCTTGACTAATATTGAAATAAATCTTATTTTTTTTTTAGACTGTAATTACGTACTGAATATCAAAGCTTTTTCTGGATTAACTATACAAATTTTTTTCGATAATCAAAAATGTTCTGTCATAGAACTAAACTTCTTAGAGCTCACCGCTTCGGATGACCTTCTAATTTTTCTTATTTAATTCTTTTTAATACTTGCGATTAATCACTCGAGCGATGCGTGAGATGTTTTCGATTTTATCACACAGTCACCAGCATTCACTCTCGCTCAAAATTCTATTATTATTGTATAATATTCAGGACGGGATTTACACTGCAGTGTATGTATTGTATACATGTACACTGGAAAATAATTAGTGTACAGCAAATAGACAATTTCATACAAAGAGCGACGAATTGTATGCCGGTGGCTCGTGAGGGTGGCTCGTTGTGCACTGAGGAAAACCGAGTGAGTCTACGCTAGGGGTTGCAACCCCCCGATGCCCTGCGTGACATAGATTCACCGGGCTAGTGTTTGGTGGCTGCGCCGTGACCGGGACCAACTCATAGATATAGTGCACATATATGCAGGTTGAGCCAACGATGTCGGCCGGTGCATCTGAATCTTATTGGTGAATGCAGTTACGGATTGAAATGCATTTAAAGTAATAGAGAAATGTACATGATGTAAAAGATAAAGAAATTCAATTTGAACTTTTTATAAGAGCTGCTTACTAAAAGAATTCTGTCGGTTTTCGCTAAAATGTTTTCTTGCATAACTAACCGTACCTTCCAGTTAAGACGCTGGGTTCAAGTAGAATTAATTATACATACACTACATCCGGTCTGGTTTCTAAATAATTCATAGTATATTTTGTTCTGTACTCGTTATGGTTCTTTATTGCTGCTTGAATCTGATATTCAAGTTACGCGTGGGTCATCAATTTTGGGGTAGGTTTTTTATGCGACGCCCGGTAGTTCTTCATGAAATAGGTATCTGGGTAAATCCACATAAACTAGAGCGCCGTGTAGGATTTGAACCCTCTGAAATCCCTGACACTCGAGTGAAGTCGGTGACCACGCCCGTACTTAATATTACTTGACAGTTTTATGGCTGCTTTCAGGGGATTTAAGAAATTTGGAAGTCACTGATTTTAATCCAGTAACCGATTTTGTGTTTCTTAAACTGCTTTGTTAACGTGTTAATTTGGAGATGGCAGATAATAAGGAAGGGAGTAACTGATAAATATCTATGTAACAATTTGATTATGCGAAGTAAATTGTCCTTTATTAAGAATTTTGTAACACAGTTATATTAGAAATGGCGAAGAAAAAGTAATTTCAACGTAAATTATATGGTAAAAAATTTATTATTTTAGAAAGGCAAAATGGTTTCATGCTTCCTTTATATCATTGTCTTCTATTGCATATCTGACCATGACAAGTTACGACCATAGATCTGTGGATAAAAAAGATTTTTCATAGGAATTGTTATTATGTATGTCATTACCTTATTTAAAATTGTTATTACTTTTGACATGAAATCTAGAACATCGTCTTTAGATAATTCATTTTGTGCTCGTATGCCCCAACGATATTCATATTTTGGCGGGTCTGTATCATTAATTCTGACTTTCAGAAGATAGTGCTGCTTCATAAAATCCTGGAAAAAATATATTGTAACATTTAAACAGGAGCGAGTAGTAAGTTATTGTATTAAATTTGGGTCTTACTTGTGAAAGATAGTATTAGAATAATGAGAAAATTATTTGTACCACTGTTACTAATGTCTCGACGTCACCGAAGTATGGATGCTTTTTATATTTATTTCCAACAATTTCCAACTGCTTTAAGAATGCCCACAAGGTGTCTATGATAAAGAAAAACGTATTATTAATATTTATCGGCACACATTTTATACTATATTAATATAAATAATGAAAAGAATCAAACCTTCTTTGCATGCATCACCTAATGACATTATATGACTTAAAATAAGTAGTAAGAGAACCAATTCCGATCTTTCTTTCTGTTTGAATGTAAGATGCGGTGTACTGTTAGGAACATCGTTTATTAAGATGTATTTGCTCTCATTGATGTGTACTAGTTTATACCCAAAAACCTGGAGCAAATAAACTACACAGTTATTGGAATTGTCAACTTAAGAACTGTAGGTATAAAATTGGAATCAAACCTTTAACAATTGAGATTCCACTTCGGTCATTATATGCCGATAGTGCTTAGAGTGATTTGTCAGAATGTTCTGCACTATGTGCTGTCGTTGAATGACAGTATTGGAATGATCAACAGTAAATATGTATCGTATAACATTGCCAACTAAATGTGCTAGTTCTTCCGATGTAAGTTGTGCTACTTTTGATTTTTGTGAGCCTTGCGATGGCACTTCATCCAAATCATACAAGGTGGAGCTCTCCCTAGATTGACTTGCTTGTGTACGGTTGGGACGCCTTCTTTTTTGTGACCTGGGTGGAGAGTCATCATCATCAGAGTCAAAATCAACTTGCCTCAATTGACTACTGTGTGGAGTTCTCCTTGATCTTTGAGACATTTGTATAAACTGCAGAAAAACAAGAACTGTTAATTACTCTAACGTCTCTTACCTAATCGTAATGCATAATTAGAATGCATTAAACTACCTAGATAAATTCAACAATATAACTTTACTGCTCATTCAAACTTTATCCTGTAGCGCCTAAATGCGACTAAATAACAACACTACGAATGGATCAGAATCAATCCTTCCTTCCTTCCCTTATGGCTGACTCCTCCAATGAGGAGTGCCGGATAAGAAACAATCAAAATAATTAATTAATGGAGCGTCAACCAGAGATAAGTAAGGAGTAGGATGATGGTCAACACTACGGTTTTAGTGGGTTTTAGGCGATACCAAAAATATGACGCTAAATCGTTAGTGGCGAGTCCGGGAGTAGGATTTTGTGATTATCGCCTCCGTCGATAATGTGTATCACGTCGTAACCAAGCTTGAACGTGATCACGCTCGACCGCCAGAAAGTTAGCGTCAAAAAATAAAAAGTTATGTTTATAACGCCTAAAACATTGCTCCTTAAATGCTGCATATGTTTTCCTAATTGCTCCGGCTGTCTTTCTGGACTATGATTGTTCTCGAAAAACAAAAGTACTCAAAGATGACGCACAATAAATTGCGATACCGATAAAAGATATATTTTCGGGAGAAGTACATTTAATTAGTTTCAGATAATTTCCGACAGATGCTAGTAGTTTGTTCTAGCTCTGGTATGCGCGCCGTAAATTAAAAAAAAATGGCCACTAAAATATAACACAATACTCGTAAATGCGTAAATAAATGAAACTAATCAGGTAATTTACAATGATCATAATCTTAATACAAAAAAATAAAAATAAAAGATAAGAATAACGTGCATTTTAATATAGAGGAACGTCTTCACTTTTGTAACGCGCACAGCAATGTACTATACGCGAATTACAAGTAATACACGGTCTTCGTTTTATATTTGCCTTACCTTACTTTATTGATATGCAATCAAGAGGAATTTAAAGTCAAACAAGTTTAACTTTATAGATATTTGTAAGTTAATGTTATTGGTTCAAGTGGATAATCAAGGATTTGCGGATAATTCCAGTGAGCAAACAGTCCATAACTTATCTCGTCAGTATTTAATGATCTAAAATATAAATAGGTAACGAAGTACAAAAATATTAATCGAAATATTAAGTGAAATAACGTGAGGTCGTGATTTCTAACGTTCAGTATTTTTCTCAGCGTCACATAAATTCGTAATCCGCCTTGCGCATTCGCTTTTTTTTCTGTGACAAGAATAAAATTGAATTACGCCCACTTATTACTTCCTCCTATCCACGACTACCTTCTATATGTTTAATCTATTCGATTCACGATAAGACGCAAAGTGCGTTAGTTTATCCTGCAAAAATGTTCGTACGACGATAAATTGCATATATTACAATATTTATACATGAAGGCTATATTACATACGGCAGTACAGTCGTACAATATTCTACAGCACTTCCTAAGACAAAGTACATAACAATATGTACGTTGGCGTACTGCTCGATCGGATGATGGTTTCGTTTCTTATTCTTTTGTTTTATCAGCTTAAATTTCCTGCCGAATGAATGGGGGCTCCACTACAATTTCGATTCTTCTTTTACTTTCCATAGGACCAATTCCATGCATGCCACTGCATCCTCATTACTATCATGGCCACCGACTAAAACAATGCTTTAAATTAATAACTATCATTGTTTTTCAAAATTAAAGAATGAAAAAACTCTTACTGTCATTTTGAATAATTTTACGAAGATACTCTGAACAAAGATTCCTCAGTGCTCTCTTTTGAGGAAGGCCATTTTTGTGTGGAAACATCACACTGGTATCGACTACTGTATCGTGTATTAGTTTCAACGCTTTGAAATCACTTTCAAGACTATGACCAACAAGTATTGTTTTTTCGGAAAACATTGTCAAAAGTGTAGCTTGAACGTCGCGTAGAGTCGTAGTAACACCCTTCATATTTTCTTCTGTAATCCCTGAGAATCTGAAAAGTCACGGAATAAAAGATAGTAGTAATTAGAGGATCTTATATACGTTAGAGTACACAATTGACAGGTAGGTAAAGGTTAAGGTCTTACCTTGTATTATGGTCAATAATTGGGTTATCTGGCATAACTAACGTCTCATAAATAACGTGACATTCATCATTTATAACAGTAACTCTTGTCAGTTCTAAACCTTGCGTTGTATAACACATCTCACAATCAAGGGCATAAACACCTTGTTCTTCGACAGGAACATCTTAAACAGAATCGATGAAATATTAAAGCATATAATGTAAATGATACTGTCTACAAATCATATTCAATTAATTAGAACTGAACATTGAAAAATACCTTTTGGTAAAGTTTTGACATAACCTCGAAGGTTTTCATAGTCAACGTGATCCCAAACGTGCGTCTTCGCATCGCAACAACCAGTTGCTGAACCATATTGTTGGCAGCAACTATAGCGACCTTCTCCTCTTATTGTAAATTTTCGTCCCCAGTGATATATACAGTTTTGTTGCTGTACAGCGTGTCCCTGCTTATCTACCATATAAGCTTGTCCACATCGACTACAGAATCTTTCGTTAGGTACCTTCGATAAGATTGACTGGTTACGAGTATTTATAACATACACCTTGGCATGACCCTAAAATATTTTAATAATACAGATAGTTTGTTTGCATGAAAATTGCTTGCGAGAAAAGAAACACTCTTTTACCTTAACACCATCAGGATGAGGTCTTGGAAATCCATTATCCCTCAATTGTTGCTCAGTCAAAATCCACTTAGAAAGCACTGTATACAAAGCACTACCTTTGAAATTCATAGTAGCTTTCTTGGATTTAACAACACTCCAGGAACCCTTCGATTTTCCTGCAAGTACAGCTTCATGCGAAACAATACCACTGGCGCAGGATCCAGCACCATCTCCAGAAGATCCTTGGTCTAGCTCCTTCCGTAATCTGTGCGCAGCCAGCATACACGAATTTTTGTAAACGGAAACAGCCTTGCAACGTTCGTGACACCCGAATTCCTCCTGAAGCGCACGCTGGGCTGCATCATCCGCGTTCGTATAAATTTGCACACATATATCCTGCATCAAGTTCACATAGTACTGACGCACATTTAATGGGAATTTCTGCGTTGCTACTTGCAATGGCTCAGGTCGAACCAGTTGGGGTACCTAAAGACACACCAAGTATAGTGAAAGACGAAATCTGAATGAAACATTTATTAATAAAATTCAGATGTTGTTCTATCAAAAGTTTGAAAATCGTTTTTAATTAGTTGTCCGAAGGTATAAATTATAGAGTTGGTACAACTGGGCCGCGTAAAGAACAAAGAGGAATCCTTCAAGTTTTTACATCTAAAATACGCTTACGTCAAGAACAATCCGAACGAATTGGACTCTAAAGAATCCCGGATATGACGTAAGTCCAGTTTATGTAGTATACAAAAATATTATGATTTCGTTAACCCATTATCAGTTATTGCTCAAGCATATGATTAAATGAAACGAATTTTCGAAGCAGTAACAAAGCAGTACTCTGAACTTTTTTAACACTAAGAAAATGCAACAATATATGGTATGAAACGAAAGCAATACTTACCACTTGAGGAATGTGTGCTACCCGAGATCCTTTGGAAGTTTGAGCTGCCGTTTTTGTGTCTGCTGCCTTAGGAATGTTGGCTGTCGTCACCTTTTTCTTTGCCATAGTAAGTGACATTGCGTAAGGAACATGTGCAATTCTGATTCGACCTAAAAAATAAACGTATTAAAAATGACATATTAAGATTTGCCAAACCAAAACTTACTGTTCCCATTGAGTTGTGTGTCATTAGGATTAGATTCTATAGGCCGTGCCTTCTTGAATGGTGTCTGTACTGATGTTGCAGCAACATTTGATACTGGACTTGTCTGAGTCTCCATAGCAGTGACAGCTTTCTCTGCAGCTTTTGTTGCAGCAGCTTCTTTCATTAGTCTCCATCTTTCATACATTCGCTGTTGTGGATTGGGTAGTTTCTTAGGAGGTTGACTCGAAACAACTTGTCGTGTTGTCGTTGTACCTGCCGATGCATGTGCTACTCTCTTACGACCAGAGTCTTCGATCTCCTCCACTTCTCTTTTTGGTGGTTGTTTCACTGTCACTTCCTTCGGATGGTCAGATACTTCATATTCCTGGACACAGAGTATAAATAGAAATAAAGTAACATAAGAACTTGAAGCGACCGTTAAGAATTTATACACTAAAATTTTCTAAACTCCTCTCTTATGAATCACAGCTCTACCTGGAATATTTTCAAGCACTCTTCCTCGACGTCATCATCTGATTCAGACACCTCAATTATTTCTTCTTCAGAGTAAGAGTGTATGCTTCTAATTGGGCTGGCAAGAACATCTTCTTCATGGTCACTACTTCTTTCACTGCTATCTTCTTTTTGTTTCTTACTAGATTTCTTGTCAGATGTGCTTGAAGTGCGACTGGATCGTGAATGCTTCTCTGAAGAATGACTATCCTTTTTGGAACTGCTAATACTCGACTTGTTTCTCTCAAGATCACGACTAGAAGACTTATGGTGATGCCTACTGTTACTTTCTTTTGAATTAGAAGACTTGTGTCTGCTTGATTTCGAACTGTCCTTACTACTGCGTGAGCTTCCCTTACTAGTACGAGAACTTTTACTTTTGTTTCTGTCGTCCTTACTTGAGGATGACGAACGATGTCTGCCGCTGGTACTCGAGCTGTACTTACTATGCTTATCCTTAGTGGATTTACTCGATCCACTACTGCTCTTCCTGTCCTTGTCACGATCCTTACTACTACTATTAATACTATTACCATGCCGGTGATCTCTTTTTTCCTTATCTGATTCTTTCCTCGAATCATCCTTCGTCGATCTCTTCTTTTCAGATCTATCCTTATGTTTATTATCCTTATCGGGTCCAGTAAGGGCACTGGATTTCGAATTACGGGAATCCTTAGTCGATTTGTCAGGAGCATCCCTGTTGTCAATCTTGTCTGTGACCTGGGTATTTGATTTATGACTATGATGATTACCATTCCTTGATTCAGTTATATTGCTATCGTTAGGTTGGGCCTTAGTGCAGACTATATTCTCATTCTCCTTCTCCTCCTGGTGTTCCGCATCGTCCTTACTGTTATCTCCTAGTTTATATGTTTCTTTGGTTAGAATCTCAACATCTTCCTCGGGCATCTCATCGTCCGAGAATTTTGGTTCCAGATCCAGATTATATTCGTGTGAGTCCTCGTTTGCTACGGTACTGATGGTTGGCTTCTCGGACGTCAGGATGTCCGCGATCATGTCGAATTCCAAGGCGAAGTCATCGAGAGCGGTTTCGTCGAGGTGCTGAACGGTTTTTAAAGGAGCTTTCAGTTTCTTTGGAACATACTCTTCCCGTCTTTTCTTTGACTTTGGATAATAACCTTCCTTAATCTTTGACATATAATCATTTGAATTGCTGTCTTCGTAGGAGTTTGATGATGACGAATCCGATTTGATTGTTGGTACATAACTCTGAGTCATAGGTGTTTCAGTGCTGGTACTGACAATGGCTGTAGGCTTGTATGTTACTTCTTCGACTTTGACACTGGAATATCCAGGAGTTGATGAGCTGTCCTGGGTAGCTGAAGCATTCCTTAAGAAACCAAGCCAAGGTTTCATGCCTTCTGGAGATGCTTTACGTTTCACTGCCACTTTGCTATCTCTAGTAGGCATATATGAGGCCACTGGAATGTGACGCTTTTTCAACTCTGCTATGGGTGTAGGGTTGTATACGCATGGTGCTGGCTTTGTTACAGGAGGTTGGACAATAGCATCTGTGCTGACAATATTGCTTGCAGCACTTTCCACGGCAGCAGATGTTACCGATGCCAATGCTCCACTATCCAGCGATGGTTTTAGCTCTTCTACTACTTGGGATACAATATTATCAGATATCTTATGTGAATCTGTAACTTCCTGATGGGCAAGAACTTTCTTCACGGCTTCAGATACCAATTTCTGTAGCATGTCAGAATTAGAAGGTGCCACGGAGGTGGTTCCTCCAGAATCCCCAGATGCCACTCCCTGGCCCGATGTCGCCCCGACCGCCACTGCTGCATTTGCTGCATCTTCTGCAACATTATTTTATTGAGTCTTATACAATACAGCATATTCTAGGTTTATAAGATAATTTTATTTTTATAGCCTCATAAATTGTTATACATATCTATACGAATGTATTATACACATTGAACTTAATATCCTATCATAAAAACAAACTATGACATAATTATTATCTAATATTCACATTACCCAAAGTTAAAACTCAATCTTACATAAAACATGATTGGTACTAAGTTCTACTACTTCAATATCAAAATAGAAAAGTAAATTGTTTACTAACCACTATAAGAACATACAACAATAAAACAAAACAGTTACTTTATCACATTCCAGTGACTACCAGTTGACTCAACAAAGACTAACTGAACTCCAAAATAATTTGTACTCATATATCAATATCAAATATTTCCAATACATTCCTCCACGTGACTTTTACTATTTGAAAAGTAACACACAAGGAACAATCATCGCTTATATACAAAAATCATGATGTGCCGAATCTTTTGTTCTCGAATGTGAGGTTACAAGGGAAAATAATTGAATCGATATTCGAAAAACTCATAAAAAGGAAGAATTACCTCGTCGTGGATGTTTAAAGTGGCAGTAGGGTCTTTCGCAAAAACCGTTGTCGTAAAACGGACAATTTATCGTTTTAAAGTAACCAGTCGATGGAAGCATAACTAGTTCATCGCACTTCCTCTCTTTGTACACCCCATTATATTAACGTAAACGATGGGTTCTCCAAACCGAAAGCGTTTTTTTCTGACAATTCAGGCGTGAAATTTTCCACGCTGCATAATGAATTTCCCGCGCTATCTTGTCGTCAGGAACATTTATGATCGCAAGCGCGAGTATTAACGTTGACGACTGAGATGAAAAAAATTACTCTCTCGACATAATCCTCCTGATTTTGAGGTTACATTCACTTTCTATGTCTATTCCGCTTGATGCCTTCTTCGGCTACTCTTCGTGCTTCACCAATCAACGTTCAACAATTTTCGAGTAGATTATGCAACTAGCGACATCTGCCGATCAAAGACGTAAATAGATTTTGTAAATGAACGCTGTCGATCATTAGACTAACTTTAGATTAATTTACACAAACAATTTGAATTCAATTAAAATTCTCTATTAAATATTACAAGCTGTCAGAGGTGTGTAAGAAACAGGTCATGGGAAAACGTAATTTTCAATCATTCGTCATCACCTAATAACATAGCTTAAATAACGTTTAATATTAACACTTAGATAATGTAAAAGGAAAATCGTTAGCAAAAGTATAGAATTTTGAGTTAGTCAAAAATCTAACTAATTATCCTTCTTACATTTAATTAATCTTACACATATGATATGCTGCCTTCAAAAAGTATGCAGTCACAAGTTATTTACAATTTACTATGTTCCCTTAACTAGCAAAGCATAAGCCAGCACGTCCCTCGCTGAAGAAAGAGCTTCCTGTGAAAAAAGACCAACAAAATTTCTTCATTAAATTGAGAAAAGTTCAGCGAGTAATTCTCTTTTGAGTCTCTATAAGATTCAGCCAGTGACTCTCTTTTAACTGTCTCCGTCGCTTTACAAAATACATACGGCTGAGTACCACTGCTTTTATATGAATCCCGTAAGCACAGAATTTAAGGCAGTGACTCTCAAACTCACGATAAGTCGCAGTTGCAGCTGCAGTAAAGAATTAAAGCTTAAAACACTCAAAATCACATACGAGGCCCGTTCCAGTAAATGTACATCGATTACATACACTTCTCCTTTGAACTCGTGCTAATAAAATTGACGTTTTATGTTAAAAAAATTAAAATGTACTTTTAACCAAAATTCTAATTTGCAACTGAGAATCTCGTTACGTGCGTTAACTCATGTGCAAGAATACGTGCATGTGTCAGTGCCAGGTTGATCTAGACCTCTTGTTTATAATTATACTAGCAGTAAACTGTACATAACCTCTATGTATAGAAAATAGTATAAAAATAGAACAATCTAATCACGGGGCACAGCTGAGTTTTGCATTAAGTGCACGTTTGCGCACATGTGTTTATATTATTTATTTTTATTACACAGATACGGTAGACATGCTTTTGCAGAATCTGTTTATTCATCAATGTATATATTTACGTCTGCCGCTCCAGGACTCACGCTGTCACTAACAACATAGTTTATTTAATCCTATAACGATACACTCATATCGTTGTGTCGTGACACTGATAACAGCATGCATCATGTTGATATGACAAGTAGTGACATTTTCAGCGATGAAATCGGTCATCTATATAAACAATTAGAGAAACTCGTGTATTTTGTACATACATAGAGTCATAGGTGTAGAAATAAAGTAGAAGCTTAATTCCCATACGTGTTTGTTACTGAGCTAGGAAATCACGCAGTAAAAATATTCGCGTGACGACGCGCATTAACGCATGTTCACACGCACGTTCATTCTCAGCGTTGTATATCCGGTTTAATTTTTACCAAAAATTATGACAATCTAGATACGCGACTTGATCTCGAGTGTTCGAATTTTCAATGAATTTTTGAAATAGGAAAAGAAAATTTCCCGTCACGTTGAAACAATTAAATTAGATTTTTTGTCGTACAAGCGATTCTTTCGTCATCACATTGCAGTTGGTACCTATTCCCACATGTGTATCCAAATGCAACCCTCAACCCTCAAATGAAATATATGACGCAGACAATGCACTCCCCCCCTAATGACATATGCGGCGCTTGGGGTGGATGAAGACTGTATGCAGTTTTGTCAGTTGCGAATTCACATTGAACAAAATGCCGGAGAAAGTCGTTACCGATTGTTCAATCGGACTGTACGTTACTTCTTAGAGGCAAAAAACTGACTCAGCTGGGGGGAATAAAATAACATATGGCGAGTTTATTTACATGCTGCGTACTTCAGGCACTACGTACTGAACTTCCATTTCCGCCCAGATAACCTTAAAAAAAAATCTTTAAGGTGCGTTCACAATAGGTACCACTAGGTTGGGACGCACGTGAAACCTAGGTAGCAAACTAGTATTAGTATGTGGATGTAGAACCGACCTCCTTTAATACAGAATCGATAACCCGTTTATTCGTAATACATTTCGCAGAACGATCGTTTATAGAGTTCCTAACAAAAATCCAATATCTGTCGATGTTCTGTTCGGTTTCAATTGCTCGTCCAATCAAGAGAAGCAAAGCACCGGTACAGCAAATAAAATAATTTTCAATGGCCCATTCGTCCTGTCAATACAAAGCACGAAGTAATGGATAGCAAATGATTGATAGCAAATTTTTATTACTTTTATTCCAAATATTTTCTGCTTTCTGTGGTATGTCATATCAAAGTCATTATAATTATACGGTTCAAGAAAAAGAAGTGGGTCGCACGTTTCTAATGCCTTTCGCATCGCGATCGTTAAACGTTCGCGATATTCGTGACCTGAGATTCAAATTTATCCCTTTGAGTATCCCTTCCGTGGATTTTGTGAACACACTAGTGCAGGGTGCATCAGTGGGAGTGAAAGTGTTTTTTGAATACATTACACCGTAACAACGAATTTCATTCTGAGTCAGATTCGTTGAATTATAGCGCGATGCGGATGTTGTATTTATTATTGAAAAGAAATCATATGTGAATATACATTTGTCGATCGTAAGTGTGAAGACAAATTTGAATTTGTCAAAAAAGATGATTCAATAAATAGTCATATTTATTTTACAATAAATGAGTCTCTTTGCTGTGTCACACGGTACAATTTACTTTGTCAACTACATTTTTCATTTTGCTACTTTCTCGGTGATAAATAATTCACGCACGATGGAACGTTGAATTGATGATACACTTGTTACACGTAATACCTGTTTCAAGCTTTATGAACGATGTGTGCATAAAATTACATTGAAATGGAACATGATCGTCATATATGATGTAACAGTGAAAAATATAATTGGAAATATTTTTTATTTTTATACAGAGTATTAATAAAATGTATTATAAAATATCATCCCTTTTGATATTTTCAGCGTTACGTGGTGGCACGCGAAAATAGAGATAAGAGATAATAAATTAGTCTAGTTGAATTCGTGATAATCACTTTATCATGAGATTTGAGCAGGCGGCATCTTTCTGAAAAATGATTTTGTCAATGTATTCGCATTTTTCACCAAAGATTTATTTATTGTACGTTTGTGTAATTTAAAATCATTTTATTATTATTATTTCCTTTCTTCATCTTTTATAAAGGTAAGTATTGTTAGTGTTCTGTGCTTTTTTTCGGAATTCAGAGATTATTATTATTTTTAATAGGAGTCACGTGAAGTATAATTTATTACACGGTTGGAAAGTCAAGTAAGAACTAAGAACGTTTCGAGAATCATAAATGAAATTCAGAGAAAGATTCATAGACTGGAGATAAATGAGATTTTCTAATGGGAAAGTAACTTCATTTAGAAGCAGAAATTTCGAAGAAGCTCGAGATCGATACCCGATTAAATTTTTAACCATTTCCGATATTCAATCAAATTTGAGTTCACGATCGTATTCGATTGTAATTATAGTTTTTTGCAATTCTCCGAAGTAATTTTGAATTTTTGACTTCAGATTTGTGAATAGTGGCCTCAAAAATCATTAAGAGAATTTTGACCTTCATAACATTGTTGGTAATTTTAAAAGAAATACTAAAAATCTATATATGTGCTATAAGCTTGCCGCAGAGTAAAGGTTAAATGCTCGGACTTATTAATCGATAATTAAAAGGTCAGTGTCGATTAATTAATTAATTTATGTATCGATTAGTATACCTATACACAAATATATCGACTAATAATTACGCAATTATACTTTATTTCATGAAGATCTAGTTGTCATATATATATATTGTTTGGTTATGTTCACCATTTTTAGCAATTCGAAATGTCGCCACTTTCGCCTCGCAGTCTTATCGTTGTAGATTCGCCTTGAAGCTTTGCATTAACATAAGAATACTTTATCGGAAAAAGTAACTGAATCTTATTTGTCACAAGGATAATGGATGTTTCTGAAATCGAGTTTGAGAGACAGTAACAGTTTGTGTGCCATTATCAATTTTTCCTGACATTACTCGTCAACGTTGAAAAACTTTTTCAAACTCGTGACAAACTTTTTTTATACACTAATAAACTTTAACCTAAACAGCTACGAAAATTCGTTCCGTTACTAATTAGCGTAAATTTTTAATCGAATTAACGATTAGCGACTGTTTAACGAAATATCACAAGACAAATTTAACGTCAGAAACTAATTCGGTGACTGAATAAGATATATCGGTTGATTTAATTTTCAGGACAACATAAACTTTTTTTTAAACTTCAACATAACTATACGTATATTATAATAATTTATAAGTATTCGATTATCGTGAAACAAAAGAATGGATTTTATCATTATTCCATAAATACAGTGTATCAAAGAAAGTTCAAGATTTCACTTAAAATTTAAAGCCAGCGAAATCTCATTAAACGATTACGTGTCCAAGATGGCGGATTTATTTTCACGAGCAAGAGAGCAGCTATCCAATAGCATTTAATTCAATTAAACTTTCGACTTTAGTAGTTTTTCAGTCTTAAGAATAAGTATGCAACAAGGATAAAAATGAGTGAAGTATCTTTGTATACATTGTTATGCCGTTATGAGCTCTTTAGGAACACAAATAAATTGTTGCACCGATTTGGAATAATATAAAAAACGATTATAGTTTATTAAAATTGATAAGATGTAAATACGATTATATAATGATAATTATTGGTCGCGACTATGGAATACGCTCCAGGACTTCACTCTTCGCTCGGAACTTTGCGAGTGACCTCTGTGGCTCGCAAGATGCCTCTCGTGGCTTTTATCTTGACACCTTATACATAGGGTCAGCATTCGCCTAATGCTGACTTCGCGTCTGGAGATTAACAATAGTGTGAATCTTATCATGGGGCATAACAAAATATCTCTAATTAACGGTAAAATGGTAAGACAACATTTTTTGTAACATCTAATTAAAATATATCTGGCGTCGGCGATGACGTCATTTCATCGTTCCAAGATAAAATTTATAATTTATTTACCCTTTGAAAATTCTTAATTAAATATAATAGTGGCTACGCACAGTTTATGTAGATCAATGATATACCTGTATTACGTATTGTTGCCTGATATCAAGATGCACGTAGATACGAACTATTCAATACGTATGGGCTATTCTCACGTAATACAGACTTACTGGTTATTAGTATGCACAGCCCCTCGAAGTATAGTACGTGCTAGTACACAGTAAGTACTTGTGGATCCGCCTTATTGTTATAGCTCCTCTTGTCTGAGACAGTAGGGATCTCCTTTTACTTTGCCACTCTGTCAAGCAGCTGGGTGTCTGGTATACCGAAACTTCTAGCAGATCGCCTCTTCCTTCACTCCGGCATTTTTGATAGTGTGCGTAAGATTGATACATACAATACACAATGGTCGACAACATAAAAAGAAAAAAGTGGCTTAGAGAAAAGCATAAGAGTAGATGGATCTATGGAATTATTTTTGTACGACAAAAAGTGTCAGATCCCAAATTCCACTTAATGTCAATAGTGAAAATGAGGGGAGCCGTAATTAATTGAATGATTAATCCGTGAAAAATGATCGAATCAGTATGGGTAAAACGAAAAAGGTACCTTTTATTGTTTTTACCTAATTCGTCTGTTTTTTTAGGCTACTCCTCTAAGTGCCTCAAGATGGCAGTCGAGACGTTTGCAGAAGAACTTTGGGAAGGATCCCTAATGTCTAGGGTGGAGAATAATACTGGTCGGAGACGATCCTGAGATTACTGGCGGTGGTGGAAGTGAAGGTGATGGCAGTGAAGGTGGTGATTCTCATGGTATGAATAATTGCGAAGTCCCTGACCTAGCACACTCTTATCCCCCTCCATTCTAAAAGTAGGTAAAAGAGTAAAGAAAACTGGTATCTACACTGTGTGTACGATCGAAACATTTACATATGTGCTAGAATAAATATCTGGTAGTCACATAGGAGGTCAAAGGTGATACTTAAGAGTACAGTTAAACCCCTCTATTATTCCATTCTCTAATTGTACAGCCCTTGTTAGAATCCAAGGTCAATCTCCAGTTTAGTCCACAGACGCTGCCAATCGTTGTCAGTTGGCATTGAGAATCGAATAGGAAAATCCTCGAATTCAGACTTTGACTAACAAATAGGTTTTACTATAAGATCCGTATATGGTCAATACGAAGTTGCGTCGCTGGAACGTTACCAAAACCAATTTTCCTTACTTGGACTATATTGGGGAATCGACGGAGACGCCTATGACGTCACCGCCGGTATACATATTACTCACTTTGACACAGTCTCAAAATGTGCCTGAAGGAATGGATAAGATTCTTAGTGCAAGTTGGATAACGATCTGAGAAAAATTAGACCATTTTAGGTTACCTAGGGGATGTCAATGGGTTGTAAGAATGTTGTGAATTCTACATTTCATATTGATCAACTAAAAAGAAAGGGATTTGATGTAACGGTTTGTAGTACATACAATAAAAGAATAACCGTCGATCTCGATATAACAAAATGTCCTCTCAGTTGTCAAGACGCCAATCCAATTCTCATTCCATTCTGACGAGAGCAACCAACTGCCAAGAGCAACCAACTGCCAACTCTCCGACGACTGCTGGCAACTGGCAAACCAACTTCATAGGCCGTTCGTATTGGACCGAGGTCACCGTGACTGTCGCCCGCGTGCGGAGCGCCGTGTGGCGGCGCGTTGCTTAGCTTCGCATCAGTCGACGCCGGTCTCTCGTACGGTGAAGGTCGTGGGGAGTAGAGCGTCCAAAGAAATTCCTTGATCCCGGTGACGTTCGTGTGCCGCGTGTTGTGATTCGGCGTGCTCTGTTTCAAGACGCGTGTAAAGGATGTAATAATTAATAACCCGTAAAAATTAGCCAGCATTCAGTATGCTGCTGTGCCACACGACGCGGGTAAACTGACGCGCGCGTTTCCGGATGCTTCGCAGACTCTGAGATTTTATGAACAACGCGCGGTAGACCTCCTCGTGGGCAACCGGTGCAATCGATAAGCAGAGACGCAGCATCCAGTCCTTGGTTACGCCCGTCAGAGCAAAACCAAACGGAACAGCAGGTAATTGCCAGATTTATATTCGCGGTATCTGGTACAGTCAAGCTCCGGCGATGCTAATGCAGATGTCGTTGCACTGATTCGTAACCGTCATCTCGTAGATTCGAGAACCCGGCGTGCTCGAACATTCCCCGTTGCTTTTACTACCCATGAGATCACGAACGGGATGATTTTTCTCTTTTTAGGGTTAGACCCCCGATCCTGTTTGGTTGACCTTGTCGGGGAGTGGCACAAGGGGATAGGCTAAAACTTGTTCTGGACGTGACATGCGATAGGAGGAGAGTATCTTGTGTTAGAGTGAGAAAGAAAGTAGGCGCCGAATAGAGACACGTCAATTTTCGGTCGTCGTGACGTTGCGTCAACGTTCCTGACATTTCTTTTTTAATTTACATAAGCTTCGCTGCAGATAATACAGTTATGGAATTTTGTTTTCGCTGATTCTTTTCTTAAAATTTTACATAAGTTTAACGCCCTCGTACGCTTATGTATGCCTACTCAATCTTTCATCTTTAATGCTACTCACGCGTGGCTCAAAATGTTTGGCTTACAATTGGATTCACAACTGACAGTAACAAATTATTGTTACCCGTCTGTCACACTCGTATCATATGTTATTCTAAATTTTTGTTCTTTAAAATTTTCAAATATTCACTTTCTACAATGCACGCAATTATCATAGTTTTTGCCAAGTCTAAAGAGTAACCGCGACTGTTATCAAATTATTAGTTTAGGTTACAAATCATAATAGCAACAATTTAATCCGTATCATTTCAGTGTAGATATTTTACATATGCACTTAAAGCTTTTTATGTTTCTCGTCTACAAGGGACACCTTACGTAAACAAATTATATGGTATAATATTAACAGCATAGCTGGAATGTAGTTTAATTAATGATAACAAGCGTGCCGCTGATACTATAGCCAGTTGGAATAAGAAAATCAAATTTGAATCAAATCGTGACGAAACAATTTATCGCGCAACATTTTTTAACGACGTAGGTATCTTTTCGGCTGTAGAATAATTTTGCTTTTTTTTTTTCATTATCAGATCAGGGGAGTTCAATTCTACGCTAACAGTATTCCCTTTGTATTACCTATTTCGTATGCGGAACTATATAGCTGCTAACGGTACTTTCTCGAGTTTCGCGAGTCATTGAAAGATTATACAACTTGTGCTATAGGAAATTTCAGTGCCTTCGCTACTGTAATAATATGAAGGAATTCTGCAAAAATGCAATAAAGTTAGATATTGCGAGCAGCCATTTCAAATTAAATATTGTTAGATTCTATATATAGTAATACGTAGCATAATAATAATGGTCGTTAGTTCGTGAGTGCGTCCTAAATGTGTTTGATTGGTATTTGAAAAATATTTCAGAGAGAGGGTCGTAAATTTGCAATGCAATTTTTGAGAGGTAGCCTTAAATCAGAAGAGACTAATAGAATTTTTTTTAAATAAATAAAAATTATAATCTCATTATTTGATGAATGATAATGGCGGCTGTTCTTCGATGTTCTAGGTTATTATTATTAAAGCGAAATAATCCCGTCATGCTAATTTATTCATCGTTCAGCGGCTCAACTATCGCATGAATTTTGCAGGAAATGGTTATCACGCTTGATGAATTTTTGATTTTTACGTTTTAATTATTTGGTCAATGTGGGACTCGTATTTCACATTTCTTATAATTACTTGAACAACGTAACTCGGCCAACTTTAAACTTCGATAATTGGACTTTGAATAGCTTCAAGTTCCTAGATAAGTAAATGCAAGGTTTTCTTCTTACAATGCTTTATCAAAGTTATTTGCCCGATAATTATTATGTAGAATCCTCATTTACCAGAACTGGCTGCTGCCCGAACGCCACTTGTATTCCTGTTGCTTGCGGCAGCTGTCGATATGGTAGAGACCTACGTCTTTTGTGGGACTATTGGGATCTGAAATTTGTCACCCTGACATCTGGTGGCCGAAAATAGAAATATCGAGAGGGGGAAATTTTGTATGCGTTTGTCAAGATTTGAAATGCGATACATAATGGACCTGACGAATTTGACTTCGTTTGTAAGAGGTTTCCGCGGTAAATTACAGCACCTACTTGCTCGCTCTGCTGTCGTAAGCAATAGGAACACAAGCAGTGGCCGTTTCTGGCCAGTGACGAGTTTCGATAATAATTTTCTAAGAAATGACAGCAACCCCCAGCTTTGAAGCTTTGCGGTGCGTCTCGAGTAAGCTACACTTTCATCCAGTAAAGCAGTCAAGATTAAGAACACCGTAGATAGATACGTCAATAAAATACGCATAAAGATAGTAAAAAGGTAGTAAGATCTGAGGTTAGGTAAATCGAAGGGTAAGAAAAATCCGAAGCTTGAAAACTAGTAAATACTAAGTCGAGTCTTTCTTTTCGTCCTGCACGTTGAGTCTTGAACTCTGCGCTGCGCCATCTCTTGGCGACCCCACGAATCAAAGTCTATAGGATACATCGAGTGAACGTCCCCCTATTTGCTATTACATAGATTTATACGAAAATAGCATGATTATTTTGGGAAATCGCGTGACCACGAATGTGAACTATTATTATCAGTGGACGTAATAACTAATAATAAAATAAAACTTTGACGCCTGTGATATTTCTTTACGTCATTGTCCTCTCATCCATCTACTCCCCTACTACGTGGCGAGTCAATAGCGTCACAAGGCCCTACCGACTTTGTTCCGTTTAGTTGGAAACTTGCCGCTGTCATTAAGGTGAATGTTTCATTTGGCATTTGAATAAACTACAGTTGAAGAAGCCGGATAGGTTATGTTCGTCACATCTGCAACAAATCCCAGGCCTGCATAGAGATTTATGAATTCTACGAAACCGTCATTAGAAACTATGCATGGCGTGTGTGTGTATATATATATATATCATTATTAAATTTTAGCTCTTCAAACAAAATTCCATTTTTGTTAATGGCTCGAGCTAATGAATTTTTTGACTCGCGTTGTGCAAACGCCACTTACTTTTATGAATACCCATTATCTAACTCGAATATTGTATAGCTACTATTCCGCCCGAATGATATTGTAGGTAATACATAACCTCGATCAAATTGTCAATAATAATTTATAATATCAAGTGGCTTGAACTCGCCTCATACATATATATATATATATACGCACGCACAATAATATAAAGGTGCATTTACACCGAATGTAATATATTACTCCTAATGTATCCCCGAACTTATTGTCACAGCTGCGAGGCTACTCGAGAAGTCATTGGGCTCTCATGGACTATTTACCTACGAATTATTTGCCACTACACGTGTACTACACATACGTTATACAATAAGAATCATATGAGATCCTTGAAGCTTTCCATACATGAACCATTTTTTTTTTATTATAGTCATACGTCATCCTTCTGTGTGCGTATCTGCAATTTTTTAATTCAGAATTTATACCATGTTCGATATATCGCGTAAAAATCATAGGCGGAGATGCGTATTGCGAAAATAATTGCACTTCAGATCTTTATCGAAGGAACGGAGCGATAGTGAAGATTTTTCAAAAAGAAACCTCATTTTTGTTATCCTTGGAAAAAATCGCAAAATATTTACTACAGCATACCGACAACTTTACTCGCGTTACGCGTGACGTCTGTGATCGATGATTGTTAACGGAATCGCATGACGCGAAAGGCTGGTCGCCCGTTATGCACTGATCGCACAAAGCAGCTTGATGAACGAGCGCATTAGAGACCAACGAACAGATTAAATTATACAAGCTGGTCTCGATTAATTATCGTACGAATAAACAGTGCTTTGTAAAATATTAATTTTCCAGCTAACCTCATGATTTTTTTGACGATAGAGGTGAGGAGGAAGGGTTATTAAAATTTGAAAGAAAAAAAATGTTTTTTTTCTGTCATTTTCATACACGAAATTAACGAATTTTTTTTCTTCTATTTTTCGTAAAAATGAATATTTCTTACAAATTGCTTTCCAGTTATCCGTAACTCTGTTGTCAGCTGTATTGTCCATCGAGTTAATGATTTATTGACTACTCATCGACTCGATACCCGTTTACAATGTCTGTCCCTATATACAACTTTTAAGCGTTTCTATTGATACGAATAGTCTGAGTTAATTATAGGGGGAAAAAATTGCTGGAAAAATTCTTTTTTCGGAAATGGTCTATCGGTGCTACATAAGTCGAGTATAATACGTATTGACGAATATAATGATGTTTAGGAAGTACTGGTCGATATTCATTTCAGTATACGTAGGTTAGTCGAGCGACGCCATGATTATGCAATATCGAAATATGACGCACCAGAGTCTATCTTTGATGACAAAAACGTATCAGTCACTGTTCTTCGAACTTTTTGAATTTTCCCGCCCTTTTGTTAGGGACGTTCTATTCAATTCTTCGAAATTTATTATTCAATTGGATCGGAAGAAGGAAAATATTTTTGAAGCTACGCCGTCTAAATTTATCATAAATATGGCTATCCATGCGTTATAATAAGATTAATAATTTTTTATGAGGTAATTTAATAAAACTGTCGACAATTGAAAACTTATCGACAATTATTCGGTGGGTTAATTTTCATTTTATTGCACTTTTCACCGTACATTTTTGCCGACCACCAAATGTCTAGTCGGACGCGAATATTCGCAGTGTGCAAAATAACAATTTTTTTGCGGTCGATAACGTCATTTATTTCACGCTGATTGGTTGTGTCTCTCTGCAACTTTTATTCGCAGTATGCACATCCACGTGCGCCTTGACGTACCCTGCACGTACATACGTGTTCTCCGAAATGACGTAACGTCGGTCGTCGAACTTTTACATCGTCATCGCGTGACGTCAGTGGCATCAAAAAAAGCGAATAAACAAATTGATAATTTCCTCTCGTAAAATAATTCGCTAATTCACTCAAATATTCCTTACTCCTAGTTTTACCCAACAGGGTTCGTCGTTCCTTCGATAAATTCAAACAGTTCTGCTGAGGTAGATGCCAATTACTCGTAGTTGTACTTTTTTGCGATTACTTAATTTCTTTGCCACCTGACACATTCCAATTAATAATACTCACCAATGCGTCGTCCTTAATAAGTATCATCCGTAACATTGTCGTCTCGTATCCAATTGCCAGTCTCATCAGCACTGCTAATTGACTTCGTCACAATAGATGGCAGCAGTGACGCGTCTTCAGTTACATTATTAAATTTCGAGATACGATCTACGACGTTAACGGTCGTCGAATTAATTTACCCGAAATACATTACAGTTGGGTAATTAAAATCTGCGTTAAAATAAAATTCGAAATTTTACAAAATTTTTGCACAATTATAAGTAAACATATCATGTCGCTCGATTGACCAACAACGTCAGTCTCTATTTTGACTCGGCTTCGGATACGCTGAGTCCACTTTACACGAACCGGATAAGAAAATGCCTCGCGTTATACATGCAGGATACTCAGACATACGGAAACACGACATGGCACGTTTCACATTTTACGTTCGCGTTTTACCATATTTCACTTTTATTTTCGTTCTCCTCGTCTTCTCGTTCTGCATTATAAACCTCCTTGGCATTTACGTCACGCCCACGCGTCACGCTATGCATTCCGATGGACAAGAAGGTCTCTTTCTTCCAACCTAATGTTTCTGACACCTGTTGCACCCTCGCCGCCCCTACTGCTCTTTACAAAAGTACCTGCAGACAGTGCACAATGCATCGTCAAGCTGACGTACGTTATTATTAATATTAACGTATAACGATATTTTTAAATTCAAGTATTTATTTTATTTATTTTATCCTCTTGGTCGTTCTGCGTGTTCAATGTACTTTTTCTGTACATATGTACAAAAATCATGTACATGCATATGCAAAAATACGTTGAACTTTTTGACAAACTGTGTACCAGGTTATTCAGCCCAAACGTACCACCTGAACATGGTTTTACCATAAGACTCTTTCTACTGAATAAATCTGTATATAATATACATGTATATACATACATATATGCTAGTGCTTAGTTTAGGAATTTGCTAACGAGCTGACTGCACCCCCATAAGCAGTTAAGTAAGTAAGCGCAAGTTGCTTTGCGCAATTAGATATACGTGAGCAGTACAAAGTGAAGGTTAGGTTAGGTATATATAGATATACAATATTAGAACAAGAAGTTAACAGGTACTAATTATGTTTGTCGTAGTTGTCACATACGCGTAATTGTTCAAGATCTACTGTAACAGGTTGCGTATACGAAAAGTTTTGAATTACAATGAAGTGAAAGAAAAAAAAAATAAATAATTTTTTACTCGCAAATTGAATCACGTGAAAAAATGAAATTTGGCTATGGGTATCCGAGAAGTGGCAACCGGTGAAAATTTGAATACTGGAAAATGAAAACGCGCCTTTGTGACAAACAGCCTTCCTTGCAAGCTGACTGACTACTATACTTTAAACCGGAAGCGGATTGTTACCATCGGATAAACTTTGGGTAATTATCTCGTAGCTCAATTCTCTTCCGCTGCTAATTTCAAGTTCCGTGCTAAATATATACGCATTGCTGCAGCCGAAAATTTATGGGAAGTAAACCGCCACTTATCACTCGACACCGTGCAATTAGCATTGCGTGATAGCAAATCATATTGCAACGGAACCCAAGTTCGCCTAACACGATTTTTCCATTCAATTTTACGCGCTCGTTGGGCATTTCACTTTTTTTTTATTCCCAACGTAATCGCAAATCTGCGTGTGTTTGGTAATCAATAAACTGTTTTATCGTTTGTTACAGATATACGTACCTGTGGACCTAACCTCAAAAATTGAACTCGATACAACTGGAAATCACGCGTTGTATACGCACAACGTATGTATCTGTTAGTAATCGTAGTTAATAAAAAAAAATTCGAACACATATCGTGTATACATATACAGAATCAACAGATTCAAACGAATCGACCGAAGCTGGCAAAGGAGCAGCATAGTTCAGTTGGCTCGTTTGATCCGATTAGTCATATATATGCACTGTATGTATAAGGTAATGGCTGGGTGCGTAAATTCCAAATTACGCAATTTTCCAAAAGCCATTATTACGATTTACCTAATTAGGGTAATAACCGTAGAATTAAATAAAACTAACCTCGACGCCTCTTGTCAGTGATAACGATAACCAAAACCCGTGGACTACTTGGGAAACGTATTCAGGCTGGGGCGAACATGCATTGGCACTAGGAATTCGACTAATAACGTCGGCGGTTACTCTGCCGGGATCTAGAGGTTAATCAGGCGGTCGTGAACTAGCTCAACCTTATTGCGTGACTAAATTTTCTCAGGTCCCGATAACACATATTGGTGACCTCTAAAGGACAAGGTAATACAAGGTCACAATTCTTTATAATAGGGATGATATTGTTCGCTAGATAGGATTTTACAAATTTGATTTTCATATTGACGCCATTTATGTTTGATCGTTAAACGTAATCTAACCTAAACCATTGGCGTAAATTGCTAATCAGAGTTCAACACGTAATTTTCCATTGGCTCTGGTCGTTTAATCGAGGCGTTGACGTATCAGACGCCATATATTGGCGATGGGTCCAGTGCTGTAATTATCGGTAAAGTCCTACGGTAGATATATGTATTGTTACGCTCCACGCCTATTAATTATTAATAGTCAAATAATCAAATCATATTCTTATAATAATTTAATATCATATAATCCAGAAATAACACATCATTACATGACACGTTAACGATATTAAACACTATTAATAATTAATAGGCGTAGAACGTAACAGTATATTCATCGAAATAGCTAGATTGGTCGAAGTTGAAAAATCGTTTTTGATAACGATAACGACGTTTCGAGATGAAGGGGACCGGTTGCGTAATCTTCATGGTAATTTTCCTCTGCGATGCTATAATAAAGACGTAGGTATATCAGAGGGTGAATTCACGTGGTAAAATCTCAAGCGTCTACAACCCTATAGGCAATTCCGTGTTAATTTATATTTTCGGATTACACATCACGCTGGGATATCGTATCCATGAATTTAGATTCGTCGAGTTCAGGTTTGACTAAGTAATTGAATTTTCGCGCCAAGTGAGTTCATCTTTGGATTTGATACGATCGATCGGGTTGTATCATGTTTGCAGATTTTCTATCGTCTTTCGCGTTTGTCTTTTTTGAATTATTGATGAAAAGAATTTTGGGAGGGGGGAGGGGAGGAGAAAAGTGCCTGGTTTTATATCGATAAAGATAGGTTTAAATAATATATTTGTGTATCGTGTTCAAGTTTCTTACTTTTTCGTACTTTATACAATTTTCTAACTTTACGATACACGTCAGGCGAAACCTCGTGGCTCAATCGATAAGACATTCTTATACGACCATAATGCGTAACTTAAGTCCGTGGGTCTTTGGCTGTTGTAAGAAAAAGGAATACGATTAAAATTCAAGGTCCTCTGTGGCAATTACGTGTGTTTCTTTCTCGGGAAGTTTATCACGAGAGGAAAAAGTTTGTTTGGTTCTTTTATTGCGTAATTTTCATGGGGTGTATTTCGACTAGGGAATTCATTACTAATTGCGAGTGTGGATTTGACTAATTTTTAATTTAATATTGTTGACCAAGCGCGTATCATAACGTGCATATTGTCTGGCTGCCGGCTCATTTCAATCATTAATTATTTACGCACTCAGACCCAATAAATCTGTCGCAATTGTTACTTTCCAACGGTCATCGTATAGATGGCTGTACGTAAAATTTGAACTGGATGCTGCACAAAAACGTCGATGGTACAAAGCATAATACGCGCTTTCACGATTCCCGTTTTGTCAAT
Organism: Calameuta pallipes; assembly: GCA_030142375.1. Lineage (NCBI taxonomy): Eukaryota > Metazoa > Arthropoda > Insecta > Hymenoptera > Cephidae > Calameuta > Calameuta pallipes. The sequence goes on along the minus strand of JARQSW010000616.1, from coordinate 46,078 downwards.
TGCTCACGTTATCAGATAATCTCGCACAAGCGTAGAGCACCAATCCACATGATCCACTCACGTAACACGAGAATATTACAAATTAATTAATACCAGCCGCCTTAACGTGTATAAAGGACGAAATTCGTAATTACGAAGAAGGTGCGCGTAGTTTTTCACAGATGGCGCCACCGTCGACCAAAGCGCTTCGCTTGCTTGCTATACGAATACCAGCAACAAAGTCGCCTGTATCAGCATGATACAAGTTACGCTTGACTTCATTCAAAATCTCAGACCAGATTTTGAATTGTGATTATAACTAGCAACTGCGTCTGGAGCAAGATACCTAACCTTAATTTACTCATTGTTCGACAACGTGTGCGACAGTGACATTCGTTGCCGCGCTCGATAATTAATATGCCAAGTGTGTCTGTCAGTTTTTCAAATCCGTGAGCTAGATTTATTTTCAAAGTTTACACGAGCCTTTGTGACCGTTAACATACCTTTTTGACGTTTCTTCCAGCAGGAGTGGGATGAGCGGGCATTTTCAGCATGTTGGATAAGCGGCGACTCCACGCGCCCGGGTCGCCGCCATGCAGCCTTCTCTTCGTGGTAGCACTGACGATCACAGGATGCTTTTCCTTCTGGCTTCTCAACGGTTGCCCAGGTCCGCCGTTGCCGATATCGGCCAGCGCACCAGCCTCGAGTTACCTCCTGATATTGCCGCAGAACGCGTCGGCGCTACCCCATCCTTACTCGATGAGCGAACTTCCGCCCGATGACGAGTCGACGCTCATCGACATGAAGAACTTCCGGTTCACTTTGAATCACAAACCGTGCAATGACAGCCAATCGCTGCTCTTGCTAGTCCTGGTGCACTCGGCTCCTGGGAACTTTCTCAAGCGCAAGGTCGTACGGGACACTTGGGGCAAAAGGACTCCAGCCGCCACGCTCTTGTTCCTCGTTGGCTTGTCCGAGCAACATCAGGCAAACTTGGAAGAGGAGGATAGAGTACACGGGGATCTTATTCAAGGAAATTTTCTTGACGCCTACAGGAATATGACCTATAAGCATGTGATGGCGCTCAAGTGGGCTGCTTATCACTGTCAAAGTGAGTTCACGTCCTTCTGTCACTTTGTCAATCAGCTTCAATCGTAACCACTGAATTTTATTCACCGTGTCGTTCGTAAAAAATATTATTTTCCTACGCAGCAGCGTTCGATTGTTAATTACGAGATCACGGGAAATTTGAAATAGTCGATGCGTCGTTAATTCAAATAAAAGCATTACGGAGTACGGAGTGTCGTATTTAATCAGCCAATGGAATTCATGTTGATATCAGTTTCCTTGCCAGAGATTCAATTACGCATTCCGGGAATAATACGCAGCAACTAAAGTCACTCTTATGCATTGACGAATTTATTCGAAAAAAATGAACACGTACAAATTCTTTTCCCGTTGTCCGAAAGTCAATCGATTGAAACCTGACGTCAGTGTAATGACCGACATAGTTATAAAAAAATTTACAAAAACGATTTTAGCCTTGATACGACAGGCAATTAAAAAATTGGACGGTTTTTCGTATTAAAAATCTTTTAAATTACACATCCCATAAATCTTCTCGTTCCTCATTCAAAGTAGCACGACAGCTTGTTGTCCACACGGGTATTGTAACTTCTTCAGCATATTTGAATTTCCCGCCTAATCTTTGTTTTATCAACACAATAACCAAAGGACCCGATTTACCGCGTCGAAGCTTCATTGAATATGAACTCTAAGCCAACGTGTAACCGAACTGTGACCCGACCCAGTTGTTCGTTACTCGAACTATGGCGTACAGGTTACTTTACACTAGATCAACTTACAGTACGTCAGACTTGATCCACAAAGCCCGGCCCTATAGAGTCATACACGTAAATCGAGTGACATTGGTTTACCTATATGAAGACTTAAAGTCGGTTCAATTTATGTCAGCCATTATACCCACAAAGTGAAACGACCACTTTGTTATCCTTATCAACGCAATCCAATTTCATTTTCCGCTCCGTTGAAAATACACCGTAGCAAAAATAAACAATCGAATTGAACAACAAGCGGATATTCGAGCATCGGACTCTTTTTTCCAATAAATTCTGCGCGCGATTAATCGTGTCACTGGGAAACAATAATCCTTAAAAAATAAATAAATTTGATCAAATGTATCAATAATAATACATAAAAAGTATAAAATTTCAATTATTTCTATCACAATTGACTCACCACGTAATACGAGTGCGCTCGTGATAACAGCCAAGGATAATTAGAGGGAATGCAAGTTTACCAATAAAAATCATTTGTCTCTTTCAATCAGTAACGACGAGATAATTCTGCCCAGGTGCTAAATACGTGTTGAAGCTAGACGACGACGTCTTCGTTCACATGCCTGCGATGCTCGACTTCCTGATCCACGAATTGTCACCCTGGGGTGCCAGACGACTCATCCTCTGCGATCCTCTGTCCACGGCCGTAGTCAAGAGGTCCTGGCGCTCCAAGTGGCGTGTATCGCCTCTGGAGTATCCTGGACGACATTATCCTGCGTACTGCGCTGGTTGGGCGATACTCTACTCGCCGGACACGGTGTTCCTGCTCTACCGGGAGGCGCAGAAGGAACCCTACTTCTGGATCGACGATGTTCACATCACGGGGACCTTGGCCAGGAAGGTCAATCTCACTCAGGCATCTGTACACTCATTGGTGCTAACTCCGGAGACCATGGAGGAGGTCTTGCAGAATCCAAAATCTCGCAGGGAGTTTCTATTTGGACCACCGAATCTGACTGAGGACGCCATAAGAGCGTTGTACAGTCTGATTACAACTAGTCTGGCCTAATTGTCTTGGGAGAAGAGAAGATTGTCATTTAGCAATTGTTATACGATACTTTGATACGACGTTTGCGTAGTTTTACCGGTGGTCATGCGATTTCATGACTTTTTATTTGTTTCTGTATGCTCGCTCTACTATTGATGTAGTTCAAGTAATTTTGGACTCATTGGAAAACTGTTTACTGCCCGGGAAAGTCAGTGGGTGAACTTAGTTTTATTTGTGGTTCTTGCAGGATCGTTGGCACGATCCTTACTTTTATTCGCAGTAAACAAGAGCAATGAGTTTTAGAGATTATTTTTGTATCGTTCAATTCTTTTTTTTTTTTTATTTAACACAATCATATTCTTTTTCTATTTATTCCCACACGTTGATTCAACGAAATTTATTCGAAGTTTCGTTAACTGTGGCTGTCGGGAATTAAAGAAAAAAATGTTTGAATATCATACAAACTGTGTCAATATTCGAATGCGTGCACAATAGGAAATTAATTCGTGCACTGATTGTACAGTGTACATATGGTTTATTATAATTCTTAAAAATGTATAAAATTACACGTTATACAATTTTACTTTTAACTTTATTACATTACTGCCTTTCTTTTAATTTCCTATTCGCTTACGATGCCTCCGCCTTCATTTCCGATCTGCGTTCTTCGCAGAAATCATTGATACCGTTGTACGCGAAACAAGGATTCCGGAAAGTGATTTTATTAAAATTTTTTTCCCTCTGTTGCGATTTAGTCGAAGATTTTTATTCGTCGACTGTTGATTCGAGAAAGTTCACGACGAAGACGAAAATTGATGACGGAAACAATTGTCTGTGAAAGAGTGATGGGTACACAATTGTTACCAACTATTGTAAGATAGATTTATAAATTCATCTCCTACATTTCCTACGGTAGATAGATATAAATAATTGATAAAGCAAAGTAACGCAGAGACGTTAAAACAAAGTTGAATCATTTTCATTCTCTGATAACTTTTTGACAGTTCGATATTTCGAAAGTTCCCCTCTTACATAATAAATCATTAAACAGGTAACGACAAAGTAGTATATAAGCTCGACGCATGAATGCAAAAGTACATATGTGGGCCAAAGAAAAAAAAAATGCTTTTATTATCATCATACTGCAGTTATATTTTCGTATTCGATTAATGAGACGGTTTTTTTTTTAATAATACAATAGTATTTCCTTTTCATTAAATTCCGATTATACAAATTTTACTTATAAGATCAGGTGAAATATTTAATTGATTCAACGACTGCGAAACGTGATAAGAAATTTTATAAAACGACAAACTCTTATCTTTTCTTCGCAATTGCGAAATCGATATATCTGAACACTTTTGTGACCTATGTCTATATGTACGCATATTTATGCCGTTTAGAAAAATTGTACGTGAATATATTGTTGGTAAGATTTAGCATTGAATTATGCTATACGATGACGTGACGATATATTATGCAACTGTATTGTCACGAGAAATATATTATCACAGAGTTGTATGTCTGGTCACAGACAGGAGGGCACCCACGCCTAAGGATATTTGTCATTATCAACTTTACCTCTCCTATCTCATTAGGATGTAAACTGACTAGTCTACAATGTTGGTGCAGAAGTGTCCCTTGAGAAGTCGTGGCTTAGCCCTAGCTAAGCCAGGAGTCAAGTGATAGTTGTTAGCTCATGGAGTTCGAAGACCAAAAATTAGCTAGGTAAAGTACAAGTACTGAAAAATTAATATTTATTTCAGATTTGAAACGAGATAAAGTATCAGTATTATTCGATAAAACTCTTCTAAGCATAACAGAGGAATAAATTTATGGCAGCGGTATAGGATCGACGTTAATTCACTTGACGTCATATGTGTAAACTGAGATTGATACATGTATTTTCATATTGTTTCCTTTGACGGATGTGCACTGTAAAAAGTTCTAAGATTAAAAGACATAGGTACGTCGGTTGATCGATTCCTCGTGCTTTTTCTAAATTACAATGCATCATTTATGATTCTAAATACGTAATAGCAGATCGTTAATCCGAATGAATAATTGTAAACGATTTGGAATATCAAAAAGTTTATCGCTTTGAGTTCTCTAAATAAATGTGATACCTAATTTGACACTCGTAGTACGTTTTTGTTTGGTTACTGTCCTATGGTTCTATATTTTTTGTCCTTCGATATGGAAATTTGATCTAATTTACCGCAATCACATATTATAATAAGTACAATTAAATAGTTTAGAAACAATTGTTTGGCATTGAAATCACCAAATTTATATATACAATTCAGCTGGTCGCCACCATATGTGAATGTTATATTATCTTGGGAAGAGGCGTCTCCATGAATATTAGTGGGCGGCGCTATCAACATTACTTCATGAGATAACATGTGCGCTACCTGTCCCTTGGGGTAGCAATGACAGCAATGATTTCAATTATTGAATTGTCACTTGAGTAGATTACTCCAGGAGAAGAGCTTTCTACGGATTGATGTTTCATTAGCTGCGGTACCAGTTGCAGTTGGATCTGGATAATCGGATCTATAATATAACGATTCAGTTGCTATTGGAGGTCCTGGACGTGTCCCGTGTCTCTTAGTTTCTACAGAGTGTCTTGTATTCTTCAAATATCTATTTCCGGTGTCTCGTATGGAATTACCAAGTCCCTTTGTCAGAGGTTCCTGCGTTCTCGTTACCTTTTCAAAAGATCTTGAACTTTCTTTATTACCTTCTAGAAGACTCTTATTGAAGGATTCCCTAGTACTTGTGTCGTGACTCTTTGTCAAGCTGTAACTGCCATGAGGTTGAGTATGTGACCTTGACATAAATCTTGACGAACCTCTCGTGCCAGGTGTGACTTGGCGCGGAGGAGTATACACTCCTGGTACAGGTTGAGAAATTTCACGTCGACCAGGAAGAGACGTTGATGACATCGTTGGTATTGATTTTTTATTTTTTTCTTCATTTTGCATTTCAACTTCGAGTTCAACCAATGGGACCAGCTGCATCAGCTCCATGATTCTCAATCTTGCACTGTGCAGTTCCTTGAGTTGTTCTGTTGACTGGAAGGATCAATGAAATTTGAATGACGTGACTTGATTAATTATTAATACATAAATTATGGGTTTAATTAAACGAATAATTACCTCTTTGCATAAATTGCTGTTCATTTGAGACAAGTGGTTGAAACGTGTCATAAGATAATTATAATTCGTTTGAATCTGATTCAGTTTCTTCTCATATATCTAAAAGTAAAAAGATCATAGATCGGATGATACCTTACGTTAGATACTTCAGATAAATAATCTACCTGATTGCGAACGATTGAGATAATAAGGTGTCTTTGCAATACCACGTGAGATCGCTCTTCCAAGATTGCCAATATTTTTGACCTATCGATATCTTCCACTTTGATAACCTCTTTTGGAAATGCCAGCGCATCGTCAAGCGAACCCAATTGTCCTATTTGTATCTTGACACTCGTTTCATCTGGACCAAATTGAAAGTCTGCCGGTTCTACTTGAGTTGCGACAGTCTTATCTGTGGTGTTATTTCGAAATTTAATCTTATCTATTATGTCTGAAACGATGGCAGCAACAGTAGTTGATCCACAGGATACACCTGTATTGTTACCAGCTATCGGTAAAAGTTCAATAAAAGCAGAATCACAAGCAGGTTCATCCTTATGTAATCTAGAGGCAGATTCGTCCAGAAGATGTTCCTGGAGTTCGTTCCTGATTTTTGTGAGCCGGTCAAACTGCTTCTGTAACTCTTGTACAAGCTTATGACTCGTCGTAGCGTCCTTTTCCAATTTCTCAATCCTATTAAAACTTCCTTTTTCTAGTTGAACTTTCATGACGTCAACCTCTTCCTCAACAATGCATTTTCTTTCTGTTCTTGTTGCTTCAACATTGTCAACATTAATTCGGGCCGGCATATTCGTTCCTTTGTTCCGTATGACATTCAATACATTCCAAAGTTCATCGTGTTCCTTGTTCACGGAAGGTGATGATCTGGGGACGCCTAGAGAAGCACGAACTTTCGATAACGTTTCTATTTCGAATTCTAAGTCCTGGACAGAATTATCGTTCCCCAAATAACCGTCCTGAGAATTGCTACGACTCCTTAGCACCGAAGACAATGCCTGAGCGTCCCTGGACTCATTTATTTTGATGTTTTCATTATTACCTTTGCTGATCTTCTGCGAAGACGGAGTCACAGGTACTGACGAGACATACAGCTGTTCCGATGACAATAAAATTGATGGAGCCGAAGAAGATCTAACTAATGACGTCGTTTTTGGCATTTGATGTCGCAAGCTAGGAAATGAAACGACCAGGAGATCTCGGAACTCGTTGAACATTTTGATGTCACTCCGAAATTTTTGTAGAGCACTTTGGAATCTGGTCTGCGTCCCAAGGAAATATTTATGTTGATTATGTTGAGAATCTACTTTGTTCATGTTGCTGCTTCCTGGTATACCTTACATTGGATAAAAAGTTGAAAAAAAAAATCATCTTGGACGTATTGATGATTTTTATGTATTCAACGGATTTTTGGTTAACTTAATCAATCTATTTGAATATCTCTGACATTTACACACCGTTATTTATATTATTGTCACGCGTTTGATTCTGTTTTCTTATCAATGTTTTTTTTTGGTATTCGATGTTCAATAAAGTGTGTTATGTTAGGTCTTGTTTATTAGTGTTTTAATGAACACTTGGCAATCGTGTTATTGTTAATAATATGAAGAAAAAAAAACTTACGATAAATGTAACAGTAAAGTATCCTTCTATTTGTACAGGCACAAAATTTCACAACTTATTGCTGTTGTTGTCTGATAACGTGGTTCACCTAGTGAGGGCCGTTAAAATTTTGATAAGTCACGTGATATTCAGTGCTTAGAATAAAATCGATACAAGTTACGTTTTGTTTACGTCACCGCTTCTTAAGTTTGAAATTCACGTAATTTGCAGCGAAGTGCAAAGTGGAGTTTGACCTTTTGAACTTAATAGAAACAGTGCACCTGGCTATGATCAATTTGACTTTCAGGGTGAATATTTTTTTAAACGAATTTGTAGGTATATTTACAGCATAGAAATTTTCGTTTTCTTATAGGCTTCAATTACTTAATAGATTGAACTGAAAGAAGAGGACAGAGAAAGTTTTTTAAGTATGTTGGAATAAAAAGTATTGCACTTACACGTACGTACGTTTTTAGATTCTTCGTCTTTTTCAAACCTGTCGACTCGCGCGCCATGATTATTACCAATAACACCGTTTGGAAACTCTAGTCGTCTTTGTTTTTCTTTTTCGCAAATAACGAAAGGGGTTTTCAACAATATAACTTTTAGTTATTGCTCTAAGTACTTCGTCCTCATTGCGCTGCTAGAAGAGGATTTATTAGTGCAAGAAGCACTTTTTAAATATATCTAATAAACAAAATACGTTCACTACAAATTCAAGCTTACACGTTGGTACGCATTGAATAGTTTGATGTATTCAAATGTTTCACTTTGCTTGACTTTGTTGCTCACGTTGTTTGGAAAATTTTTCATGAATAAATTCCATCCAAAATATTGAACGAGGTGAGAACGATATTTTTTTTTAAAGTTATAAGATAACAATGTGTCTATTTTGGAATACTATAGTCAGTCCATGAGTTCAATGTGTATTTTTTAAAGATTGAAAACGGAAAACTCTCAATAATAACAAACATATTGCTGATTAGCAATAACAAATAAGCAAATAAAACTCTAACGAGCTACGCATGGCACTGCATAATATTTTTCTTATAAAGTATACATGACTACAAATGACGGAATCTAATTATTCTTTTATTGCTTTTCAAAAGGATTTATATATCTACAATGTCGACTGATACCAAAACAGCACAACTTAAAGGGAATGTCAATGTCGCATCACCTTCCATCAGTTCACCAGGAACACAACCACATCCTGCTATGAAGGACTGTAATTCAACATCATCTTGTACATCAACACTCAATTTACTATTCTCAAAACCACAAGTGTCTCCTGCAAAGTTTATTCCAACTTTATCTTCTTCACCTACAGTCGCTCCATCCTTCTCAAAATCACAGATACCTACTGGTCCTATTGCAATGTTTGGAGAATTTAGTAATGGAACTACATCAAAGGATAAAGATATAAAACGAAAAAGGGAAGAAGATGAAAAAAAATTTGTGGATACAGGAAATACGATGAGTCCTAATACTGTTACTAATTTATTACCCTCAGTCAGGGAGTCATTCGTTGATGGTTACAATTTTGCTCTACAAGAATGTCTAAAGTTTGTTCCAAAGCGCAAGAAGACTCAATGCATTATTGAGATGCTGCAAGTTATTCAAAAGTATGAATTACATGATGATTGAAGACTTAGCTTTAATATCTAAAGAAGAAATTACTATATTCAAAGCATGGATCTGGGTTCTTTGTATAGTTAAATGCGATATGGAATAAGTTCTGTTTCAGTGAAATACTTCATTTAGTACTTATACCCAGGTACATTATGAATGTACAATGACTGTATTCCATTCATAGATATTCTATGATGGTTAATCTGAGAGAATAGAATTTTTTATTTATCATATAACTTTAAATTCTATATTACTTCCAAGGTAGAATAAATTTGACAAAATATATTATTTCTATGAAAACTATAATACTCGTTAATTAAATTTACAGGGATGTTTTCAAAATTGGTTTAAAAAACATATTACTGTACAAATTTCTGTACACATTATTCTGTCTTAACAAGTCTCTCTATTTTGTTTTCGCTGTATTATCGATGTTTATCTTGAAATCTAATGTATACATTACATTCCTAATAATACAACATTAGAAAACTTGTAAAAATATAGGTACAGTTCAATTGAAAAACAATATTATTTTTATCTGGAGTGTCAGCTGTTTCTTATAGTCGATAAGTTATTAGCCAGTTGTTAAAACATCTCGTGTAACAAATTCAAACGAAGAAAATAAATAATCTGGTAGAAAATAAATAACAAGTTGGCTGCTCTTAGGATTATTTTTAGTAGCTACACAAATATGAATGATTAAAGTAAATTTATCGAACCTCTCAACTGTTATGAAAAAGTAATAAGAATTCAAGTTTTCCTTGCTCTGTTAAATGTTTTATTTCATCTTTTAAATAAATATAATAATTTGTATTGAAATTCTTAAATATGTATGTTGGTAACACAACACGCTGCGATTTTTCCCGAATATGTATGAAGTCCACTGAAATCCACTGGCTTAGTTTCCACTGGTTTCCACCATGCAGAGTTTAAGCAAGGTTAACCAATCGAGTGAAAAAGTCGAATGGAATTGCCCAATGAATTTGATTAACTTTGTTTAAATTTTCTACGGTGGAAACGAATTCAGAAAATGAAGTCGCACTAAAATCTAAATCAGTCTGTTTCTAGAGTTACCTTTCTAGATCAGTTTTATTCAATGTTCTACGTATCGCGAGCGACATCTAACCCTTGACCAATAAAATTTAAGCGTTACTTGACGAACCAATGGGATTCGAAAACCACGAATAGCTTGGAATGCATCCCTGCGCTCAATAATGGTTATTAGTATCATTGGCACGAGAGTCGAAAAGTTGATTGTATTAAAAATTAAACTCCAACATGGCAGTGCTGGGCATGGCGAATCGTACGAAAGCCATGCAGTAAATATGGTCGCGGTCTGGAATTAAGGTAAGCCTTATTACGAGTCCTGGATCAGCCAAGAAAAAGTCTGTATGCAGTACTTGAATCACCCTCAGGAACCGTCATGAGGCATTCTTCGTTTGTCTTATCCGTCTTTTGTTGCTCTTGATTATCATGTGTTTTGTATGGCGTCTTATTTATCCGTCTTATTCCAGGCTTCCCAGTCTAGCTTAACGTAAACCTCGACGATATTGTCCTAAATTCAAACAAGCCTCCGCAGTTCCATAAGTTATCCTTAACAAGAAGCCATGGCATCTACGATGGCCGTGCCAGCCGGTTCGGTTAGTGGCGATGATGCTGAAAACGACTTTGAAGAACGTGGCGCCACTTTTTCTGGAAGTCCTGGGTATGCAGGGAGTCCTTCGTACGGTGTACCTGGAGATGCTCTTGAAGATTCAAGCCGTTCTGCTGGCGAAGCTGGTGAACAGGAGTGTGCTGTATGCTGTAGCAAACTTTGTGCGCCAAGAGTTCTCTCCTGTCTACATGTCTTCTGCGAGGCTTGCCTCGATAAACTCCTTATCGATGAGGCTGGTGATTCCAAGCTGGCCTCAGTGCTCAATTGTCCCTTATGTCGACAAGAGACCAACGTTGGCGCAAAAGGCGCTGCTTCTCTTGCTGTCGACTATGTCCTGACCAATATTCTGGATATGTCTGCCATTGAGAACATGGCTGTTCTCTGTACCTCGTGTAAAGCCAAGGAAAATGCTGTTGCAAGGTGCTCGGACTGCGCCAATTTTCTCTGCCCCAATTGCAATACAGCACACCAGTTCATGAGATGCTTTGAGAGTCACAAAGTCGTTGCTTTTGAAGATCTCAAAAGATCTAACGAAAGAATACCAATCCACAAGCCGATATTCTGCACCTGTCATCCAGCTGAGAATATGAAGTTCTTTTGTTATACGTGCCAGGTACGAAATAATGTGGTGTCTACATAAATGGAACTTTTGGAAGCTGTAGAGGCTGTATAATATCTCTAATTTTCACCACTTTGCAGGAACCAATTTGCAACGAGTGTCTCCTCGTCGAGCACAAAGCACCGGAACATCAATACGAGCGTCTTTCCGATGCCGAACCAAGACAAAAGGAAGAACTGGCAGGCCTGATGGCGGAGAGTAAAGCCAGAATTGCTGATTGTGACCAGGCATCCTCTCAGCTGGAGAATGCCCTGAGCGAGCTGCAGGTGCAGCACGACCAAGCCAAGGACCTCATTGTCGAAACCTTCCAGAGTTACAAGGCCGTCCTAGAGAAGTGCCGCGACAGTGCTCTGGAAGATCTCGAGAAGTTGCATTCAGAACGAGAACTTGAAATCATGGACACCTTCCACAGGTAAGTCGAACTTTTCCCAATTACCTACGAAACGATAATTCACAAAAAAAACTGTTGTCTGCCAGTGTGGAAAAGACCGTAGAGAAGATCGAAGATGCTTGTCGATTTACCAGTCGCCTCCTGGAACACGGTGACGCCGTAGAGATCCTCGCTCTGCGTCGTGTCGTAGGGACACAGTTACTCAATCTCATCAAGAACACGCCAAAGCCAAACGTCACATTCTCCATCGAATTTCAAACAGACTACAATCACTTTGAGAAAACCGTCAAGGTTTGTGATAACAGACTTCAGGATTCTTCCTACAAGAAAAGCTCAAACTACATTCGTTTTTATCCTTTGTTTTCTTTTCAGGAGGCTTTCGGAAAGTTCAGGACAGAGAATACCCCAGCTTCAAAAGCTCCACAAGAGTTGCTGCCTCCGGTGCAACCAATACCCCCAGTACAACCTAATGCCCAGATACCAGTACACACCTCAATAGGATGTGCAGGGTCCCTGAGCACCAGCTCACCGATTTCCCTTCCTGCGTCAATGCAATCCTCTTTTGAAGGTGAACCTTCCTTTGTAATTCCACCCACGTCCAGCCCTCAGAATGTTCCTCCACCACCGCCACCTGTCTCTCTTCCCCCAGCTGCTCAGATCCACGGTCTGACAAGCATCCAGGAGTACAACCTTCAGCAACTTGCGAGCCTTGCAGAGAAGGTCGACATGGTTGGCGACAGTGCGGTCGGCGTGGAGCCTACTTCCAATCCCAGCCCTACCCCGTCTTTTACCTTGGCCGACCTCTTCGCCGGTGACCTCAGTTCAACCAGTCACGCAATGAATAACCTTCAGGCTCTTGCGAAACTGGGGAACACGCTGGGAAATCAAGGTCAGTACTTCAAACATTTACTAGTAACACTCACTAGTAAACCATTGCGTAGTGATAACGTAATATTTATCCTTGATAAAAGCATTATTTCCTTATCATTCATGTATTTAAAACGCGTTCAAAATTATAATTACACATATACGATACAGTCGGACCTCTCTATAAGCCACAGCTCCCTACTACGCTATCTACTCCTGAGCAGTATTAGGACCGTGTTAACTACCTCCCACTCTGAATCTATATTCAAGTGACTATTGAAATATGACACATTACACTATAGCGCCGAGTGTCAAGCTTGAAGTGATGGAGGGAGGGAGGGAGGGAGGGGGGGGGGGTCTGACAATAGGAATGGGTGGTACTTAGGTGACCTCCGTATAGGTAATTCGGCCCTGAGTTATTCCTTATAAAGAGGTCCGACTGTACTTACAACGGCATGATAAGGTTTCACATTCTAATACTAAATGATGCAATATATTTCACACAGACCTGGGTAACGCGACCTTGAATGGTGGTGGAAGTCTTGTCCTCGGACGTGGACCTTCCCCAGGAATCGTCGACACGCCAAATCTTGGACCTCTTGCTTCGAACAGTATTCTAAACGGAGGATTTCAATCTCTCTCATCGTCCACGTCGCCAATACTCTCGCAGGCACCAGGTGAGCATAAAGCAAGTTAAATAAAAATAATATAATGCATAAAGTGCAAGAAGGGAAGGATACCTCAAAGAAGCCTCGACGCCTAGAAAAGATATGGGGCTAGCTCGTCGACTAGAGCTTTGCGCTTGAATTTCAGATGACCTTATAGGAGATTCAATGCATAACATGCCTGTAGTGGTAGGTAACACAGTGGGGAGTGTCAATGGCAGCGGTACCGGGAACTATGCCCACGCACGCTCTAGTAATCCAAAGCTGACGCCGATGCAGATTCGTAGCAAGTTTGGCCAGTTGGGACCCAGCAAGGGTCAATTCAATTCGCCCCATGGGTTCTGTCTGGGTACCGACGAAGACATCATCGTTGCCGATACGAACAATCATCGAATTCAGGTAACGTACAGTGACCTGGAAACTATGACATGGTTCAATAATTATTATGTTAATCGAGAACGATCTTCTTCAGGTCTTCGAGAAGACTGGAACCTTCCGCTTTCAATTTGGTATTCCTGGCAAGGAGGAGGGTCAACTCTGGTACCCGAGGAAGGTGGCCGTCATGCGCAACAGCGGGAAGTTTGTTGTCTGCGACAGAGGGAACGAACGTTCTCGTATGCAGATATTCACAAAGAACGGTCATTTCATTAAGAAAATTGCCATTCGTTACATCGACATCGTGGCCGGCCTCGCTGTTACCAGTCAGGGTCACATTGTTGCTGTGGACAGCGTCTCGCCTACGGTCTTCATCATCAGCGACACTGGGGACTTGATGCACTGGTTCGACTGTAGCGACTATATGAGAGAGCCGAGCGATATCGCCATTAGTGGTAACGTAGCTTTTTGCTATTTATACAATTAATTTTCTTTTGTTATCGAGGGACGGGGATTGATTTGAGCGATAACAAAAGTTAAATATCCAGTAAAGTCCGTTAGTTTATTTCATGAATTTTGGTTTCTTCATCAGGAAAAGAGTATTTCGTCTGCGACTTCAAAGGACACTGCGTGGTCGTTTTCGACGAGGCAGGACACTTCCTGCGTCGCATCGGCTGTGAGAATATAACGAATTTCCCAAACGGAATAGACATTAGCGATGCCGGGGATGTTCTCATCGGTGATTCTCATGGGAATCGCTTCCACGTCGCCGTTTTCTCCAGAGACGGTTCCCTCATCTCCGAATTCGAGTGTCCCTATGTCAAGGTAAGGGTCGTCAGTTATTTTGATCGTTCGATCGTAAAGTCAATTTTGCATTAATCAGGTGAAAATTTGTCCGTAATACATCGCCATTGTACCGGACATATGCGAAGTGCATATAAGAACATTGATATTCAATATATTTTTTGTTTAGACTCAGTAATTTTTTTTACTTAGGTATTTTTGATTTAAGTTACTGTGAAAAATGTCTTAGAGTTCAGTTTTCATTCTTACGTATTATAATTCAAAATACATTAGCCTAATATCAGAGCTGTAACTCCGTGTGGTAAAAATTTATAATTTCACGTGTAGGTATCGCGCTGTTGCGGTCTCAAGATAACCTCGGAGGGTTACATAGTGACCTTGGCGAAGAATAATCATCACGTCCTCGTTCTGAACACTCTTTACATATTGTGAGGTAAGATCAGACCGATGACCCTTAAATCGTCTTAAACTTCCTTAGCACCCGGGCGCCCTATTGGTGAATCGGGTGCCACTCAACGAAGCAGCAGCGGCAAGCAGCAGCAAAAGTAAATGCCAAGGAAAAGTGTGTTAAAAAACAAACAAACAAAAAAAAAACTATAAGCAAAAAAAGGAAAAAAAAGGAAAAGGATTTTGAAAACCGACGTTAGAGCACGGCGATGAAAAGGAATGGAAAAAAAAAAAACGAAAAACAGTAACGTTAATATTATTAAGCAAAAGGAATGATAAGAGACACGCGAGCCATAGTGAGATAGGGGAAACGAAAAAAAAAAAACAGAGTGAGAATAAGCGAAAGAGAAATTTTAAATGAAGACAGATCCGATTTTAATTATGACGATCTGACCTTCGGGCCTATCGAAGCAATAGAGCGAGCAGCATGCAGCTTTAATAGTCTTATTACGATCGTAACCGTGCGTCCCGTTAGAAATATGTCCATGAAAGTATACAAGCGTTGTGGGAATCTCTCGGCGACGACGTTCCACCAGGAGTCGCGCGACCAATTCATTCCTCACGAGTTATTTAGATTTATAGAAGACGTAAAACGAAGCAAACCAAAACAAGGAAGCAAATAGACAAGAGTTACAGGAGAACCAAAAAAAAAAAAAATAGAAAAAACGAACCCAAGAAAAGGACCCAGACGCGAACGAGGACAAAAGAAAAGCACCCCCTGATGAATCAGAGAAACAAGGGAAGAAGCTGATCGTAGCGAAACAGTTGAATGTGTCAAGTAAAACTGCCAATTGGGAAACAATGCCGTAGAAAATTCAGACGCATTGCTAGGTGGCAAGATTAATTAAGGAAATGGTTAAGCGAAGAGAAACGACGAAGACAATAGGCTAGAGAACAAGAGAAAAATTAAATAATCATTCGGGAACCTTCAGAGAATACGAGCTTCGATAACCACGCTTCTTAGGATGGCCTTCTTTTTTTTCCATCCGTGAGCGAGAACCAAGGGAGCACGAAACTGGCGGTCGAGGAGGCAAGAGGACAGGGGGAAAAAAGAAAAATATGAAAAAAAAAAGATA
Source organism: Calameuta pallipes (assembly GCA_030142375.1). NCBI lineage: Eukaryota > Metazoa > Arthropoda > Insecta > Hymenoptera > Cephidae > Calameuta > Calameuta pallipes. The sequence continues at coordinate 29,959 of JARQSW010000616.1, read as the reverse complement.
AAACGAAAAAAAAAATGGAATATACACATATACGAGAAGAAGATGGAGGTCGTGTAAGATGATGAAGATTACGTCGTCAACAGGCCAGCCAGAGTAGTGGCCTGCCAGTATTTTTTAAGCACGTTCGTTTATTAATCAAATCGATTTCTAGTCCCGGACGGGATCGGCCCTCGCGAATCCAGGGAATAATCCTCGTTGCGGCCACAGACCTTATCCTCAACCCAGCCCCACTCCGCTCCGCCTCTTTCCCTGGGTCAAAGGTCGCGAACCTGAGGGTCGACCTTTTAAACGTCCGTTACAGCGTTGCATGCTGCAAAAGGTAGTTGCTAGTACTCCTGCTCCTTACCATATCGTATTTCTAATGGAAGAGGCCACCACGTGTCATCGGGTAAAACGCACGGCCTTGGAGTGTCCCGAGCCGCGACACGAGAAAATGAAAAAGAAAAAATATATATATATATATAAACCCATTCGCGAGACCTCGAGGAAGCCAAATCCCGTCGCACTCTCGGCGGGATGACTTCGTCGAGGGTCTCCGCGTTACGCACCAACGACTTCAGGCAGTCAGTGTGGGGAGAGAAGTATGAGAGAGTGCGCGTGCGAGAGAGAGGGAGAATGACAAAGAGTAAATAAGAGAGGAACAGTAATAAGGAAGAAAAAGGGGAGAGAGAGAGAGAGAGAGAGCTCAAAGCCAATATTTTATTTCAACTTATTCTTCTTGGAATAAGAGAAGTCCAGATAATTTGATCGATTTACGAATACGATTCCTTTCATTCTCTGGGAATCTTTTGTTCCATAACCATATATATATATATATACATATATATATATATTATATCCTGGAATCGTACTTGTGATTATCGATCATTATCACGTGTATAAATCTCTTATCTATATATAATTGTTCTATCGACAGGACTCCTCGGCGAAGTCGCGTGTAATCTTCCCTGAAAAAAAAAAAGAAAAGACTTTTTACGCCAAAAAGTCCTGTCTCGACAATTATCCTTATCTTTATCACTCGCTCTCTTTTTCTTTCCCTCTCTTTCTCTCTCTCTCACACATTTCCTCTAGAATTCTACAATGCGTGCGTGTGTGCCAGCGATATATCGTCTGACTGTATACATACATATATATATATTGTCCCTCGTATACAATGCCTAATAATAATTATAATCCAAGAACGAGCCCCTTTTGCGGAATGAGCTCGGAATGCTACCGGTTTGCATTTCTAGAAGATTCCAAAGAGAAAAAGATAAGGGGAAAGAAAAAAAAAATAGAAAGATAATCTCGACGGGCATATCAGTGTCTCGGAGGGTGGGGGAGTCTTCGACGTCCTCGCGATGACATTACCATGTCCTTTCGGCAAAGGTCACTCCGTTTTAATTCCCCTACTTTGACCTTGAACCTCAACTCCTCCCACCCACCCTCCCCCCCCCCTTTGTTCGTCGTGCCGTTGTTGAGAATTAGACCTTGACACATAATGGTTACAATATTTACTCAGGATGCTTTATTATGGTCCACCGTACGAATACGTATATACATAAACGCGTGTGAAAACAAATATATATATATATATCTATAAGATCGTGGTTGGCGGTGCTATCCATATTGCGAGTAAAGGGAGAGAAAGAAGAGGGAACGAAGTTGAGGAAGAGAGAGAGAGAGAGAGAAAGAATTTGGGTAGCAGGGCTTAAGGGGAGGGGTAGAGAAAGAGAGGGGGGTATGTGTGTGCGAATGCGTAAATTTAAAATTTTGAGGGCGGGACTTGACGGGAAGGTGGGGGAGGGGGGGGGTAACGTACTGTCTTCTTTTTTTTTTCAAAAATTATATTAAAATTTGTAATAACGCGAATATACCTGGTAAACGTGTGGGAATGACATTTAGTAACGCAATAAAAGAATTAAGCCACCCTTGTTACGTTGACGTTGCGCGGGGACTCGTAAACTATCAGAGGTTAAGATTCTTAGATAAATTCAACGATAACGCCTTTACTTTATGTAAATAGAACACGCACCGTGATTAAAGAATACAAAAGAAAGAAAAAAAACGATTAAAAATACTGATTGTACACTGGCGTGCAACAATTGTTTGTGGGAGGGGGAGGTCAGTAAAGAAAAAAAAAGACGACACCTATACACCCGCGAATACAAGCAGACACATCTACACGTAAACAAAAATATATATATATATATATATGAAAATATATTAAAGTGAATTGTACACTTATACATTTATATATATACAAGAGTGTGACATAAACGTGGTTATATTACGACAGGACAGACAGGACACGTACACCTATATAGAGACAAGATATTTTTTAGGGTGGTTTACACGATCAGCCTTAAAACGAACGAACCGGCACCGATCCTTTTCCGTATTAAAAATGAAAAATGGATATCGATTCTGCAGCATATTTAAAAAGGAAAACGTAATGGATAAAGGGGGACAGGTTACTCGTGAAAAAGATAATAGGGGATGAAAGGATATTTTGGGTGGGTTCGGGTAAACCGAGGGGTGAGCTGAAGAAAAATTGATTGAAGCACAGGACGGTTAAAACGTGCTGAAGTACTATTTTTCGTTTTTTGTTTTTGGTCGATCTCAGATTTTTTTTTTTTTTTTGAAATCGTTAAATGGTCTTTTTTTCGTTTTATTCCTTTTGGCGTTCTTTTCGTTACGTACGTTAGTCTTTTATTGTACTTTTCTTTCTTCGTCTTTCGTCTCTCTTGGCTTTGTCTTTTTTTTTTTTCGCCACGTCTCAAAAACTCGGAGCGGAGCTTGTCGCGGGGATAATTGGGAAATCAGTGAAAACCTTACAGAGCTTTATTTTCGTTTTCTTTATGCAATTTACCAAACTCGAGGGAACCTCGACGACGAGTTAAAAAAAAAATCTGTACGAATACCGAGTAAGAGATTGGAAAGTTAGGGGGTATGAAAAAATAATAATAATAATAATGGAGAGCACTATACAGTATGATACAATTTGAAAATTAATTAATTTTTTTTTTTTCGAATTGCGGTGTTGATTCTAGTGAATGTTACGGATAAGTTAGGAGGAAGAAAAAAAAAGGGAGAAAATGGTAAACCAACACATATTTCTATTAGTCACGGTATATATTATTATAATTATTATTACTATCATTACTATAGAGCCAATAGTTGCGCGAGAGTGTCTGATAAGGGATGCGATTACGATCTGGATAAATGAGAAAGAAAATAATGACTGGATTGTCATGAAAAAAAAATAAATAAAAAAAGAAAGAAAAAAGATAAGGCAAGAACGGGAGCGCGAAAATTGTGGGGCGCGAGGGTGGGCGAAGGGAGTGCATGGTACATACGTCGATACCTATATAAGAGTATTCGAGGTGGGGTGGAGTAAGATGAAAAAAAAAATAATAATAAAATATTAATGCCTGTGATAATAGTATCGTCAGGATAAGTTGTGTCCTTAAAGAGTCTCTGATGTTGTTGCTAGGTAATTATTATTGATTAGAGATTGAATACTGTACTAACGAGCTATGACGAATGGGATAAACAAAAAACTAAGCAAAACGTGAAAAAAAAAATAGAGCAAGACACGAATTAAGCAAAGAGAGATAGAAAAAAAAAGGTGAAAAATAAGACGAACACCCGGTGTATCGTACTTGTTTTTTTTTTTTTTCCAGTACGTTTGTTCTTGTAGTTCGTCAGTGTACGGGGTGGATATTCAATGCGCGACAAAGACGAGATACGAATTGAGATTTCGAAAGGAGAAGAAGGAGGATCAAAAATGGATATTGCCAGATGTCACGTATTCTCAAAATTGATTACGTGGACGGTAAAGAGGGATGGGGATGACGCGAATCGAAAATGCAAAAAAAATGATATTAAAAAAAAAACATTTGACCGACTTTGCTCCTTTGTCACTGGACATAGCAATTTTTGCACGCTATTCGCGACGGTCATTACGCGGGCAGATTCGACGTGGACGCCGGAATCGGAGTATTAATTTGCACGGTAAGAGAGGAGAGGGGAAAAAAAAAGAGAGCGAGGGGAAGATCAGTAGGTGAAATCGTTATCGTCTTTTTCCGAAGGTTTTTTGCCAGTCGCGCCGAGAGGAACTACTACTACTACATAATACTACTATTACTAAACTATTACCTACTACTATTACTATTAATTAAAATAATAATTAAACAAGATCACGAAAAGAACAACAACAGTAACGGCAATGTGACAGAAATTAAAAAAAAAGATAGAGTGTGTGTAAGCTCTTAGTGTATACTGTGGGGGGTGTATATTTATTTTCAAATTTTCAAAAGAGAGGGTGGGGGGGGTTAGTAACAAAGAAAATTCTATCCCCAAAAAGACGTAAGTTTGTCGGATGGGATTTTTGAATTTTGAATTGTTACTTCCGGCGAGGGTGCGGGGGGTGGTAATCGAAATTTTTCTTTCTTGCCAACAGTACGAAATTAAATATTAATGAGACCAGTTATATTTATTATATCGTTCAATAGGGAGATTCAATCAGAGGCAAAGAAAATAAATTCAAGATAAGATTGTTTGATTCTCGAAGGGGAAAAAAAAAATTTAAATATATATATATATTAATCTATATTGATATCGCATCGCTCACACGCAGGACACGTACCTAACACGTACACAGATAACACATACACCTTATACATAACTTGAATATTTTTAGTATAGAGGAAAGCGTTTACTCTATTTACATATTTTTATCCGTGGAAGACTCTACTCGGCTGAATTTTTTTCGGGCCACTGTTAACGCGAACTTTAGGGGTTTACGATTTGGTAACGGCGTAAACGTGTCTATCGTGAGAACATCCGAGGGATCTTTTTTGGCAAATTTGAAAGGGGGGGGGGGGTTGGTCTTTACATACGACGTGAACCAGAACGGCGAGAAAGGAAAAAAAATCCATTTTTTTTATCTGCAATTGACGTTACGATTGGCAGATGAAAAAAAAACAGAGATCATAGGGATGCTGCAGGAGAGGAGTTGCGCGAAGCAGCTTCAAATAGGGGCTACAGTACCGTATGAGTATGAATGAGTGCAAAGTGGTATAAGGGGGATGAAAGAAAAAAAAAAAATGAAAAAGATACCGAGGGGGCATAAAGCAAAAAAAGCCATGGATTACTTGTTACGTAAAAAAAACATTTAAAAAAAAAAGAACGGTAATTGTGATAGATTTTTTGATGATTTTTACAATCTCAAAAACGTCTTATTATCCTAAATATAATAAATGTACAGTGGGGCGGGGGGGTGGGGGGGCACGGGGGGTACGGATTACGGATGATACGATTTAACGACAAAAAAAATCGAAAAAGCCAATTTTTTTTCCAGGCGAAAAAAAAACGAGTCGTAAGGCGCGCAAGTCAGGGATGTCCGGGGGGAGGGGGGGGGGGGCGAAAAGAGGTTACGGGGGGATGGGTGGGATTTAAGTAAAAAAAAAAAGAAAAAAAATCTTATTACTATGACGATGATTATTATTATTGTAGTCACTCTCTACGTAATAGAATTATACATACATATTAATATACTCCGCTTACAACTGTTGAACTAATTATTAATGAAACGCGTATTTGAACTTTTGCGAATTTGCGTAGTGACGAGTACAATCGTATTTAATATATACGGCTTTTCCTTTCTTTTTTCTTTTTTAAGAAAAAGAGAAATCCATACAAAAATAACGAGTATGTAAGTATCACGAAACGAAGACGGAGAGAGACACGCGAGAGAGAGAGAGTGAATGCGCGAATGAGAGAGAGAGAGAGAGAGAGAGAGAGAGAGAGAGAGAGAGCGAGTGAGCAATGTAGAGTGAAAGAGTATGAAAGAGAAAGAGATATCAAGAGAGAAAGAAAAAGAGTGCTTGAATAATGTTTACAAAAATTACAAACACGTTGCATAATAAATTATTGTATCGAGTGGAAATTTTGAAAGATATTAAAAAAAAATTGGATTCGAGGGAGAGAGAGAGAGAGAGAGAGACGAAGGAAGAGCGTTGAGAGCAAATGGAAAAATAGGAGAGAGAGAGAAGGAGAGAGAGTGAAGACTCGTCTGTTGGAACGTAATATTTTTTAAATCCCATTTCCTTTTTTTTCTTTTTTTTTATACTATCCCTTCCATTATCTATATCTTATTTGACCTCTTTTTCTTTTGGCGTTACTTTCGTAATCACAGTCTTCCTAGAATTCCCAAAACGCTATCGACATCCGGCTTTTGGATAAGGAATGCATTTTGAGAAAAATTCCTGATCCCCCGCCCCCTCATCTCTTCTTGAAGGTACCCCTTCGTTCTCGTACTTACTCGAAATTCTATTTTTTTTTTTTTTCTGTTCGCCAACCCCATCCTTGATACCGTTGAAGCTGAAGGTCAGCTCAAGATGGATATTTTTTATATTTTGACTTTTGCCACGTGACCATCTCTTTTTTTTTTGTTTCTCTTCTTTCTTTCTCCCTCCTGACGTTCAATCCGGTCTCGTACGTAATTCACGAACGTTGAATATTTTTTCGACGAGAAGGCTTGAGTTACGAATAAAAATGAGAAGGAGAGATGGCTGAAGGGGATAAAGATAACGCGAGAACGAGAGAAGTGAAGAATTTACGACCATTTTTGCATTCCAATATATATTATATATATATATATATTTTTTTTTTTTTTCGTAAATTTTTCGCGCGTCTCACTGGGCGTTTCTAATTTTTCTCCGTATTCCCCCCCCCCTCCCCCTCGCTCCACTTACCCCCACCCATTGTTTTTCACGTCCATCGTTGACGTCGCGTTGCAATACGATTAAGTTCGTTCTTGACTTTTAGTGCCAAAAAAAATGTATATGTATATGTGAATAAAAGTGAGACAACTCAAAAACAAGAACAGACGTACAAAGAAACAAATGGACCGTCTGATCAGTAGCGAGACAACAGACGAGACAAAAAGAGAAAAAGAGAGGCGACGAGAGCGAAGAACTAAAAAGTGAAACCGAGACAGGAGAGAGGAGAAAAGAAAAACAGAAAAGGGAAAACCAAAACTAAATATTATTTTGCTTTGGTTATTTTTTTCCAATTTCCTATTCTTTTTTTTTTAGGCTACTTATTCCTTTTCTCGTCGCTCACCAGAACACACATGAAATAGCGAACAACCCAAGACAAAGTCGGACCAAGAGACGCAAAAATTGACTAATCCCAAAATAAAAATTTTCCAGCAAAAATCAGAAAATACACGACGAGGATGTCTGAAATTTTGCCAAAAAAAGAAAAAAGGAAAACGTACCGGACTAATTGCTTTGATACCTATGATATTTTTTTTTTCTTTATTTTTTTTTTTCTTCATTTTTCTCCATATTTCCCCCATACCCCCTACTTTCCTTTATCTTCTACGTATTTCTCCGAAATCGAGTGCCGATCGATCGAATCGATTCGATTTAATTGATCGTCGATGTAACCAAAAGCGCAAGTTTCCTATGAACCGAAGCGATGGTGTATGTGTATGTGTATGAGTGGCGTCTGACGTGTGTGTGCGAGTGTGTGAAAGAGGGATGAGAGAGGGAGAAAGAGTGGGGAAGAAAAGAAAAAAAAAAACAAAAAAAATACGTGAACTCCTTGATTAGTCAGTTAAAGTACAAATATTTAAATGTATTCTATATATATATATACATACATACGTATATATATATGTGCATATATATATATATATCGTATTTAGCATGTAAGTCGAATAAATGACGAGGAGGTGTTGGTAATGATGACGGATTGACAAAATGGAAAAACGAAAAAAGAAAAATATCAGTTCCGTCATGCGAGGTGTACTACCCATGTTATAATGAATTAATTAGTTAATTAATATAGCGTATGGATAATTGTACACGCATACACCATATATAATATTTACTTCGTTCTCATTCCTTCGGGGTTTCTATATATGTATATTATTATTATTATTATTATTATTATTATTATTATTAGTCTTCAATTTTTCGTTCTGTTTTTACTTTTTTGGTTTCGTTTCGACGTATTTTTTGCGTTTTATTATTCAATTTATTCGTTGACTCGTCTGCGTAGTTCGATATACATATATATATTTTTTGCGTGCCTCATCTTTAATTATTATTATAATTAATATTATTATTATTATTATTATTTTTCCCCACTTAGAGATTAAGCCCAGACACTTTATTTATTTGTAAAAATCGTGGATGAAACAGCCTCGCGTTGTCGTTCGTTTTTACTATTTGACTTTTATTTTTCCCTTTTCTTCGTCGGACCCTATCTTGTTCTTTTTAAAAACCTTTCTTCTTTTAACTCTCTCGCGCCATTTATCTTGGGGTAGTTGTAAACGCTACTCGACGAGCGACGCGTGACTTTGACGAGTCTGGAGGAAAAGTAATGGCGAGCTTGAGTGACGTTATTTAGGGTCGAAGGGGGTTGCAAATGATAAATATAGTTATACCAACCATACACGTTGTACAGGCACGTTATTAACACGACACGTAGTTGTATTGTATTTCGACAAAAGGCGGGATTTTCAAATTAAGGATCCGAGACATATCATATGGGGAATGACGGTTGAGGCCATAATATTTTTTTGGCGAGTTTACGTAAACAAAAAAAAAATACAAAATTGATATAAGGAAAAAAAGGATGGACGGAGACATGATGAATTTTTGACTTGAGGAGAGATATTGACTTATTTTTGAGGTTTTTTTTTATCTTCAAAATTTTTGATTTTCTCGAAATGATATATATGCTATTTATCTGAGTGTTGATACGAGCCTTTCTTTTTTTTTTATTCTCAATGACTGGTGATATTTTTACTCTTATCTTTGATTTGCGTTCTTTCCTTTATATCTGCTGGTGGTATTTTCACGTTTTATATCCTTTCTTGAAATGATACGACGGGTGACTGACTGATCGGTTGGACCAGATATAATTGGACGCGAAATGACTATGGTTGTTTTGCTTTTTTTTTCTTTCTTTTAGAGCCTCGTTATCATTGGACTGATTGCTTTTTCTTGAATTGAACCCACCGAATCTTACATTAGTTCGTATTGAAGCGGTGATAAAGATAGAGGGGGGGGGGGGGGGGCAGTGAGACAGACAAGGGAAGATTCATGGAAAAATATAAAGAAAGAGAGATAGGATTTACTTTTGAGAACGAGGACCACAGGGCTACCGGGCAGTAGAGAACATATTTTTTTTTACAAGTATCAAAAGACACAAGAAAAAGATAAAAAAGAAAGACGATACTTTTTAAAAGATAAAATAAAGGAGTCACTCTATAACACGTCAGGTACGCAAACAATATTGGGGACAAAAAAGATCAAATAATATTGACCCGGCGATGGCAAAGATCTCAACAAAAAAAAGAAAAGCCTCTCGAATCACTGAATTCTTTATTTGGCATAATTTTACTAAACAAAAAAATGTTCTCTTTATTTTCTCTCACGGACTCTGTTTTCTTTTTCTTGTTTGTCTTCTCTTTTTTGGGAGGGGGTAGGGGGAGGTTTTCTTTAAAATAAAGAGACACCTGTCTCTATAATTAACTATCCTCCCCCCTCACCTCGCACTCACTTCGCAGACAGCTTTTCTTTTTTTTGTTTTTATTATTATTTTGTTGTCTTAACGTTTCTTCTTGGCTTTCTTTTTTTTTGCTCGCAGAGGCACTTCGACCGAACTGCCAATAGGCACGAGAGAGATAAAGAGAGAGAGAGTGTTAAGTGGTAGGAAGGATTAAAAGAAAAAAAAAAAATAATACAAAAGACTTCCGCGAGATGAAGAAAAGCTAAATAAAAATCGACTTTATCCACTTCCAAAGTTCGTCGAGGCTAGTCCGCATGTTTGTTCAGTTTATATTTTTTGTCGTTCTATGTATACTATTTTTGTCTTTTGTATCGAGCGCGTTTACCTTTCGTACTTTGTGTATTATTACCTACCTGCGTTTTTTTTTTGTGTCCGAATTTTATTCGTTTTTAATAATTATATTTATCTTTATTTTTTTGCCTTCTGTTTTTTTTCCTTCTCTTTTTTTCTCTGTTATTATATTCCTCCCGTTCCCGATTCACCGTGATGAATAAATAAATGAATGAAAAAAAAAATATAATAATAAACGATTACCCGTTGATTTGCCTTTACGAATTTATTCGTTTTATTAAACTCTTACCTGTGCCCTACCCCCCCCCCCCTTTTTTTCTTTTCTCCCGACTCTACTAAGCCACCTGTAATACTAATAACAGTCTAGCAGTAGCACTTAGGCATAAATTTAGCCATTAAACGTTTACCATCGATCGTCCTTACCGGAAGTTCAGTAATTTTTTTTCTACTTCCCCTCGCCCCTCCCCCCATATTTTTCCCAACCAATCGCAGCCACTTCCGACCGTTTATTATTATTGTATTTTTCTCTTGTACCTGTATCTCATTTATATCCTTATTCCGTCCTAAATTCGCTTAGGTCTTGAAAAATCAATTTTTATCAATATATTTACGTTTTTCAATTTTCTTCCAACTTTATGGAATATCATTGACACGCCCATTCTCTTCTATTCCGAATATCCCGGTAGGACGATTCGTACAGTGTAAATCGTTCGTTCAGCTTTTTTCTACCTTGTACCTATCTCTTGCGAGGGAGAGAGCGAGAGAGAGTGAGAGAGAGAGTGAGTACACGTAAGAAATCAGGATGAGAGAGAGAGAGAGAGAGAGACAGAGAGAGATAATATGAGAATGACTGGAAAAATAAATGAGTCTTGTGATCGAAAGAGAAGAATGAATGATGAAGAAAGAAAGTTGGAGAAAGAGAAAGAATGCTATCAAGAGAAGTAAACTACTATTAGTTTTCATGTCTTTTTTATATATATATATATATATATATATAAAGAAAGGGAAATTACAAAATAGATACACATGTGTATACATATATACATATATATACATACATTAAACGAAAGCGAAGGAAAAGAAATTTATTGTATTATATGAAACGTATACACATCTATTATACACTTTACAATGGAAAAGCGACTTTACGACGGAAACGGAAGTGACGTGGAGCGGTGCGAATGAAACCGGATACGATAACGAGAGAAAGAGAGAAAAAATAAAAGAGTGGCCAATGGAGTGATTGCGAATGCGTGACAGAAAAGAAAAATTATAAAGTCAATATCTACGAGCAGAGAACAGTTTTCAAAGGAGAAAATCGTAAATCGCCGACAAGCGATAACAACAATATGTTTCAAGATAACGAAAAAAAAAAAAAAATAAAACTATAAGAAAAGAATCGCTGTGGCTGAGGCAGAACGTAAAGATTGGATTGGAAAAAATTGCTGGAATAAAATCTGAAAGACGATTTGCTAACTATATATATATATATATATATATGTGTGTGTGTGTGTGTGTGTTATGTGTGCGTGGTATGTGGAGTGCACGTGTGTATATCTATTAATAATTATCTGCAATGTTAAAGATAAAATGAAAAAATAGAAAAAAAAAAGAAGCGTCAATGGCGACCGAAGCGATATTTTCGCAAAATTGGAAATATTTTACTATAGGATGAGCTACGGATAATTAAAGGTGCACACACAATGTATTCAATTGGTATGCATACCGCGTGTGTTACGTATATACATCCGTACACACACACTCGGTTACCGCCGCCATACATAGGATACACGTTGCGATCTGATGCAGATTCTTAAAGAAAAAAATACTACTTAGGCATCGTACGCAGTAGGATTCGTGGCAAAAAAAAAATAAGGAAATAAGGTGAAATTGTCATTTAGAGATGAAAAAAAATTTTTTAATACGATCAGCAAGATATTCCTGCTTTTCGTGTTCATATCAGAAATACTAAAGAGACGGTTAAAGATAATAAAGGGCGACACGCGAAAGTGGATAGATATACATATATACATACTTTACATATATATATATTCTGATATAGAAAAAAAAAAATTCGTTAACTTTTGCCATTCGCCAGTCAATTTCTATTATTATTATTATACACAGAGCTGTCCTATACTAAGATATTCTCAAGTGATATATGTATATATATATGCATACGTACTCGAGGAAATTTAAGAGAAAGAGTTAAAAGCAGGGAAAACAGAGAGAATAATAAATAAGGCGAATTTTTCGCTGATACTGTTTGTCGTCGCTGGTTCAGTTTATTCACGAACGTCCTGATTGCGGTGGGCGCGTTGGGATAATTAAGTGATAAAAAAAAAAAGAACAAACTAGTAGGTCAGATAAGGTTAATGATTAATAAAGTGCAAGCATCAGTTACGATTTGGTATCTGTGCCGCGAGTAATCTATAAAATGCAATAAGGGAGGAAAAGTTGTGGGTGTTTGAATGTAAAACCAAAAAATGAACGTAAGGAACGACAAGAGTGGACACTGATGTAATTTTTGTAAAGTGATCGTGAAAAATGCATTACACATATTTTCTTGATTGGTAGAATGCAAAGTGGGATGGTTTGAACCAAAAAAAAATAAAAAAAAAAGATAAGGAAAGACGCGAGGGAGCTTGTGTGTATTTGGTGTGTATGTGTTGCGTTTGAGAGGAAGTTTTGTGTGGGACCGGAAGTGGGTATGTTGGATGAGTGTAAGAGTGTGTGCAGAGAAAGAGAGACGGGAATGTTGTGGGCAAAATGAAATTGTAACGTTTAAAACATTTAATGTGATTTTCGAAACTGTTATATTTTTTATTTCCTGCCAATTGTTTAATTTGTAATGTTGTTCTTTGTTCTTTTTCAAATAAAGTAAGCAAACCGAATTTATCTTGTACTTGTAGAGGAAACTTAGCGGGAAGCGATGTGAACAGTTTTTGTATGATTGTATTTATTTACAGAACTGTCGGATCATACTTATGACTGGTAATGATATTTTTCTGAGTTGAATTGTATTTTTAAAGAAAATTATTTAATCGGAATCCGAATCTTGTTGGAGATTTTTTCCACGCATTAATTCTTCCTGCAATTCCAAGAGGTGCTCGACCGGTTTTGGTTTTCCATCTGCGTCGATTCGACAGGGCTGAACTAGACCTCCGCTGTAGTTGCAGGAAAAAAATGGCGAATGAGAAATATGTAATAATAACTTTTAATCGAATCGTTCAAAATTATGTTAACCTTGTTAATTTGTCCATTAGACCTGCCAGTTGCATAGCTTCGTATTCTTTTTGTTCTTCACTCATTCCTTCCAAGGGATTTGGCTTTGGTTTCTCGTAACAACCGATTACTGGATTGATTCTGTAGCGATATTAATAATTAAAAAAAAATTTTTTCGGTTGCCAAGTATTTGTTGATTTGTTTCACGAGACTCACTGTTCTTTGTATTTCGCATATTCCTCGGTTTCACTGTCTTCCGAGTCTGAGGAATAATTCGTTTCCGGTTGTTTTTGATGAAGCAGTCCTTTATTGGCAAACATACCAGCTGCATTTCCGTATCCGGTGTACTTGACCATTCGACCAACTAAAAGCAAGATTGGTTTATGAGATTTGTTTTATTGATAGTTTTTTATTTTTTCTTTTGATGTCTGACCGTCTTCTTTGCATAGTACAAATATAAATTCTGCGACAAGGTCGCGAATTTCATTTAGCGGTGAAGTGAGGAGCTTGCAGAGCTTTGCTCGTAAGGATTTACCCTCTTCTGGACGCTTCATTACGTCTTTCAAAGGTGGCAGGACCTAGAGGAATATTCGTTCAATTAATAGTTTTAATTTTAATGCATACGAATGACCAGTTTTGATTAGCTTACTTGTAATCTTGTGTATTTACGAATGAGTCTGTTGGATTTAACAAGTCTAAGGAGAGCTGTCATGGTTGGAGACAGTTTTTCTACCAGGTTACTTTCTGCTTCTAATCTACTGTCCAGGAATTTTAATAGTTTAGCCATAGCAGTCATATCCTTTTTCCTGTAGATTATCTTACTAGCCTTCGCATTGGGCTTATCGACATCCGGGGCAAAGGGTCCATAAGATGAGTATGGAAGAGCCGTAAGGAGATTGATAATATTACTGGAAATGAAATGATAAATAATCAATAGTAATTTCAGGAAAATCTGTTTAGTCAATTACTAGTCATTTACCTTTGTAGATCTTCTTCCATTGCACTATCTGATAGGAACAATTGACGTAACATTGTGACCAATTCTTCGAACTTTTCTTTCTCATTGTCTGTACTTTCTTTGATATAAAGATTAAAAAGAACTTTCAAAATCTCGCAAGCAAGAACAGTTTGATTTTCCTATAATACAAATAAGCGTTACGTTTAATCAAATATGTTATAATTTTAGATGTAGTGACACTTCATACGTTGAGGTTGTTTCCAGCTTCCAAGATAATTTTCTTTAGATGTTTTTCAAGACATTCGTCCCCATGGAGTCGTTCCCGGACAAAACTTCTTGTTGGTGCGTTTAAGGCAGTGATCAGAAACAGTATTCTGGTATCAAATAGTCTTATCTCATGAGAAATATTGTTGTCATAGTCATTCAGGCGATTTATAGCATGTGGTATGGCGGTTGTCGAAACAATTAATTTTTGAACCTTTTCACTATTGAACAGGAGATTGCATAGGAGTTTCAAAGCCTCTACAATAACTAAAATAAGCAAGATTTAAATTAAGTTAATGTTCAAATGTCAAAAATTTCATGAGATTAAAAATCAATTTGTATTAGTTCACACCTTTTGTCTCTTTTATTTGTTCAGAATTATGTTCACCAAGTGCTGCATTATCTAAAACAATATTTAACCTCTTACATGTTATGAGATCTTCCAGATCAGTTTTGTCCCGACTGCAATTAAACAATTTTTAAATAATATTCATTCCTCGATTTTCTAATACAATATATAATACACATTTTTGGTACAAACCTAAGAATTCTTAAAGCAGCCAAGGAAAGGTCATGGATCGCTGATAACTCTGGAGTTTCCAATATATCAAAAAGAGATTCCCAAATGGCTTGACGTTGACCATTTTCATTTAGTTCGTCGAACTTTAGCGTGAGAGCATACTACAAACATCAACTATAAATATAGATAATACTTTATTGAATTAAAACTTGACAACTAAATAAAAAATTTACCTTAATGAGAAATTCATTCAAGATTTCACGTTTCTTCGCCTCCGTACAGGAGGGCAATTCTTTTAAGAGATCGTTCATCCTCCGAATAAAGTTATTCCGTATTGTTAAGACACTGCAGAGATGCGCACATATTATTTTTTTAAAATGCGTAATCTCAGGTTAGATCTGTAAAAATGTTTACTTTCTTGACAAGCACTGCTGTTACTCAGCGTTGATCGCGTCCATTACTTGAGTAGACGAAACGTCAAATCTCCTCGAAATAGAACCAACTGATCGAAATCTCGAGAGCATTCGGGACTGTCAGTGCGCGTGCGGCTCAAGCTTTCTGTAGAAAACTTAATTAATCTGACAAGGCGAACGACAAACGTGATTATTTATGATTTATTAACTTTCCATACTAACAGCCAGCACATAACCTTAATGTCCTGATTCACCGTATTTCTCACTTTGTTATTCTTCGTATCATTAACTTAAAAGGTAATACACATCATTCAAGAATATAGTAAACACTTTTGAGATGATTGTAAGTGATTAATATTTTTAACAGGGACATAAATACGAAACTTCACAGCAGTGTACATGTATTAAATAATTAAATAATTGATTATAATTCCTTAATTTTTCATAGATGTCTTTGACCTTCCAACAAATCATTTTGGACGCTAAAAAACTAGTTAGCCGAATCACAGATCAAGAAAATGCTGCTGATTATCTTATAACTGAGATTCAAGCAGTGTGTAGTGAGATAGATAATATGAACCAGGTAAAATATTCTTTTTACAAATATGTTCTTAGATATTGTTACATTTAACAATATTTGTTACACAGTACAAGGAAGAGGTGGAAATCCTGAATACAGAAGCTAAGCAGCGTCCACATCTTCAAGTTGTAGCAAGAATTCAGCAGGAGAATCGTTACTTGCGTGACATACAAGCAGAAAACAAAGAGCTACGCAATGCCTTGGAGGAGCATCAAAATACATTGGAACTCATAATGTCTAAATATCGTCAGCAGACAGCCACATTGATAAAAACTGGCAAGACAGATTTCTCATCCCTGTACAATTCCAAATATGCCAACGTAAGTTTAGTAGATCTTGAATTCGTAAATCATAAGCTGAAACATAATCAAAATTTTATTTTCAGATTATTACCAGCCAAGCTGAGAAAATTAACGAAATGGCGGCAGTTATGAAAACAGCAGCAGCCCTGGACGATGAAAACGAATTGAAAGAAAAGGAAACATATTTCCGTCTGAAAGAAGAAAACGCTGCCCTACGAGAAATCGTCGGAATTGCTAATAAATTTGGTTCACTCCAAAAGGATCCTCCCACAGAAACAAAAATGGTGCAGACTGATTCACTTGAATAGATTATATAAATGAAAGCAGAGTCCCTTCAACACTGTATAGCAGATACTTATTTAATAAAGGTTTCTACCATACATAATGTTTTCATCATTGCCAGAAGAAATGAGAAAGAAGTTACACGAATATCCAAAGGGCATTGGCTCAACGCGCAGTTGAATAAACTCATCTGATCTATCATAAAATAAGTCTACAGCAGTTCTCTCAGAGATGGCGCCACTATTGCCAAACAAAGTTCCATAAGAGGAAAAATTTCTTATTATCTTGTCAAAAGGCATATAAACTTTCATTCCAAGTTTCAATTGTTCTCAGAATAATTCCAAAACGAAAATACAAGACCAATCACATCCAACTCTTCTATCCAGCCTATGATAAGTACCACTCCTGTGTCAGAATCCACCTTATTAAACGTAACACCACACAGAGTACATCCACCATGAGATAATGTTAAACGCAACATAAAATACGCATAGAAAATGCCCATTAAAAAACTTAGTTGCAATATTCGAGTAATACCATAGCGAATCAGGAAACTAGACAAAGGGGCCCGTTATGGTTTATGGGGCAACTTTCAGTTCCCCAATAGGGAGAACAAAAACAGGTGGCCCTAAAAATTACTTTCGTAACGGGAATAAAAAAAGACAGATACTAGTCTCTCCTCTCACCCTATCCCTGCCACCCTTATAGGTACCAGCTAATATAAGCAACGTCCGGTTTAAAAAAAGAGGATAGACAGGAAAAAGAAAACGAAAAAATAGGGTCTCTCCCTGCGAAATTGGACTTCCGCGCTTTTCACGCGTATCCTGAAATATGTCGGCTTTAAAAATAACTCAGAAGCCGTGTGGGACTGCATGGGCCCAATTTATCTCTCTATCTCTCTCTCTCTCTCTTTTCTCTCCCTAGTCATTTCTTCCTCCCACCATCCACTTATCAAACGGAAACATTTATTGTTCGAACGTCGCTTGTGGCCATTTTGGATTCGCTTATTTTTACGCCGTGCAATGAGAAATATCCCGGCTGGAAACACATTCCGTTCACGTACTGGATCCACTGGGTATACATACCCGTAGTAAAAAAATACAGTCATGTACGTGCCTAAGCTGTCCTTTCGTAGGAGCGACTTTGTCTGAAATTAAATCCCTAATGCCAGCATTTATTTCGTTTAATCGTGAGAAACGAGTAAGGTATAATATAAAAGAGAGGATAATATTGTGGGATAGTCAGGATAGAGTCGCGGCCATTTTTTATTTCGGTGGACGAACCCGAATTCATCGTGCTGCCTTCGTCCGTCTATCTCTGTCTCTTTTTTTTTTAATTCCGCTAAAGAAATCTGGGAAGCTGCGCTCCAACGTCTACGGACTGGCAGCCATATTCTTTACCAACGTCCAACTCGAATTTTCATATCAGTTGCCGCCATCTTAACTCCTTACGCGATTCTCCTTAAGAACAGCCGTTCACGATCAATGAAAATTCCTTTTTTCAAATTATACACTGATCCTTATCTTCTCTAACCGACCTATGGCTGGTCTTTTCGAAGACTGTCTTATTCGCAGCGGTATCGATTAGGCGGTTAGTCGTTTGTGTTATTTGCTTCGGTCGATCATAATACATTGATATTATCTTTTTTCAGACGTTATTGGGAAGAACGTTATCGGAACGTTTAGCCTGAGGGATTATTAACGTTGGAGTTTATTAAAGTGTAAATTTTACAAGAGTAAAAAAAAAAAAGATATCTCATTTAGTATGTCACGTTGGCTTGTGAAATATTTATTAGCAACGGTCGAAGGTGGGGGGGGAGCGTAGGAAGAAGGTGCCTGCAATCTCGAAACGGTACACGTGAAAGTTTTAAAGTCATTGAGTTTCAAGTTGAAGAATGCGAAAATCTTTTAGGAATAAAGAAATAAAAGGGTCAAAGTAAGTAAAAAAAAATTCCCCCTTTTAATCCTTATTGCTGCTTGAAGACGATGGGGTGAAGTGAGAAATCTTGGGGAACTTTGGCACTAAGGGAAACACAGGGAATGGAAATTCGCAGTGAGCTATAAAAAAAGGATGCTATTTGACGGTTTGACCCTTTTCCTTGGTTCGAGGATATTTTGAGAAACGCAGAGAGTAATTTTTTTTGTCTGCATTGCAACCCCTTGGACAGGTACAAAAAATGCAGTTTTCAAAGGGTAGTAAAGTGGATAGAGAAAATTTTTGCGAAGTAAATTGACTAAATTTTTATTTCTAGATGAATACTACCGTCCTGACCCTTTTCGCTTGTGACACTAAAAATTTGAAAATGTACTTTTTCACTTTTTTTTTTTAATAGGCAAAATTACTAGAAGTAAAGGAAATTTAGGAATCATAAAATGTATCCGTTAGACAAATCCGAATTACGACTAATCGCAGTAAACTGTAGTAGAAAATGATTGTAAGAATTTTTTCAAAAATATTCTTTTCGATCAACGTTCATCACAGCAGATGAGTCCCAAGTCAATTGAGGTATATTATAGCAAATCTCAGCTGCGCAACATCCTGTTCCCAAAATAACGGGTTATCCAGGTAAAAAAAGCGGTGGGTACCAAAGAAAGGAAAAATCAAAATATAGAACGAAGAAAAAAAATGCTAAAAAAGATTTTTTTTTAATTTCCAAATAATTTTCTACCACAAAAATATCTATTATAGATACCTAAATGCCCTCTTGGTATCAGTGGGTTACAAAAATACTAAAAAGGATAAAGGATGAAAATTCTCAAGACAAAGTCCTCGGTCCGAGTCGAGGGAAGAATTTTTCGCCCTTCTAATAAAAAAAAAAGGACACTTGCGTTTCGATCCAGCCTAAAAGAGTGTGGGAACAGTCTGGGATAGTTTTTGAAAAGGGGCGAGTAACCCGGCTGGACAGCCATGCGTGCACGCAACGCAAGCAAGGAAGCCAAACGCACATCGTGAGTCCCCACGCAGTGGCTGCGTGAATGTGCGTAAATAAATGCGTAAATGTGCGTAAAAGATATGTTAGTGTGCGCGCATGTGTGGAACTCGCCGAGCTGCCGAGGGGCTTGCTGCATTTTATGGCCGACCAGGAGCGCCAGAGAACTTCCCGGTGCCCCGGACATTTGCAAGGATACCTCCAGCAGTAAAAAAACCCTTCTGCGAGTAATGGCACTGACCTTTAAATTTCACCCTTTAAAAAAACCTATTGTCAAGAGGCAAGTCAAAGTATTTCCCCTAACCTCGCAAATTTTATTTATGGAATCAGCAACCCTTGACTGTCGCTGCAGTTTTCTTTACACCCTTGCCTTTCGAAAAATTCGGAAGAGTTTACAGCCCCGAACCCTTTAGAAATATTTTTACTGTTTCCTCCTAAAACTAAATTCCTGCATCACGATGAACTATTGGCATTTACATTTCTTCAAAAAAAAAAAAAAAAAACAAACCCTCACGTTAAAAAACAATCCTGACCATAACATAGAATGAATTTAATCCCTGAACATTGACGTATTAAATTATTGATAAATTGAAATTATTAAGCATCGATACCAAAATGACGAAAAACCTCCGATTAAAGCACTATACCCAATTTCAGCAATAACCTCAAAATCCTCAAATCCGATCCCTTCCACGTCACAGACCCAGAAAATAAAATAACACCCACGAAAATGAATTCCCAATTTTTTTCCAGCGTTTAAACCCCCAAATAAGAATAACGTAGGGGCCCAAAAAGTCCCCAAGAACGCGATTCCTCCTACGTCCCTGTGTTATATGCACGAGGAGGAGGCGGCGGCGTCGGCGGTGGCAGGGAGAATAGGGCGCGACTAGCTGCTAACTTGATCTAGGACCAGGATAGTACGCGAGCCCTAGACAGTCTCTGCCCAAAAACCACCATCTCCATTTCCCCTCCTCACCTTCCCTCTCGCCACCGACATATCCCTTCACGCAACCGCCAGCCAGTCATTCTACACTCTACACATCCTCCTTGTGTCCCTCGCCAATGTGTACTCTCTCTGTTCCACCGTCTCTCCCTCTTCCTCTGGTACCGCCTAGAACAACCCACGTATGTTACGTAGTCCCATCGATGCGTGCATATGCGCACCCGTATCAGTGATTTGGCTAGACGAGTGCGCACCAAGCGCTCAGTCACGATGGTTCACAAGTATAGATAAATAAAAAAGCCAAAACGAACGAGCGAATGAACTACGCATAATGGTAATAACAATAATAACAGTCCAGTATTATGCATTACACAGTATACACTACATCTAACGCACATAAAGTCAGCATAGGGGGAATGACTGATCTCAGAAACTAATGTCTCTGCAAACATCCGCCAGAGTGCGCTGACGTGCAGACTATCTCCTATACATCAAGCGATACGTACAGTTTGGTTAAAACAAGTTGCATATTTACCACTGTAATAATAACCCTGACTTTCTACGTGTCTCTAGTTACTATACACTACATACAAAGTACGTACAATAAGCTACGCGCTATGTTCTTTTTAGGCGTTTAAAAATCACGCGTATAAACCGGTACAATGATTACATGTTCCAGGACGAGTTTACGCACGTATACGTTACTCGTACAATGATCCAGGAGAAGAGCCTCGTCTGATATATATATATATATATTTCTTTTACAGGGCAAATGCACTCCAGTCGACCTCGCCCTGAGCCCCATATGAAATCTCACACGCACGTTGTCCCACAGGGATACTCATGGCTGTGTATATACATATATACTCCATGTGAGCATCGAGCTCAAGATATACCTACTATAGCTTGTATATCCATAGGCCAAACGATGCACTAGCTGTGAATGCCTACCCAATGCCAGAGGCAGACGTTGGATGCCCTCCTCCGCCTGTAAGAGAAAAACTCACATCAGACACGCATTTACGCACCGGCTGGACAGCCCTACTTGCCAAGGCCGTCCTCGTCTTCCCTCTAACACGGTGAAAGGGGAGCGTACGGGCACAGCCAGGAGAAAGAGGGACGGAGAGGTTAGAAACACCACGGCTGGCGTTGGCGGCGGCGGTGGTGGTGGTGGTGGTGTCGATGGGTCAGGATGGCGGTAGGGCAAAGGGAGTAACCAAAGCCAGACGCTTTTTTTTTTTATATCCCGTGCGATAGAAGGGTTTTATAGCGGGTTCGAGGGATCCTCTTCTTCTTGCCCTTGAATCTAACAATGCCGGCGTGTTTCCTGCTGCCCCAGCACCTGTTATACCGATCCTCGCTTTTCTATACCCTCTTACCTTACATTTCCTTCATTCTCTTTCAACTTTTCTTTTTTCACCATCATGTGCACCTTTGCACATGGCTCTTTTGGTCATGTATATCGAGAATATTGAAGATTGCATAAGCACGTGAAATTATTGATGTTCCGTGTATTTGAAAAGATTTTTTTGTTGACTCTTATCGTGCATTTTATCGATACTCTGGCGACGTTAAGAAACACGCGAAACGGTGGTGGGGAGGTTTTTTTTATCTTTTTTGAAATTTTATTTGATATTTCGAAAGTGACTTCTTGGAGGTAATATATCTTTTTTTGGTACTCCGCTCTTTTGTTCTGTACTGAATTTTGACCTTTTTTTTTGTCTATTATTCCTTTCAGACTGAATTGAACTTCTGATTGAGTGGACGACGTTATGCTCGAGGAAGGGGTAGGAGGAAATGCTGCGGGCTTATGCAGTTGTTGAAAAATGATGATGATCATGGCGATGCTGGTGCCGGTACTGGTATTTGTGCTGGTGGTAGTGATGCCGATGCTGATGCTGATGGTGGAGAGGGATGCAGTTTCAGAAAACGCCATGCATACACGTGGCAACAGTGCCGGCTGACATTCCACATGACGATCCAGGACCGGTTTGCGGTTGGCTCCTCTAACACTCGCCTAATGCAGATAAACCTACGCCCTATGTAGGTTATGTCGCTTATTTTTTATTGCAACTGGACACACCAGAGGGCCCCTTTTTCTTCCTCATCGCCATCATCTTCTTACTTCTCGTGCTCATCCTTTACTTCTATTTCCATAGTGTTGACCGACTCTTTCAAAATTCTTGGCCAAACATTGTTGCATTATGAAGAAGCATGGACGGTGGTATTTTTGAAAAATTATTTTTAACGATTTTGAATTGTTACAAAATTTTTTTTTAAGATCACACATATATGTATATACTATGAATTGCCTTACGAATTTTATTCCCATCGCATTTACAATTGTCGTTTTCCGGTGTTCATTCAGTCGTACCAATCGTGCAGGGATTACACAATTCAACCGTTAAGTAAATATTAATATTCGAATATCAGCGCTATTATTGTTTCACGAATGGAATTGTTATGTCTTTTCTAGCTATGCGCTTTTTTTTTGTCAGGTAACGTAACGCGTACCTAAGGCGTTTTCATGCTAATCTACAAGGACGTACGCATATATAGCAATGCCGTATCCATTCTACAGTCGTTGCTATTAACCAAGAGAAAGTAAAAGGGCGTTGCCAAATCGTTACAACACAACTGGCAAAAGGCACAAACGCTCCTGACGATTGCGCAAGCTTTCAAAACTTTCGCAAAAGATTAGTTCTCTCGCGATTGCGTCGCGTGACGATTTAAAGATAGATCCAAAGTCTAATCGTAATTTGTCTCTCGAATCACATATGCAAATTATTCGTCATCACGTATCCTATATATAGAACGCTTCAGATTTTATTTATACATACGATATATTTTTATCAACCCCCACCGGACTCGCAAATTCCACTTTAGCCTGTTTAGAACTTATCGATGTGTTGTACATACGTGATAGACTTGAACGTGCAATACCATATTATAATGCTCGGCTATCTTCGGCCGGACTCGGCTTCGCGAATCGCGACTCGCGAATCATCCCGCAGTTCTCTCGCGGCTTCGCAACGCGACGGACATGCGGAGGTTTTGCTAAAATAAAATTTTTCATTTGCAATATCAAAAAGAATTGTTAACGCTCGAAAGAATGGTATTTGAAAATTTTTATTTTATAAGTAAAAGTGATGTTTTTATTATAAAAGAAAATATAGTCGTTTATTCTTAGTGGTAAAAAAAAAGTGTCTTGGAGCTTTTGCAATTATATAAAAATTTTTGAAATCTCCCTCCTCTTATATGAATTAATCGACTTTGGCACCTTTCCATTTTTCTGCGCATTGCCCTCCGGGCCCATTTCGCAATCGTATACGAAAAGGCCCAAAGTCAATACATTCTAAATAGCCTCATGTTGGGTCTTCCGACATAACAACATCGTGACAAATTATCCGGGTTTTGATGAGATATATTTTTATAGGGACATTGTATTTGCAGCGTGAGGCCCAATTTTTAAGTGTACATTTTGTCCACTTTTTTTTATTGACTAGCCAATCACTTTTCTTTGTTATCAAAAATTTACTTTATGCAGGTTTTCGTGTTGTTTTTGTTTGACAAATATTTTAATCGTTTTGTGAACGTGATGATGTCTCGTTTGCCAAAGTGGAGTTTGGAACGGTGTAGAAGTTTTAAAATTCTTAGCCAGACTTTTGAGAATGAAAAACCATTCTCTAGACCTACTTAAAAATTCGTGACGCGTACACCGATGGACATCCGGATTTGAATTCGAATTCTTTGTTTTCCACGTGACTGATGAGAAATCAGCAGAAACAATAACAATGGTATGGCGACGTGAAATTTTTTGGATTAATACGGACCTCACGATGGAATACATGGAATGGCACAGGTAAATTTTCCAAAATTATATTTTGACGTCAGTTGGGAAAAAAAAATTATATCTCACTTGGTAATCACGTGTGATTTATAAATACGTTAATTAAGCTATCTGAATTGGTTATTAAAATCCAATGTCTCATAATAGGCTTTCGTGCTCAAAAATCTAAATTACAGACTAACGATTAGATATATATGTATTTTTTCCAATTTTAACAAATTTATATCACACAAATGTATCTAGAAATTTTTTGGCAATTTTACCTTAAGATGGGTTCATAAGTATATTGTATAAGTTTGGTCAAACCTACGTGACTTCTCTAATCCACAGTAGCATCCCCACTAAACAGATAAGTCCAATAATACCGAAAAATCCTAATACGTTGATCCAGTGTCGAAAGGGCGCCAGGTAATAATAAGAAAAACGGAAGGAAACAAGATGCAACAGTGCAACAAAGAAAGGTTCAGAAAAAGGTCGAACACGATCACTCCACTGACCCAGAAAGCACGAAGAGTGCCTTCTGCCAGGTGCAATTGTCCAATTGGATACTCTTCATAGGTTTAAGTCCTCTTTACGGTCAGTGGTCAGTGTTGGGCCAGCTATTCAGTACTCAAAAGGACAAAATGGAGACTAAGAAAGGGCACCCCCGCAGTGCACGGAAACATTTGCACCAGTTTAGTGAATGAGGTAGACAAAGATGGACGCGAGCCAGAAACACGAGGTTGATCGGTTGTCAGTAAGTCAAACGAAGAGAGGTAGAGAGACCGAGTCAGCGAGATAAAACGGGAGAGAGAGAGAGAGAGAGAGAGAGAGAGAGAGAGAGACCATGAGAAATTAGGGAAAGTAGAAGAACGAGAGAGAGAGAGAGAGAGAGAGAGAGAGAGAGAGAGAGAGAGAGAGAGAGAGAGAGAGAGAGAGAGAGAGAGAGAGATGACATAATTGCACTTGACACTGGCCCAACGCTTTGAAGATTCTCTTCCATTATGTGACTAACAATCCAGACAGCAGGTAGCTCTCATCATCATCATCATCATCATCGATCGTCCTCGGAAATACTCGGTCAATGGCCTTGCTGCTTGCTTGCAATGCGTAAATAGGCCCCTGCCTCTTTTGACGTGCACAGACGATTGGGGTCGACTATAGAGTATATGCACTTTATACGGTACGGACTCTTGTATATTTCAAAAAAATGATTATCAAGACTAAAATTAAGTTTTTTCTAAACTCACTTGTGTCGGATCGATAATATATTTCGGTACGACTATATATTTTCGTTGCCATAGCAATTCGTGTTTGTTGACAAGCTTAGTAATTTTTAAAATCACCTAATATATTTTCTGTGTATGGTCACTGCATATGCATGGCTCTGGTGAAATTCTTTTTTTGTCGTAGCAGCCAAAGAGATAAGGATGAAAAGAGACCTTAAGCTGAAAACTGTTCGAATAGGGACACAAGAAACGCGGACGAACATGCGGTGTGCGGTGCAATTGGATAGTCATGGCAGTCAGTCGAACAGATACGCACAATCGTGGAAGTCCTCTTGGGCTATCGCGATGAGCAAACACTCGTCTTGTAGATACTGCAGAACGCCGTTACGACTTTATCGCTTTCATATGCTTTAACGGACCGTTCGACATTGCTCTCTTACGTTGGCAGGGTCGATCGTGTCTTTTTAGACCGTTGCGATGATAAACGTATTTGCCACTAGGTGGCAGGCTGGCGCCAATTTGACGCGCCCTTCTTTTCGGTGATATTTACTTCTGTTTCGTAAATGCACGCGAAGTGGATACTCGGTATACATATAATATGTAAACTAATTATATTTAAATAAAATGGAGAGTAGCAATCATGATCGTTCTGGAAAGTCTTGAGGATGAGCTAACAAGAGGCTGAGAGCAATCGTGGCGGTCGTCATGAGGATTTAGAAAATTCTGGTCTATCTCGTTCTATGCTCGTTGTGTTGTCTGGATGAGGAGGTAAAAAAAAAAAGAAGAAAATAAAAAGGTGAACCAAGCTGGTTTGGCTTTGCCAGTGAGAGACGATACTGGTTTGGCTCGTATTTGTAAATTCGGCGGAGCCAGTGCGCCGTCGACTAGGAATCTTTTGATGTCGCAACGGGACAAAGATTCACCCTGCCACCTTCACATTCCACCTACCCCACCATAAAAAAGTTATCCCATGCAAGAAGGGAATTTCTCTTGAGAGAGAAAGAAAGAGAGAGAGATAGATAGAGAGAGGGAAGCAAGCCCATACGAGATCCAGTCGCATTGAGTGCCTCCTTCACGAGACGACCTAAGCAGATTTTTCAAAAAACCTGACAAACCAAACACGAACCGTCATCTAAAAGATTCTAAAGGTATAAAAATCACACTGCATTATCTGGCATACATTACATCTCTAAACAATCTATAAGAAGAAACATAAAAAAATGTCACGTCCAATTGAAATATATTGCTAGACCAAAGACACATCTTAAAAACTAAAAAAGAAAAAGGGATAACATCCAAGGGCGTGGTGGCAATTTTTCTTTCGATTCCCTGACGCATAACTAGACTCTAATCTAGAGTCCCTTCATAAGTCCAAGATATCTTCCCAGCTTTATAAGGCTGTTTCACTGTATGGTGGGAAATGCTTCCCCTAAATTTCCCAACACACTTGTGCCGCCACGGTTGTGTCAGACCGTATACGTACGCGTTTTAACACAGAAGGGACTGCACGTAGGATTCGTATGTGATGACGGACAGGAACGAGTGGTGGGGAGGTACATTGAACCAATCAGCTGTCCCCTTCAGGTCAAACAACCAATAACAGCTGAGCTATCGGCCTGCCACCCTTGTCGATGCGGGGCGCTCAGTCACCTCGCGTCACTCGCTAGAAGCAAAAGGCAAAACTGGCAGTCGCGAGAGGGTCTAACACGCGGTTTCCGTGCGACCTCCCTTCAGAATTCATTCGGCTGCCACGGCGGTCGCATCCTCCTTGCTGCTACGAGACCCTCTTTTTCTTTTTCCTCCTCCATTGCCATTACTACTACCATTACCACTGCCACCACTACCATCGTTACTATTACTACTACTACCATTACTGACACAGTGATCACAACTACCATCTCATCACCATCGCCACCACTACCGTCCTTTTCCTACTCCTGCATCACACAACCAGCAGCCACTCTTTTCTCCACGCCGATATAATACCACACCACATAACCGTCCTTTAATAGTGAATAACACTTGGGCACTGGTCCTCCTTCTCCTCATCATCTCTTCTTCTTAGTAGCATATATATATATGCACGTACACGTGCATACGGGATTTTAAATGTGCAAGAGACTGTGGTAGTGCCGTGTGTCGTGCGGTGGTGCGTGCGTGCGTTGAAAAAAGTGCGCATGAGTGCGTGACTCGAGGCGAGAGACGAAAAAAAAAAAAAAAAAAACGAAGGAAAGAAGAGGAGCGAGGGAGAAAGGAAGAAAGAGAGAGAGACAGTGAGAGTTTTCGGAGAGCCCACGGGCCAGTCCTCCAAATGTGGCATTTAAGTGCAACCACGAACGAACGCGCGGACCTCGTAGTGAACGCGAGATTCGGTTGAGATTTTTGCGAGGGGGTTGGTGTGCGCGATCTCATTCCATTGTCCTGTGTTGTGACGAGAAAATTTTGCCGGCGTAAACACTGGCCTTTTTTTTTGTTTAAATATATATTTTATCTTTTTTTTTCCTTCCTTTCGTTTCGCGTTCACGTATCCCTCGTGGGCTTTGGTTACACGCGTTTATACGCTCAAGAGACGTAGTGGATTCGGCAACGGGGGAGAATTCAAGAGAACGAAGACGAAATAAACACGAGGAGACACTGGACGTCATGGGGATGACGGGTGACACGCGCAACATTTGCAAAATTTGAGTTTCGCCGGCTGCGACTCTGTCTGTTGCATTGTCGCAAATTATACATCTCCCTCTGTCTCTTTCTCTCTCTCTCTCCCTCGTCCTCCTCCTCCATACCGACGTTCCTCCTTCGCCGTCATCCCCCTCGATACTTCGCAAAATTGGATATATTTTGGATATCTCTTTGCGAAAAGGAAAATTTCGAAACACTCGAGCAAGCGGGTCGTCACGAGAAATTGTTTTCACATACGAACGTAAACACGTATGTGTAACCGATACGCGCACATGCGTTAAATCCATACCCTGGTTCGCCTAAGGACGGACGTGCGGCCACATCGCGGGGAAACATTGCCGCGAGCCAACGGCAGCCATTTAAATTTTTACATTCCTCTCGGACTCCCGGAAAACACGTAAGTTTACTTTATGCGATTGTAGTTTGTCACTTTTTTTGTTTCGTTGCGTTCGGGAGGCGACGAATATATTTTTTCTTTTTCTCTCTCCCGTTGCCAAGACAAAGTATTCGTAGTTGATATTTGCTTCTGCGCTGTGCTCACATGGTTGCGATAATGCCGTACGTGATGTGCATGTAGAAAATTTACGCAACAATTGACTTTTTCTTTGACAAGCAGACTAATTATCGTGGCTCAAGGATCAAGACGGATTTTCAGTCACAGTATTTTACATCGAATCCATTGGGGATGTGGGGTAGCTACATATGCGTGTGTGTGTGTGTGGCTAGGCGAAATATAATGCGCGGGTTCTTCTATTGAATTTCTGCTAGGCGAAACCGGTAGGAATTGCAATTTATCAATCCCGCTGAGACTGAGAACGTGTGAATGGAAACTTGTGGTAAAAGGAAGCCGTAGCGATTCTGGGTAAAAACGAAATTTCCCACGAGCAGCGTTATTGCCGTCGTCGGTACCCCGAAGGTTTTCAAATTCGCGTTAATAAAAATTCAAAATTTCCAAGACATTACCAAATTTTTTTTTGGGCATTCAACGCTATAAATTAAAAAATATCTATCGTCATATAGCTTACGTGCGAAATTCCCAAGTTTACCTCAGGCATAATTCGTGCTGTAATGCCAAAGTAAAATTACCATGGGAATCATTTTAAACGAACCAAGTCAATAAAATTTGCACACCCTTCAATGCTTCGTGGCTGAACCCTAAAAGGGCAAAGGCCCTAGTATACATATATACAATAAGAATTGATCGAAAGTACAATGCTGCCAACCGCGTAACACAATTCTAGTAAACAATAATATATATATATATATATACACGTATAGGACAGTGAAAAAGAATACGTGCACTCGGAAGGTTACGTAAGTCGCGCAAGATCTCGTTGCGTTTGGCTGTCATCATAAAACTGAGAATTTTTGGATACGACTTTGAGCGCGGCCGTACGCGAATGAAATTGGAATTACAGAACGGTTCAAAGTACTCCGGATTAAAAATAGTCACACTTGAGGCTAGTCGCGTATAACACACGTATGCTTCTTTCTCTATCTCGCTCGCGCACGCACACATGCGCTCTCCCCCTCTCTTTCATTCTCCGCGACACGATTTTATATACGTACAACATTTTTCTTGGGTTAAGTGGGAACGTTTATCGTGTCAACTGATAGAAAGCAGCACAGAATGGAATTGTGCAATGACCGTACACAGTGTGCTATTGTAATGTGAAGATGCTCGGCTCTGATAAGGAGTCTCGCTACTTTGCTGGAAATATGGATTCTCTCTACGGGGTTGTAAAAGTCAAGCTGGAGAGGAGGAATGGCGTATATTGGGTGTCGGTGGTGGTGGGGGGGGGGGGCAGGGGGGGCTGCTGCGATTGTCGGTAAGCAGGGAAAGTCGTGGCGCGAGGGAGAAAGAAATTTTTCATAATACGTGCATGAAAAACGCCCTTTTTCGCGCATGAGAAACGAATGGAAAATCGAATTTTTCTCTGCA
>JARQSW010000614.1:17705-28239 GCA_030142375.1 Calameuta pallipes | reverse complement strand
GTCCACCCAAGAAATTGAACCCTACAGAGAGCTTCGGTATGAGAAATAGTATAACACAATAATTTGCCGTTTTTTTTTAAATTGAATCTGAATATCATTCACATACAGAATTTTATTGAACGTAGAATTGAATTATACATAAAATTGCATTTTCTATAGCGATTTTAGGATCTTTCTTTCCTCTTAATATTTCCTCTAATAATTTTATATTCAATTTTTACAGCATCTGATTCTAATAGTCGAGATGGCAACAATAACGTCGGATATAACCGAGGTTCGTCAGCACTGCACGATCCCAAGCAAAAAACGAAAGGTGACGATCACGATCGGGTATGCAAGACTGGGAATTCTAACATCCCAACAGGGGCTTTGGATGTACAGGGTTAGATTTCAGACTTTTCCTACAATGACTTTACTGGAAAATATAAGATACAGGTGCTGCGTGTTTCTTACATTTTATATGCTGTTTAAATACTGTTTGCAGATTCAGATGATACGAAAACCGTGGTCCTTAAATGTTACCGTCGTCTTTCTGCTCAAATTGGTCAACTACAAACTCAACTCGCACATATGAAGTTGCGACAAACTGAAATGATTTCCGTCATCTCGGAACTCAGCACCAAAAAAATCGAAAAAATAACTGGAATCGACAGCACGATTGAAAAATATGGTCTCGGAGAACTGCCGTTCAAAACTTTAGAACAATTCCAAGAGTTTGATAATAAACTAAAGTCAAACAAATCTATTCGAAATGAAATCGTAAGTATTAAAACAGCAGGCAACTTCATTTCCACAATTCAATTCATATACGAATACTAATTCAAAATTTTTTCCTAGACAAACGGCATTACAGCTCTAGTGCACTCAGATGTCAAATATGTGACAAAGTCAGCTCGCGACATTATCCAGCGATTCATAACTCGCAACGTCCTTTTGAATTTCACGGCAGTTCGACAATCTGGCGCGAAAATCATTTTCAAACAAGAGACTACTTTTTACCTCTGCATGCGAGGTATAGTAATTAAATCTGCCTTTGTAGCGTAAGATAAATAGCTAAATATAAGTGGCACATTATTTGTGTTAAGATTTCCCTATTTTCATTTTTTTCTCTAGATGCAATCCTATCGAAGGGTGACAAAAATATCACTGAAAAAAAAATACATGATGCGATCGGGGCAGTAATAAATAACGCCAAAGACTGGGATGGTCACCGTCGAATACGCAAGGAAGAGAGCCAAAAAAAACATTGAGAAGAAAAAGTCATGTATAAATAAATGTTCATGTTTAAATAAATGTTTCATTATTCAAGTTACACATATCTTTTGGTTTATAGAAATATAAGTTTCTGAACCTATACTTCGATTTTATACCTATAAGGGTATAGTCAGGCGATCGGATCAGGTTAGGTTGGGTTGAGATCATCAGGGCATATACTAGCCGCCCTCTCCGGCTCGGATGAATCACCTGATCACGGCCTGATCTGAAATGCCGTTACATGCCTGATCATGGCCTTATAGGGGGCCTTTTCCGGGCCGGACCAAGTAAATAAGGCATGTCTGATATGGCCCGGATGCCAGCCTGGACAAATTTTTGCTAGGGTAAACTGCACGGCAATATTGTTCGTGGCGGAAATCGAATGAATTTATAACTATTCTCACATTGACTGATAACGCTACGCGTGCAACTCTTTGGGCTCGATACGAATTCATAGGCTTGCAAATGACGATATTCTAATAGTACGCGGAACTCTCGTGAGAATTATAGCCGCCGCGCCATGCAATTGTGAGCAGCTACTCTAGTCCGAACTATGCGCTCTGGTCTGTATCTAGAAACTGATTTGCTCTCGCTGTTCCATATTAATTTTTTCCGAAAGTTAGTGTACAGTCAGATGCAGATCTTATACATTCAGCGGTTTTTATCAGTGTAAGTGAATTCTGAAATTTTTGGTTCACACGTTTCAAGTTCGTTCGCGGCGCGATAAGACCGAAAGGTAGCTTCCTCACATAATGCCACGGTCCGCTTTTCCGCATTATTATATCACCTTATCTTATTAATATTCTTCATTTTTTTATATACAGGGTGTCTCATTTTAATTTAGATAATACAATATCTTGAAATTAAAAAGTTTTCGGAAAAAATGTCCCAAGTCCATTTAAAAAAAATGAGAATCCCTATTTTTTATCTTTTTGCTTCCTCATAGAGGAAGCTATGTGACGATGGGAAATTTTCTTTTGAGATTTTCATGTCACCATGTTTAGAATGTGCTAAAATGTCCGGAAAACACATTTGGAGCAAATGTCCGCGGGTGTGTGTGTGGGTGTGTGTAATGGCCCCCAAAATTCAAACGTTTATAACTCGAGAACGGTTTCAGCTACAATTTTTCAGGCATGTGCAGCTTTATAATCCCTTCATTGACTATAAATTTCGTCATTATTCAAGCTCCGGTTCGGATTTTATGTGGTTTTCAAATTTCCAAAAAAAAGGCGTTATCACTCTAGCGATCGCAAATTTTGTGATATTCGTCTAAACAGTTCTTGACGAAGAGATTTGTATCCAAGGTTGGTTGGTATTGCATTTCGGCCAAATCCATCGAGAAGTTTTGATTTTATGATATTTTGAATTTTTCGAAAAATTAAATTTATCAATATAAGTCCCGTCAACTTTGACCGATTTAGCTTCAACTTTCCAAAAGTATAGAACATCATTCAGCCGTGACATGTATCAAATTTAGCACTCACGTTAAACAAGCCGCAAGTTGAAACTTGCAATTTGCTTCTTCCGAATCGCAGGTAGTGTATGAAGACTCTATATGAGGAAGCCAAGGATTCAAATTTTGCAATTTGCTTCTTCTAAATCGCCGGTCCTAAACAAAGATTCATCTATGAGGAAGCCAAAGATTTAAAAAAAAATAAAAATGTTTCCTCATATAGAGTTTTCGTACACTACTTACGATTCGGAGGAAGCAAATTTTTTATCATTTTTGATCATTTTTCGATAAATCCTCTACAAAAGACGCAAAAGGCCCTCGAAGTTGAATTTTAAAGTACATTACAACTTCCGGTTTTTTGCTAGTGATAATAGTAATACAGAATGGGGATTTGATAATCTGCATTAACACGTGCCGTGCCGCGTGGGGCGTATACGCCTGTTCGGAAAGTAAAAAAAAAAGTTCCGGAACGGAACGTGTTAATGTTGGGCCGCGTGACTGTTTTGGGCTCAATCAGGCTCAAAAATGAGAATCCTGGCGCGTTTTGAGGTCAATCACGCATGAATTATGTCATAGACATCCTTTTTTGTTTTTCTCTCTTTCCTCTCCGACAAAGGTTTGTGAATAGTATAAATTTCGTGCAGTTAGCGATAAAATATGGAAAAGTAAGCACCCCAGAATTGCGAGAGGCAAGGGGGCTCACAAAAAACAATAAATCTGAAATTGTAACTTCTGACGTCAAGCTTGAAATCAGCGACATCAACAACCCCTCATACCAGGTCTCATATAAATTATGTAAAGCTTTGCAGTTTTGGTCACCGTATTGAATTTGTCATTCTGAGTTTTTAATTTTTTACTTCAGTTTCAAAATCAAAGACTTCAACACACCATCTTATATCAAGTTTTATACAAATTCGACGAAATCTTGACTATTGGGCCAGTGTTTTTAGATTCTATCCTGCCGTGTATTGGCTGGGTCGCTTATCGATCTTGTCTTAATTAGCAGGATTAAGACCTTGTAGCTTCAATTTAGTCAAATTGTCAAATCGCCACTCCATATTACTATTATCACTGACAAAAAAATGAAATTTGTAATGTATTTCAAAATTCATTTTCGAGGGCCTTTTGCAGAGGGTTTATCGAAAAATGATCAAGAACAAAACTTTTTTTTTCATAAACCACGAATTTGGAATATAAAATAGGGGTTCTCATTTACAAAAATGGACTTAGGTCTCACATAGCCCCAGGGTTGCCGAAATTATAATGTGAAAATAATGCATTATCCATTACAGAAATAATTACAATTGGATGATAAATAACATTAAGCATTACATTAGTAATGAGAAATGTAAAACACAACAATTATACATTACATTAATAATGGATAATACGATAAACATTACATTGTCCATTACCGAAGTAATGGGTGATGCAAAATGCTTCCATTATCGATTACTAATGTAATGGGTAATCCGAAAAACGTCACTTGATCCGTTAACGAAGTAATGAATAACGCAAAAGTGTTCCATTACTCATTACATTATTATATTTATATGTATTTATTGAACTTCGTTTAATGGCATCCAGTGTCACTTCAATTTAGCATAAAATTTGATGCATGATTTTACATTTGTATTTATTAATTATTAATATATATGCGTATTTTTATGCAATGCTCACGTATATTTATATTTATTTCCATATTTGAATTGCTTCTTTATTTCTTTTACCGAAAATAATTGATTGAAAACCATTAATTCCAATTCAGGACCCTATTCTACGATTCCATCCATTCACTCCACCATCGCATTTCATCCACCTCATTCCCTTAACCCTTTGCATTAACCCACATTTTCCACATTCATAAGTCAAAGGAAGATTTCATTGGCATTGCCATCTAAGTGAATAAAATATTTCTATTCCAATAATGCATTACCCGAAAGTAATGCATTACTCGAAGTAATGCTTCGTTTTTATATTTCGCATTACCCATTACTCCAGTAATGGGTAATACAAAATAACGTTAATTTTCCATTAATATAATAATGGGTAATGTAATACTTTTCACATTACTCATTACTTTAGTAATGTTTAATGTCACGCTGTTCCAATTAACCATTAATAACGTAATGCAAAATGATATGTTTTTTCATTTTCCAGTACTAATGTAATGCTTAATGGCCTGACATTGGCATTATTAATTAGAAGATTAATGCAATGTTTTTCCTGACCCCATTATTCATTAAATGAATAATGTTTAATGGAATTCAAGTCCCATTACTCACTACTAAAATAATTACTAATGAAATCAATAATGCATTATAAAAATAATGCATTTTTTGCAACTCTGCATAGCCCAACACAGGCCCCAAGTAAAAAATTCAGGTATCTTATTAGATAGCCCTCTTCGAACCTGATAACATTTTTCTCAAACATTTTTTCCGAAAACTTCTTGCTTTCGAGATATTGCAGTGTCCAAATTAAAATTGGACACCCTGTATATTATTTATCAACTACATATTTATCACTACTAAACAACT
This sequence comes from Calameuta pallipes, assembly GCA_030142375.1. NCBI lineage: Eukaryota > Metazoa > Arthropoda > Insecta > Hymenoptera > Cephidae > Calameuta > Calameuta pallipes. The sequence goes on along the minus strand of JARQSW010000614.1, from coordinate 22,992 downwards.
GCTTATACATATATTTATTGTGACAACACTTTTTACGATAAATAAATGGCACCGCGAGAAATAATTAATAAAATACTCAATTAACTGAGCACCAGGTATAACCAGAATTATACCGCTGTCTCCTAAGGACACCCTGGCCAGCTCTTATGCGGCAGGGCCCTAGGTCTGGGAGACAATAATAAAAATCTGAAAACTGGGAAGGTTCACTCTCAAAACTACAATAAACAAATACTAAAGTTTTCAAAACTAAATACGGAGCCACAATCTGGTCTGATTCATTAAACAAAACAAGAGAAAGAGATGGAACAACGGTTCCTGAACAGAATACACGAGCTTTACATAGAACGGGACCGTAGATCCCCCAAGAAAATTATTAAGCCGGCGGTCCCGAAGACCTATTGCCAAAATAATATCTACCAATATACAAGACCTTAATATTCTACAAAAATATATCGTACTCGATACGATGAGGAAGTACACTTTATAGAATATTCCTCACAGACTATACAAGCAAAAGAATATTACACAGAATTTAACGTCAACGACTGTTAATGGACTCACGATAGCCTTGCGCTACGGAAACGACTCTACGAGGCGTGGACCTAAAATTTGACGCATAAATGATATTAAATAGCACTGATCCTCAAGAGCTCCACCGATTGGCAATCCGCGGATACAATAATGATCCGGTATTCGTGAGGCACGACACTGCGACACGGTCTGTCTCTCATTCACGTAAATATAGCCAACTCACAAAAGCGTCACTCACCGTTTCCCTAGTCGCTCCAGGTATCCTCAAGACCCAATCTATCTGATACTGGATCCCTCAAGCGGTCGCGAAACGGCACAGTAGACTATACAAGACTATACAAATCAGACAAAATTAGAACAAAGAATACGATATTATACCAAATTTACCAGACGAATACACGTCTGTTCCTAGGCTCGTCCACACGAGCCGCAATCCCGGCTCTTCCTCGAGGGGAACACGTGCAAATAGAAGAGCCGCTCTCGGCGGTACTTACCGGTGAAGCGGCTTAAGCTCTAGATCCTTTGACTCAATAAAAAAAAAACCCGCGGGGCGAGAGGTTGACGGTGTCGGCTGGCGTCTCTGGGGGACAGCACTTCCGATAGCTCCAGTCGCACACACTCACCACACCACAAAATATCCAAAATCAAGTCCAGTTCCGAGGATAGCCGAAGATAGCCGAATCTCATTGTCACCGGTTTGCCGAATTGAGCCGAAGGAATTCCCCGCCTCTCGGGGATTCCTTGCCCCTCGGTACCCCCCATCTAGCGGGCGACCTAAACAAAAATACCCCCTTCCCGCGGTACCTCGTCTTCCAGACCGCCCGCCGGGACGTTCGGGCGCTCAGCTGACGGATTGCGGGAAGCGGGCGGTCGTCGGCATCATCGGCGTGGGCTATTAGTCCCATTTTGCCTCGCCATCCGATCCGCCCTTCCGCCCCCGACAGCAGAGTTTCCTCCTGACCCGATCGCGCGGCCCTTCGACGCGGCCCCGCGAGCATTACCCTTAATGTAACGCGGCGTGCCCACCCCGGGCTCATGACGCCACGTTACAAACTTCCGTATGTTCTCTGGATCGGTGAGACACTCATCGAATGTCCTGCGAATAGTCCGGGAGCTAGCGACATATTTTGGTCGGTTATTTCAATCCGGTTGATATTATGTAATATGCTTCATATGGTGTTGTTATAAAGCCTCGCGAGCGTCAGTCGGTTCAGTAACGGTGGGTTGGGCAATGGCAGCCTCCCGCACACGTATAAAAAATAATTATATAAAAAAATAAAAATATATACATGTCGGCGGATGGGGTCGACAACCCTGGGACCGTATTATCACGGATCACGATTTATTGTACTTTCTCTTGTTTTGAAAATAAAATGATAAACAAGGCGGGGAGCGGCGAAGGTGTCCGCTCCCCTCCCGCCCGGGGAGGAGCTTTGGCGAGGCCAAGGGTTTCCGGGGGGCAGTAGTAAAGTTTGGGACGACGTTTCAGAAGGACGGACTGTGGTTGCTCCCTGCCGCGCGATTATAACAGTATCTAGTGTGTGTGTGTGTGCTATTTCTTGGACACTTGCAAGTCGCCCTATCGCTCACGCTATCGGATCCTATGCAAGTCAGGACGGACGAGTCCCTGGACTTGCACACTAATACTCCTTCTCCGACATACAGTAATACGCAATTGAAGTGGAACACTTGAATTTTTGTGTAGCTCTGCGAAACTATTACCGATTTCAAGAAGCCAAAGACATATTTTTTTGGGGAAATTTCCTTCCCGTTCGAATGGTAAAGGGTTTATCCCAATCGGATACAAAATGGCCGACCGGCAGGGGTTGGAGTGAAATAGTGCATTTTGGGACTTTTTGAAAAGTACAAGAACTAGTAGTTCCGGAAGGAAATTCATATTTCTAATTATGGCAAAGAGAGAGCATCCTTCGGCATTAAGAAAACACCCACATTGAACCCCTGTAGCATCACTCTGGGGGGAGATACATCCCCTTGTAGTGGAAACACTTAATTGGCCATAACTTCTGAACGCGGCGGCCAATCTGGTCCAGTTTTTGCGTGGTATCATCTTTAACGGTACTACAGATTCTCACAAAATTATTATTTTTGAAGATGATCCCGTGATGGAGATCTCGAGATATCGCAAGCGCACCGGAAACTTCCCCGCCATTTTTCACGAGGAATTGAAATTAATTTCAATGATTAAAACGCGCTTTTAAATACCCGAAAATGATGTTGTTAAGAGGTTAAATTTTTCATTTGAAGAAACGCCTAAATTTTGCGAGTGCAACTTGGGGTAATCGGGTGACAATCGCTTGGCGTGCGTGGTAGGGTAGTAGTCACCCGAGTACCTCGAGCGCCACTCGCACAATTTTGTTTCACTACATTTTTTCGGCTAATTTCGCCACTTCAACTATCTGATGCCCTTCGTGTACAGAATCAGCGAGATTCTCTTTCTGCATTTTTCTTCACTTACAAGGTATCCCCAAGTTTTCTTTCCACCGCAGTTTTCTTCTCGTAGAAAACTTACCGTTTTTATCACGAAAACGAGTATCCCGTATCGCCATGTTTTCGTCCATGACACTTTTGAACAATCGAAGTCAACATCTGCTCTGCGGTTGTACCAATATTAAAATACTGTACGTTGTCACATTTCGGTCGTAATTTCGATGTAATTAAAATTATAATTATTTATGCTCAGGTATCTCATGGATTCCTCGATCTCATCTGGGCATCTCCTATCCTCATATGTACCCCGGGGGGCGGTGGATCGCACTGGGAGCGATCAAACACCTACATCGCCTCCGTCATGTGCGGCGTTACACGCAGCCTTAAGCCCCGACCGCAGTGACGGCACAGCCCACCTCCATCTCCGGCAGTCCGACAGCCCTCCCCTACGAAGCCTCGCCGGCGAAGATCAGTATGTCGTCAGCATAGCACATCAGGTCCACACCGGCGAGTAGGCCCACTCTCAATACCGCGTCGTACGCGAAGGTCCACAGGGTCGGCCCCAGTACCGACCCCTGCGGGACCCCGCACATAATTCCCATAACGTGGGTGGCTCGTTCCCTGTCCCGGTATTCCACTGACCTCTCTCGCAGGTAGGCCGTGATCAACCTCCGCAGGTAACAGGGCACCCGGTGGTAAACGAGCGTCCCCCTGATGACCCCCAGGGTAGGGTGTTGATGGCGTTGACGACGGCCACGTCCACTGTCACCATCACCCCGCCCCGGGAGGCTACCTCCCAGGTGCCCGACAAGTGGGGCTGCGACCATCCTCTCCAACAGCTTGCCGGCCTCGCTGAGCAAGCAGAGCGGCCGGTAGGAAGAGAGACCCCCCCCCCCCCCCACCGGCCTACCCTCCTTATGAAGAAGGACCATCCGACCCCCTTTCCACCCCCGGGGAAATGCGACCGTCTGAGGCAGCACTCGAGGAGCATTTGGGCGCCAATCACCCCCTGGGGCAAACGCCCACACCTTCACTGATCATCCGAGAAATAATTGGCAAGAAGCTACTACAGAAGAAAAAGAAGAAGTCTATCGATAATAAGTAAACGAATCCTGAAATAATGGAAAGAGAACAACCATCTAGGGAAATGGAAATCGTGGATAATGAAGAGATATCTATGGAAGTGGAAGTACTAGATGAAGAAGCATTAGCTAGGGAGGTGGAAATTCCTAGAAGACGTAGAACAGAGAACATTGTAAGTGTGACAATGGAACATATGGAAGACGCAAAAGATTCCAAATTGGTTATCCAACCGAAAGTTCTGTTAAAAAAGATGACGGATCAAGAAATCGCAGAGACTATATCTGAAAGACAAACAAAGAGACAGCGTAAGAAGACATAATTTCTGGGAGCTGTTTCGCATGACGAAATACTATTGAATGTTGCCGATAGACTAAAATTTAGAAACGAAGAATCACCCAACAAAATTAAAAGGCGAAATGAATAGTTTCATAAAAAATTAGTCGTAAAAGGAGTGACGGTCAAGAGGATGAATCCAAAACTAAGGGCAATTAGAAGCAGGAAATGCAGGGACAGCCGTGACAGAACAGGAGGTAGACCTAAGCTAGTGTCAGACTCCAGCGACTCTGATTAAAGAGTTTTTCAGAAATATAAAAAATTTTAATAAGTTCTAAGTGTTTCCAGAAATGAAAAAAGTTTTAATAAGTTTTAATTTGGTTCTAATGGATAAAATGATTAAAAATGAATTACATCAGTTCAAAGATTTTATATAAACGGTTGCTTTTGTTTGAAATTATTGGTATGGAGGTGGTACATATTTTATATAAAATCTAAAAGGATAGCAATAAAAATTTCATGTTAAATAGTTTAATCATAATAATGAATCTCGGCGATGAAAATACGATTACAGTTATTTGGAAATGTCGACATGAACCAGTGCGAGACTTGATTAGATAAGTTAATCAATTATGATTAGAAACTGGACTTTAGTATAAAAGCACTGGAAGAGTTGTTTATTTCATAAAGTTGGCTCTCGTTCGCACATGATGGTTAGAGTCAAAGTTCTAGTATTGTTCCTAAGTTTGGACCTTCTTTGTTTTAGCTCCGCACTATCTTTTACTTCAAATATCCACGAGGATGCCACTCTCACTGTAGTGAGTTATAATTTTTACTTTGACGCAACATTTAACGAATATTACAATTTTCTGTAACAATTTTCTAACGATTTCTTACGATTTCTAGATCGGATTGATCGAAAAGTATGGATACAACGCAGAAAAGCACCATG
>JARQSW010000612.1:3160-20948 GCA_030142375.1 Calameuta pallipes | reverse complement strand
AAGGGACGGAAATGCGTCCCGCATGATAAACACGACAGTAAATGAATTCTAGACTTGTGACGTGAAATAACGTCACAATGCATACTGCTGGAACACAACTGGTGGTGGTCTGTAGATGGAAACGATCCTGAGAGAAGAATTTTGACTGCCCTCCATAATCTCAATCACCTTGTGTGGCTCTTGTGAAACTTAAACGTTAATATGTTGATCATTCTTACTTACACCACGGTTCCATTGAAATGATTTCATTGCTTCTAGCTAGTATTTTCGTTATAGAAAATTGGTGGTTTCGGGCGATGTTTTTAAAGTCTTTATTACAACATACAAACATATGCGTCTGTGTATACTATTGTCCTAAAATCTGTCGTTTTAATGAGATTGACTCCTGTCTTCAAATTTGTGTTCCACCATTGAAGGTCTCTTAGAAGTAATTTTGGGATAGTCATCTTTCTATTAAGGTTAACTCTATTTTTGGTTTCAAAGCAATAATTTTTCTCTCTCTGAAATTTTAAATTAACCATACTTTATAGCTGGGCAGGCTGCCACTAATTTTTCTATAAATTGTGCGCATTTTTGTATTGAGCATGTACTTCTTTTTAGGTATGGATCTGTTAAACTAGTTAATGATTCTCTTTTTTCTGATATTAGTTCTATTGTACAATCTTTGGAATTTATAATTAAACTTAGAAATGTACACTTATTACTAGGTTCCAAGTTACTTTTCTTGCCAATTTATAAGAAAATCAAATGAATATAATAAAAGATAGTTTCTTCTACACATGTTCCATATACGTCATACATTTTATCAACGCATAGAATATTGTCCAGGTAGACCACAGATGCTTTGTTCTTAATATTTGATCATTGGTTTTAAAATCGTTGTAAAAATCCAAGGGCTTGTACACAGACCAAATGGCAAATTTCTAAATTGGTATATTGTTCCAAAAAATTCATAACACAGAAATACTCTGCACTTTTCTTTCTCACTGGTACCAGATAATAGACATCCTTTAAGTCTATAGTACACATATAATCTCCAGGGAATACCAATTTCGCGGCTGTCTTCAAATCTTTAATTTCAAAATGATTTGTCACAATAAAAACATTTAATTATTTCTAATCATTTTATTATTATCTCAAGTTATTTTAAATTTTGTCCCATTTTCTTTCTTCTTCATCCCATAATTTCTTTCTTTTTAACAATTTTTCTCTTTTATCAATTCCTTGTTACGTGCCGAGTAACAAGAGCCACAGACAACCTTGGCCGTTTCCTGCCCATTCGCGCCCAAGACGAAACTGCAACGTTTGAAATTCTTTGGTATCGCCACTCATAACCGACCAATGAGAGTCCTCCGCGTTTCACCCCAGCGCCCGAGGCTACCACTGCTCAGTTAGAATTCAGTTAGTTCTCTTCGGAAATCCATCTAGTGCACACCTTCGTTCCCTTCCTTTCCTTATGGCTGTATCCCTCAAGTGCAAATCTCGAACCACATTCACAGTGGACGCCCTAGAGAAAATTAGTAGCTAGTGTTGTGAACATTGGACCCTCAAGGCATCCTAGAAGGCAGCGCGGAAACTCATCCTCACCTAGGCGAAGGACGTTGACGCTAGGAATACCCATTCTCCACTATCTATGCCTGTATTCGACATTCGTGAGTTCCAACATAAACATTTGCTATCTCTATTTTGTTTCCAACTCAGTTAAGATAGGCTAAGTCAGGGTTTCCCAAACTGTGCTCTATGAAAAAAATAGTAATAACAAAGCTTTTTTCGACATTTTGACTACAATAATTTTACGCTTGAATTATTCATGACATTCATGTTGGCGGCACAAAACGTCACGCACGCTTTTTTATTTTTCCAAGATTTATTGATTATGTGTCATTAGTCATTACCTACCCTTCAAATTACAAAAGTTACTCCGTCAAAATTCAAAGACCCTCAAAGTGCCCCATCAGCAAAAAAAAGTTTGGGATATCCTAGGCTAAGCTTAACCCTTTATTCAGTTATTCGAAACATATCAAATTATTATCGTACACTCTTACGCAAACAATATTTAAAACGTCAATAAACCTTGTTTTTCTTTTTATAAAGTTTTAACGCCTTTATGATATTATGTTTTAACAGTGCACATTCTGTATTAAACCTAGATTCTTTATATATTGAGACTAGATTTATGAAATTTGCTCATTTGCCGTTCTTTTGGCCGAATCCATAATGCTAGCAATTAGTTTACTATTTAACCAATCTATGTTCAGATTACACGAATCAACCGAGGTGTAAAAAATGTATTATAAAAATGTTCTTTATTTATCTCTTTCTATTTTATATTGTCATATGTAGAAATATTTTCTCAAAAATTTTTAATATTACTAATCTCTACGCGAACAAGTAGGTGACGTAATCGTGTAGCTGGTATAAAGATTTCCCATTGCCAATGCTTTTTTTGCCTAAGGTAATGAATGGTTTTCTATTGATTTCCATTGATTTACCACAGATTACCTTTGACAAGAAAGCATTGGCCATTGAATATTTTAATAATTTGATAATAAATTAAAATTTGAATATGAAGAATGATAGAACAGTCAAGCCCCTTAATAATTACCCCTTTAAGAGGGGATGTGCGTTGTGCCAAGCCGTGGAAATATTATATTTTTGCTCGCTTGTGTGACGTCGCTTTTGAGTGATGCTCAACAGCTGGCTATGTGGAAGTAAAAAGATTGCTTATACACTTTTTTCTACTGTACGTAAAATCTCTCTTGAACGCTAGAGACTTGCACGAGCCGTGTTACTACTAGCGCTCGCCATGGGAAAAGGCGGAAGTTTTAGGCGAGGCAAGTCCGCGCATTGACAGCCCCCATTATCGCACATAAAAATCTCGAAATTCGCTGTACAGTAGGAAGTCCCAGTGCTAAGGTGTAAATTTATACGCGTGAAATTTTCCCTTCTTTTACCACATCTTCAGTATCCTTTTGTATCCCGGCTATCAAAAGGTCAAGGACCACGAGAATTTATTGTAACTGATCCTATACGAACGTGCGTTACTTGACAAATGTTTATTGATTGTAATAATCAAAGGAAATCAGATTATACTGTAATCGTGTATATGTAGCATGTATGTGTAGTACTGCACATTCTCTCACACTTCCAGTAATCACACCTACACTATGACACGTCAGGTAGATAAGCGGATAGAAAGAGAGCTCATGATAAACGAAGGAATAAGGACGGCGCGGACAATAATGCTCAACGGAATACCGAGAAGGGACTTGCTTAGAAAGCGTTTTACGTTTTACCATACCAACGCAAAACCGCCTGCGTCAGGACTTCTACCAACCACCTTTTCCCTCGTCCTCTCCACTAACCTTACATTCAAGACGATTCGCAAGACTGACTTAGCAAGACTAAATAACTAAGAAAAAGTCCTGATTTTTTCATAACACGCATCCAAATTCCGAAAACTTCCTGACAGTACACTAAACCTCCACCAAATTCAAAGTCTCCCTTACGAAATGTTAATCGACCATCACCAGTTACTAATCGATCCTGTGGTAAAGCATTATCTCTTCTAGAGTTTTTAGCCGATTGCCCGCGTCAATCAAGTGTTGTGCCGATGAAATAACTTAGGGCTATTTCGATCTAGCTCACCTTAGGGCTCAACGAAAATGAATCACAGTCGGGCGTCCACGCAAAAAGAAATCAACTCTTGGCTTTTCTATCAAAATATTCGTCTTGTACGAGTGTCTAGGTTAGAGCTGGACCTAAAAACTCCCTTCACCAAATTCAATTTTACAATCATCGATCATCTCTTGGCGCACACTCTCTTTCAGCTCATCCAACGGTAAGTAACACATACTACCTAAATTTATATATATTGTTTGTAAATGAAAACCACACAAGTTGGCGCTCGCACATTTACTATCGTCGAATTTCACAATTGTTTATAAACTGACGTAATTTTGTTGTATATCGACTTTATCATTTTAAATGTATTTCAAATTGATTCTTCCATTATATTAAGTTAAATTATACTTTTTTTTATACGATTTTGAGATCTAAACCATCACAATGCAATCCCAAATTCAAATAAATTTTTTTTCGTCATTACCATTAGTAAGCACATCTCGCGTAAATCAAGTGAGTTTGTCAATTCAATTACATCTATTGTCTGGCTGTGATCCTTATTTTAGCTATTGACCAAGGAACATAGACCCAAGTAGGTGTATTTTATGACCTTAAAGTGATAAGAACCGAATACCTTCTATGTGATATTTGATCACAACACTTATGCTAGCTCACTGTTGCTTCTGCAAACGGTTGCACACGCATAGGACGTAACAAGTTTGGTGGCAGCAGTGGGATACTGGCCGGTAATCACTGCTTTTCTGTCACTTGTTGTTGGTCATACGCATAATCAAATTCATAGATTAATTGTAAAATTAATTAACTGAGCTTTCGAGTTCAGTAAATTTACATCTGAAATTGAAGTTAAGTCACGGCAATGCATGACTCTATATCAAGTATTCTGAGTAGAAATTTATTAAGGCTCGCATCAGGTCCAGATTTTGTTTCCCTTAATTTAAATCAGGTTCTGATCTGGTAAGTTTATCTGGCCTCGATCAGAAATGTAGCGCTGTGGCGGATTTTACTCTGTTTAGGCTATCTGGTATTACCCGATCAGGCTGCCGACTCTGGCCCTGATTAGGTTATCCAATTGACTTCTAATTAAATAATAGAATTCATATCCCTCATCGGGCAATTATAAAAAGAAAATTATTATGTTGCAGGCCTTATAATTCCTTATTATTATTTAAAAATTTTTATATTTTAATTATTAATTTTGGTCTTTTTACGGATTTTTCTCTGTTCATTCCAACCCTTTGCATTATTGATGACCGATCCAATGGCATCGAAAAATTGTTTCTCCTTTCTTGGTGATAATTTTGGATTTTTTTTTTATATTCGTTCGTAATGGTCTCTGAAATTAAATACATCAAGATGTTAACATAAATTCATTTATAAGTACGTCAAGTCTATAAATTGTCTAAATTAATACTGTTTTACCATATATGAATAAGGAAAAAGTTGTATCCTTAAAAATTAACTTGCTTCCAGTTTTCCTCACAGCAGTAAATTGCAATAAGAAGTTTCTAGTCCAAAATCTAGACAGAATGCTTGTAATAGAGTTAATTTGTGATATGGCTCCACCAACGGCCAAATTATTTTTATCTAAAACGAATACAAAAAGGTTTTTTTTAGTGATTTCTGATTTATCAGATATCTTGTAATTAATTATCATATTACTCACTGTTTTTCATATAAAGATTTATCAGTCTTTATTTTTTCATCAAACGACGCAGAATAATGGAAAATACAAATAATGTGTCAATAATGTCAACAATGACTGTTTAATTCTAAAAATACTTTGAAATTACTATTTGAATGTCAAATCAGGTAGGCCGAATCCGGACTTGATTTGGGGAGAGTCAGGATATTATGATAAAAAGTAATTCAGGGATTCTCAATTGGGGCCGGGTAAGAAACAACATGGATTGTCGTGAAATGGTTGAATTAGGGCATTCCGGATCTGTATCTGTTTGGGATTGTCCTAACAGGTCAATAGGTATAGGGCCCTGAACAGGACTACAAGTAAATGCCTGGCTAGGGCAAATTGTAGCAGAACCTGAGCCGGCCCTGACGATGTTAAGGATTGCCTGATGAAATTTCTACTCGGAATCAATCAAACCATGGCTGCTGCTATGAATTTGGCTGTAGAATTTTTCACCGTGCAAAACACAGCAATGCATGTGTTACGTAGGCCGTAGTGGCTAACGAGGTCTTTAAATTTGATAACTAAAATTTAGAAGTATCCAAAAGAAAAGGAACGACCGGAGGTAACGTGAATAAAATTTGAGTGAATTCCGAGCGGTAAGAATGCACTCAAATGGTGGATTCGCTGCTCGTTTAAGGTGTTGAAACACGCCTTGCTATTCCAACGTGGAGAGGTATTCCCTGAAATTCTTATGGATGGGTAATAGATAATTAATACGCGAGAAATTTTGATGTTTGCGTTACATTGTTACAAATAATTCAGTAAGATTGAATAAAGTGTTGCTTGCAGTGTTTGAGTTATGAGAAATTCGGGATATAGATCGTGATATTAAATTACTAAACCCAACTGTATGTGAGGTTAAGGCGATTAGAAATGTTGTGGAACAGAAAATTATCAATCTTATGCGTTACTCAATTTGAAAAAGACTAGTCTATGCAGCTCAATTTTGCCTGGTAACCGATCCAGCTTGTTCCCTAGGGTATGTAATAACTAATCCGTACCTAGGCCAGATTACGAATATTACACTGGATCTAATACTCTAACGGTTAGAGCCACGAGTGACAATGTGCAGTCCGATCTTTAGCGCGTGATTCTAAATGATTTTCTGAGCGTCAGTATCATGACTTTGGCTGCTTATATATTCGTTTTTTGCTGATGATTTTAGGTATGGTTAGGACCTGAGGAGTGCAAGACGGGTAGGTCGCACGGGCAGTGCACTGGGTAACGTGCTGAGTCTGAAATTCCATTGACTGTCTACTGAGAATGCTAACCGGTGCCATACTTAACATCTCCCCTCTTAGACGAAACATCATCTATTTGGGCGATGCTTTCGCATATGTCTATATTTTAAATTGTGGTTTCCCGTATTTCTCATTTACTCACTTAATTATGCATCTTCGGAGATAGTTTTCGAAAATATCTCTTTATCGATGCGTGGCCATGCTGCCCTGGTATAGCATGTCTTGGTTTCTTCCTTATGGGTTCCCCAGATGTGAAGTCACGGATGGTGTTGTCAGTGATTTCCTCTGGTTCTGACATATCCTCAGTGTCATAGGGTTGCCAGGGTAATTCCTCGATGTTGTGGGGTTCCTCATCATCGCTGCTCAGATCTCCAAATAGCTGTTGTGTGCGGATGGCGACGAATAGACCTTTTTCAGTTTGGGTGTGTCTATTGGCCTTCCGGATTTTGGTGGTTTGCGTTCCTCGTCCATTACTGGGTGTGTTCCGTGAGTCGGAGTTCCAGGGCCCAGAGGTTCGTACGGTCCCAATTCTATGTTCCATCTCCCAAGTACCTCGTTCTTTGGTTTGGACGGCGATGGTACGGTATCCTTCTCTTGGTTCTATGATAGTTCCCGTAGTTCTTTTGATGACCATTTTGGTTGTGGTCCGCACTTGTTTTAAGCTTGATTGCGACTGAAGTCAGTGGATGGGCAGGATTTGCCATGGTGTGCTATTTGCTTCCACTGATTACACTATCGAATTATTGCTGACGGAGGTGTTCGATGCCATGAGTTGAAGAGTTGGCGGATATGTCACTTATGGGATTGGCGGTGGTTTTTCAATGGGTGGATGCATAATTGTTATTTCTGGGCTATTCCTTCTGTATCTGACCACATGTCTAGGTGCTTCGTAGGTTGGACGGTCCGTAATGCATTTCGCATAGATGGCATAACCAATGACACTGATTATAATGATTGAAATCATCCCGAAGGACGAATAGGAAAATATGTTATTCAGGCGCATTCCTCGATGATGGGTCTCAAGTTCCTTTGCTTGGGATTCTATTTTCTTGAGTTCGACAGCGTCTTTGCTCGATTCCCAATCGTGTCCTGGATTTGTTTCGGGTATTTCTCTGATGGTTTTGAGGAGATCGTTAGTGCTGGGCTGGGCTAGAATAGGAGCTATTGCTGAGATATTAAGAGATATTGGTGGATCGAAATGAGAGTAACCCTTTTCTACTAAAATTTGTTGTGCTGTTAGTCTAGTTGTCCTTGTCACAGCTTGGTAACCTGGGTTTAGTTGGAGGATGCCAGTTCCGGTCAGCCTTTCGAATCCGATTCCTCGCCCTTGGCAAGTAATACGTAGTTCTTCGATTTGGGAGGTGGAATATAGCCACGTGGTTGGAGTGTTAAGTTGTTCCCAATAGGCATTCGTGGTTCTGAGCAATCGGATATCACATTGGTCCCAAGGAGCACTTGCGGGGTTGGTTAATATAGATACTTCACAAGTCTGCGCGGTGTCCGTCTGGTATAATGGTAACTTTAATTTGCAGAGTAGTTGTCCTACGTGTTTATGGCAGGTCTATAGATAACTCATGGTGGGGGTGAAGTAATATTTCTGGTCCAAGGAGGTGGCTAGGTAAGTTGTTCGAGAAATAATATAAGCGGATATGGTGTAGTTGATTCCTAGTGGTTGTCTTGCTGGACAAGTGTGAATTTGATAGAGCTGAAAAGGATCATGGTCTAGAAGAGGGATGGTAAGTGCTAGGATGAGACGACCTTGTTTGTAGGAGGTTTTCAGTGTCACAGTTTTTTGGAATTGCTCGGACAAAAGTTCGGTGGGAGATAGAGGGAACTCGTACTGGCTACTTTGCCGAATCTTGTCTGCGGCGGAAACCAGCTGTCGTGGTGGTAATACCGCGGGATAGATTATTCCCTGCTTAGCAAATATCACTGCGTTGGTGAGCAATTCTAGGCCTGTTTGGTATTCGTTGACACTTCTTTCTAGGCTACGTAGCCATTTTAGAGATGCTATTTCGTAAGCTTGTTCCTTGATAGCGTTTTGTTGCTTATTGAGTTCGGTGGCAAGCATTTCGGTGGCGGCTTTATTTCTATTGGCTAGTATCGTGACATTCTGAAGGTGCTGATGTATATTTTGGAATTCTGATCGGATTATATGGCTCTGGTTTGCCAGCAGTTCCGACAGATGATTTTGGTCTTTGTGCAGTTTATCTAGTTCGGTATTATAGTACTCAGCATCGGCTTCTGTGAGGGTTCCAAAAAGAGTTTGACTTATAGTGTCTATGAATCCGAGTGGAGCACTGCGCTTCTTGCGTTTTCCTTTTTCCTTGATTTCTTCAACAATGCCTTGTAAGAGATCCTCGTCCTTACGGGAGTCAGCAAGTCTGGCTATTAGGTGGGTTATTTCTTCATGAGCTTCGCAAGTCGTAAATTGCATGGATGAGCATTGTTTATTTGCTTCAAGTTTGTGATCCTCTAAGCGTGGTCGATGCTTTAGAAATGCACCCATTTCTAATAAGGTTACCAGATTCCATTCTACGTGATAAATACGCATGTCGCGGAGTTTTTCGAAGTGAAAGCCGATATTATTCTGTAGTGGAGTAATTTGATAGTCAGGCGATCCATCTTGTAGAATACCATTGATTCGTTGTACGCAGAATAAGGTCAAAATTGCGCGCAACATGCTTTTTCTGGAAATTTGAACGGCTTAGTTTAGCAGCGTTGATGATTCTGGGTCGGTTTTCTGGGCAGAGCTCGCAGGTTTTAATTTATCGAAATGTTTCACTTTAATTTTTCCTTTGTCTGTTTTTATGACTGCGTTGTTTAATTTTGATAATTGTAAGATTTCGTAAGGGCCTTCATAACGTAGATCGAATTTGTGATGTCTTGGCTCCTTTAAAACGTATACCCTATCTCCTGGTTCAAATTTGACGGGTTTTATTTTTTTATTATATCGTTCCTTTGTTTTTCCTTTGGTCTGCACTAGCGTGGTACGAGCAATATTTCTGATTCTGTCCAAGTGGGTGATTAGCTCTAATAAGTAGTCACCATATGTTTTTAGATCATTTGTGTCTGGATATGATGAAGGTATTCTCGCAGGTTTTCCAAAAATGAGTTTGTAGTCGTTGCTTCGTGTACCGAGGTGTTATATGAAAACATTGCGACAGGTAGTAATAATTCCCAGTCATCATAGGCATCCATGTAGTGTTTGAGGTATTCTACAAGTACATGGTGGCTTCTCTCTAGTTCCCCGTTAGTTTGAGGTCGGTAGCCGGACGTAGTGATTAACTTTACTCGAAATAATTTTGCCAAATTTTTGAAAAGCTCGCTGGTAAAACAGGTTCCTTTATCCGTTAAGATGGCTTTAGGTGTTCCAAACTGGCTGATGAAATGTCGTGCAAATGCGTCGGCGATAGTCGTAGCTCGTATATTGGGAATAGCTACCGCAAGACAATATTTGGTTAAATTGTCCTGCAGGGTCAGAATGTATTTGTTTCCGCTAGGAGTTTCTGGTAGAGGACCTACCGTGTCGAGAGAGATTTTATGGAATGGTTCCAAAGGTGTGTCGGTGATAAGCATTGGTGTAGCAGATTCCCTGGCGATTGATCACTAGGTTTTCTCCAATTATAATATCTCTGGGAGTTTCTATTCGAGGCAGGTATCCTTCCGTGATTTCTGTATTCGCTATCCTTATCGCAACTTGTTGTCGTGAGCGGGACTTTATGACGTGCTTGGTTTTTTGTACCGAATATGCTGTCGTTTTTATTTCTTCAGTTAAAAAAAATGGCTCTGGTCGTATACAGTGTTCTGGTCTTCCTTGGGTGTTGTTCTTTCCTTTTCCGTGAACCTCACAATCTTTCTTTCGTCCTTCGCCTTAGATTTCCTGTCGCTCATCGTGGTTGCAACACGATAGCCGCGGAAAATTAACGAAAAAAAATGATAATCGTCGTTACAGTTTGCAAAAATTTACTAACTCACTGATTTAGTTAATGAATTCAATAAAACTTGGCTTTGTAAATTCTTATTAAAAAAAACATAAATAATAAAGATTTGTTGAAAATATATTCATGTTTTAAAAATGCTCTAAATACATTTAAAATTCGTTTTTTGACAGTAGGGGGCTCTGCCCCCCGGACCCCCCGGCGGGGCTTCGCCCCTGCACCCCACCAGGGCTCCGCCCTGGACCCGTTTCTTAATATACTATTTGCGAAAATATCATATTCGTGCTGTTAGATTCAATACCTTTTATAACCTATATTTCATAACCTACACCTATATATTGTAGCGTTATGCCGTTGCAGGCATAAAAATATGGTTATTTTAAAAATAGTTGGGTAAAAAGTAGTATATGCCACACGGGAGAAGCGGATTTTCACCTCGTGCTCGTGCTGCCCTCGCTTCGCTCGGCCAGCAAATCTCACACTCGGCGAAAATCACGCACTTTCCTCCCTAGTAGCATAATGTACTATTTTTTTAGTAATTTTTGATCTATCAGATATCTTGTAATTAATTATCATGCTACTCACTATTTCTTCATATAAAAATTTATCAGTCTTTATTTTTTCATCAAACGACGTAGAATAATGGAAAATACAAATAATGTGCCAATAATGTCAACAATGACTGTTTAATTCTAAAAATACTTTGTATTTAGGTTAAAATAATTAGTATTTGAAAGTCAAATCAGGTAGGCCGAATCCGGACTTGATTTGGGGAGAGTCAGGATATTATGATAAAAAGTAATTCAGGCATTCTCAATTGAGGCCGGGTAAGAAACAACATGGATTGTCGTGAAATGGTTGAATTAGGGCACTCCCGATCTGTATCTGTTTGGGATTGTCCTAACAGGTCAATAGGTATAGGGCACTGAACAGGACTACAAGTAAATGCCTGACTAGGGCAAATCGTAGCAGAACCTGAGCCAACCCTGGCGATGTTAAGGATTGCCTGATGAAATTCTTACTAGGAACCAATCAAACCATGGCTGCTGCCATGAATTCGGCTGTAGAATATTTCACCGTGCAATACACAGTAATGCATGTACCAGTTTCTTATGGGAAAAATATGTCAGTTAAAAATGTTATTTTGCCTATCGAAGACAAATGGGGTTATTATTTAATGTTTTGGAAACTGCCTACTTATGCGGGATCTTAACAAGATTCAAGGGCTCAGCACGACTAACTACCGAAGGAAAAATTTTCCAAACGATTAAGGATCTTTTCAGCCATCTACATAAGCGCTTTACATTCGGTAAAGATTATATGGACTATCACGCAGAAATCTTAGCCGCTAGAATGTATCGTAACTAGTGTACGCGAATAATACGCAATCAGTGCACAGCTTGTTCGACGTTGCTTTAAAAGTGACGAAGACGAAATAGGAAAAGCGAGCGCCAACGCTCTTACTAAAACTATAAAAAAAATTGACGATCACCAGGTTTCGAAAAGGGCTGCCAGATGAGTTCAGATACTCTAAGATCTCCAGAAACTCTGGACGAAGGTGTTCAATACACACTAAAACTTAGACACTACTAGACAAAGACAAACATAGGTAGGGATATGGACGACGAGAAAAGCACATTTTGATGACAAACTTCCCGCGCCTGCTTTCTATATCTGACTGCAGGTAAGATGATTTATATTACGATAACAGAAATGGAGCTTGCTACTGAAATGATAATTCCTAGCGTCGGTACACGAGTCCGGAACGCCATATGCTACGATCTGTGTCCCCGACATATGGTATTTTAAAGAGAGATCATGCTACCCAGTAGACGTATCCTCCAGATAGGGAACGTGCGTTTCCTTACACGGAATCCCAACCGCGAAATACGCGTTTCCAAAAATAAAACGGTAGACCAAACTTCGAACAACGACGATACGATTCAGACCAAAGACGAGACGCTCGGTTACGTGGACAATAGATCTACATATGTACGTAGGAATGAAAACTCCCGCTCAGATAGGTCGCCGACATCTCGCGGACCCACCATCGCATCCATTGGTATGAAATAACGGGCCCAAAGACCCGCTCAGACTGACAATCAGCCGTAAAATTCGTAGAAGAAACTTAATTCCCCAGGATGGTATTTCAACGTACGAATCACCGTTCATCTCCATCCGAGGACTCGAATTATGAAATGGATCAGAAAGATTCCTTGTGGACACCGGATCCACTGTAAACATCGTATTACTCTCCTCACTAGACCCAAAAACCCTAATCGATACTGAAGAATCGATTTTTATCATCGGGGTTGGAAACGTTAAAACTTACACATTGGGCACGGCTATAGTGGACAATTTCGGAACACCCGTGAAATTTCACATTATCGACACCAAAACACTGGTCTCTTAAGAATTCTTAAAACAAGAAAAGGCCGAGATATCATTTTATCACGATTTCTTGGTCACTCAGAGTCACCTAATATGCCCGCGACCATTCCTGAGAGACACACCCGCGGCAGCAGACAGACGAATCTATGCAGTCTCGCTCTTACGAGTCCGTAGTAGAACAACTGTCCCCATACTAGTTACATCAACGGACATCGAAGAAGGTACCTTCCTCGGCTCGAATTCGAGGAAGGAATATACCTAGGCGATGCTGTACTAACTAATCGCAGAGGAATTGCAATCGCATTAGTTATTAAAACTCTTGCAGAGGACATTGAGATATACATCGGACCACAAAACTTCTTATATCCATATCTTTTGATGGAGGAAGCCAGTGATACGTCGGAAGGCGGTGTCAAGGAACAACCGATAACAGAATCCCGGGAGGAACGAACTCGAAAGGTATTAGAACAATTGCGACTAGAATACCTTAGTCCAGAAGAACATGAGCATGTGGTAGATATTGTTAAAGATCACCCAGATCAGTTTTACCTTTCTGGAGACGAGTTACCATCCACTAGCCTCACGCAACAAACTATACCTGTTTCTACTAGACAATACAGACACCCTCCTGTACATAAGGATGAAATAGAGAAACAAATAGGAAAATTATTGAACAACAATATCATCACGCCCTCGACCTCCCCGTATAATCCACCCTTGTAGATTATACTAAAAAAACCAGGGGTAGACGGAAACAAACGTTGGTGTATGGTAATTGACTATCGTGAATTGAATGAAAAAACGGTGGGAGACGCTTACCCACTCCCTAACATCACAGAAATCTTAGATCAACTAGGAGGCGCAAAATATTTCTCGGTATTTGATTTGTCCAACGGATTCCATCAGATCAAGGTCCGAGCGGAAGCTAGACCAAAAACTGCATTCACTACTCCTCATGGACATTATGAATTTCTTCGAATGCCTTTTGTACTGAAGAACGCCCCCGCGAAATTTCACCGCCTAATGCACGCCGCGCTGACAGGAGTTCAAGGGATTGAACTTTTCGTTTACCTAGACGACATTGCAGTCTCATTGAAGGAACACGGTGTAAAGGATAGAAGGCTACTTAGTAGATTGCGCGAAGCAAACTTTACGCTACAACCTGAAAAATGCGAGTTCCTGAGAACCAAAGTGATACACTTAGGATATACCATCTCTAAGCGAAGGAGTCAAATCTGACCCCCGACTCATCCCACTCACAAAGGAGCTTCCTACTCCCAAAAATGCAATGAACTGCAAACAGTTTTAAGGCCTCACCGGTTATTATCAGGTCAGTCCATAAGTATGTGCGCATACTTTTGGACTGACCAGATACAGACGATTCATACAAAATTACTCGAAGCGAGCTAAACCCTTGATTGGCCTACTGGAGGAAACGGCTAAATTCGAACGGACTGATATACAACAGAAGAGTTTCGAGGATCTATGTGACGCGATATGTCAACAATACATACTACAGTATCCCGACTTTACACGACCGATTATTCTAACAACGGACGCGTCAGGTTACGCACTCGGTGCAGTGCTGAGTCAGGGACCCATCGGACAAGACCTGCCTGTACCATACGCCTCTGGTATACTCAATGACGCAGAACTGAATTATTCAACTATAGAAAAAGAATGTTTAGCCATGGTATATGCAAGTGAAACGTTTTCGCCCTTACCTATATTGACGCGAATTCACGTTAGTGATGGATCATCGAGCACTGGTATGGTTACACTCTGTGAAAGACCCAACATCAATACTGATGCGTTGGAGAACGAAGCTCACAGAATACAAGTACCAGGTGGTGTACAAAACAGGCAAAGCCAACCTTAACGCCGATACTTTGTCAAGAAAACCGGTCATTGACGCCGAGGAGTCCAACATAGCTCCACTAACTGTCACTGGTAATACCAAACGTAGTAGGGGTAGGCTTTCAAAAATTTTCACTAAAAACCAGGAAATTAACCCAACGGTTGAATCAGGCGACTGAAGAACTCGTAGAACTATCATCAAACTCAGAAGACATTGATTCAGACGGAGAAGAAACTGATGTGGAGGATTTCCGAGAAGAGGAATTACCGATCAATAACGAATCATTGAAACAACAAAACCAACCTCCAATCTACAAGAGGAGAGGTTCAATGTTGCTCAGGGTACTCGAAACAGAAATGGAGGAATATCGGAAGCAGAATGAGGACGCTTCACCGCCACTCAGAAGTACACACCCAAGATCTGACAGCTTGTTTCTCGCAGGAGAAGACGCTAACGAACTGGTCATCAAAATAAATTCCGAAATTCAAACTCTACACAAGGTTTAGAAACGGGCGCAAATCAATCAGACTCCTCCCCGAGCACCGAGCGAAAGAAGGAATCTACCAATGATATCCTCCAAGACCTTGACGATTTCTGCGTAGAGCAAAGGGAACAAAAATGGGAATAGTCTCCGACGAGAGCTCTGAAGACGATGGACCTAACGAAGGAAATGGCACTGGGACAGAAACCAGGACGGACCAAGGCACGGTCAACACCCCAAGTTGGAGTCATGGACACCACTAAGCAATACTATGAATAGCGGACTATCCTATTCACAGAAACGTGTAACAACACGCTCAAACCAGCGACCGGACAACTCTATAGAACTAGGAGTCGATATAGATTGGCCCTCAGAGAAGGATTGGGATAAAACCATCCCTATGATTAACATTAAGAGCAGTTGCGAATGCTTCACTTTGGAGAAGGATAACTACGCTCATCTCTGTGGACTGCGAATTAGCAACACCTATAGGGAAATTAATGGTAGATTTAGGGATTATAGACTTGGAAGAGTTTAGGGATCGAAATCCCCAAAAGGGACAAGTCTTGATCAGTAAAAGAGGAAAGTATCGGATTTTTAGCATAGTATGTAAGGTATGTCACTTTGACCGCATCATAGTTCAAGACGTATGTGTAACGTTGAACAACCTGCATTTAGCCTTGCTAGAAACCGACACCAAGACCTTGCGCATGTCATGTGTAGGGGACGAGCCTAGCGCTTTACCTCCTAATACACTGCGCGAATTGCTGCATAAGGCATTCCCTGACAGTGACGTTACTATTACGCTCTATTATCGCCGAGTAGGAGCTCTGTTATGACCTCCGGAAGAGCTAAGGAGGATAATAATTCAGGAATACCACGATAGCCGGGTAGGAGGACACAAAGGCGTAACTATAACATATAAATGAACACGCGAACGCTATTACTGGCCAGAGTTAAAACACGATGTCCAAAAATATGTTAGAGCCTGTAAGAGCTGTCAAGAGCAAAAGCTAATTAGGGTAAAAACGAGAGAACTAATGGCCATAAGAGACACTCCCCTAGACGCTTTCGAGAAAATATCCATAGACACCGTAGGACCCCTCCCCATCACATCTAACGGCAATCGTCACATACTAACAGTCCAAGATAACGTTACGGAGTATTGCATAGCTGT
Source organism: Calameuta pallipes (assembly GCA_030142375.1). Taxonomy (NCBI): domain Eukaryota; kingdom Metazoa; phylum Arthropoda; class Insecta; order Hymenoptera; family Cephidae; genus Calameuta; species Calameuta pallipes. Next base: position 4,527 of record JARQSW010000612.1, on the reverse strand, counting down.
CCCTATACCAAACGTCACCGCTATTACCTTAGCCGACGCCTTTGCAAGACACGTAATCGCGAACTTCGGCGCGCCAAAAATTATTCTTACGGATCGTGGAGGATTTTTTGTTAGCAAATTACTTCGCAAATTAGTTAAAATATTTAAAATCAGACATACGACTACATCAAGATACCACCCCTAAACTGACGGATCCTTAGAGCGAAGTCATCACGTGCTAACAGAATATCTAAAATATTATTTACCCAAATATAATGACTGGGACCAGCTGATCTCTTTTACAATGTTCTCATATAACACCTCCGTTCACGAGGGTACTAACTTCACGCCATACGAACTAGTATTTGAGAGACTAGCTAGGTGACCGACATCATTGTTAAGCCTTGGCTATTGAAACTGCTAAGGCGTAGATTGAAATATTGGGGATGGAATAAAGTTGTTCAGAGATTCGTAGACTGGCTCGAATCAAAGATTGGATTATTTATTGGTATTGTAGCTTCGAATGAGAAGCGACGAATATCATTCCATTGTTACAGTTAGGTTACGCATAAAGATTTGGTTATTGGTTTGAAGAGTAGATGGTTTATTGGTATTGCACTGTATGAGTTCTTTAATCTTGCACTTCGTCGTCTACTGTGGCACTCGCGATAGACTTAAATGTACGCTCACCGCGGTGACTTCCCTGGCCCTCGGGTGTGAAGGTTCGATCACTTAGATCCGAATTCACGTAGGACGCTGTCAGCGGAGGCACGAGCAAGACCCGATGGTTGTCAAGATTCACGAAAGACTGATCATCGGTTACGAATCGTTTAGGTGCATTAGCTCCGATTTTTGGGGACAATGCACCTAACATTGCTTATCTTGCGGAAAGAGTCTTGCTTCATACCTCGCGCTGGCATATAGTGTGAGAGCGCGTGGCCTGCTACTCAGCGTTCCGGGACATTGTATATGTGGCAATCGATATAACATCATTACCTTCAGAAGAAAAGCTTGACACATACGGAACGTATCTGACCGAACTCATTACAAAATTAAACAACCTCAGACAGATAGCCGGTCAGAATCTGGTGCACGCCAAATACCAATCCAAAGAGCGGTATGATATGTACGTATTAAAGGAACCTCGAACAAGCAAATTCGATAGGTGGTTGATTCCACCAATCATAACAATGTCATTTTAAAAACCCAACGAGGAGATCGATTCCTAAAACATACGGACAAGGTAAACATAGCTATGTTAAGCCTTAGCTAGTGAAACTGCTAGGCGTTGAAATAATTTAATTTTGGGAAACCATTTAAACGCTAGGCGTACCTGTTTTCTGGGGTATTTGGAATAGAAGAAAATTGGTTACAGATTCATGGATTGG
>JARQSW010000609.1:0-11912 GCA_030142375.1 Calameuta pallipes | reverse complement strand
CTGCAACTTCCGTATGCCCTCTGGATCGGTGAGACGCTCGCCGAATGTCCCGCGTAGCTGGCCTCTTAGGGTGTGTGATATAGCCGGAAAGCATAGAATGTTCCTTTTTGTGACGTGCATCTCGAAATGCTACGTCACAATGTATATACATTTCTAGTCAAAGAAATGAAAGTGACGCAAGTGGGAACACTAGATCGCCATGCGTTTAAAAAATAAATTACTTTTTCGTGGATCAGTCAATGCATAAGTCTTTTACGTTAATGTGATTTCGAAGGAATGACTGGCGCAGCGCAAGAGTTCGGGTTCGTAATACGAGAATCGCAGGTTCAAGTCCCCTGTGCGGGAACTTGTTCTTGGCTTCTTTTCAATTTTTACGATACTTACGCCATATATGAACCGAAACTATGTATAATGTTGCCACTGCGCCAACCACTGCTTCGAAATCACGCTAACGTAAAAGACTTATGCATTCACCGGTCCGCGAAAAATTTATTTATTTTTTTAACGCTTGGCCATCTAACTTTCACACTTGCGTCACTTGCATTTCTAGTCAAGCCCTACGTATACTGTGAATCCAGACGAAATCGGTGATGACAAATAGGCGACCTCTCTTTGTTAGATAAAATCAGATTCCAGACTATGGTTAACCAATGCTAAAAGGTAAACGCGTTAAGAATTATCCTGAGGATTCAACAACATTAATTACATTCTATCTTATTAAATTTTTTTATTGATCACTTTTCATGTAAAATAGTTCCCTAGATCTCACATTTTACTTGTGCAGATAATATACAATGTAAAATAAATCACTAGTCTTGACACAAATGGATTACATTATAAATAAGGTAATAATAAAATAACAATCGCACATTTTCAGGAATAAATGCAATAATTAGGTAATAATATAATAATTATGCAATAATATTATAAAAGTGTTCAGGTCCATGAAAAGCTTAAAAAAATTTATTATAATTATTATTTTACTTCTATGGCGACTTACACTTCATCTTTTAAGATTATTTATTCTCTTGGCGTCAGAATAACAGTAGGTAGACCGGGATAAATCGAAAGTATATTCTTTATTAACATTCACATAGAATTCGTACTTGAGTTAAGTACAGTTCGCTCGTTGGGCGACGACTGACTCTCCTCCTCTCCTCTCTCCTTCGTCTATTCTTTCGAAAGGAAAATCTGTTCAGAAATATCTGTTTTATCGACCGTAAATGTGTTTATAGCACTGCGTGACTTAAATTCGCTCATACCGCACGCTTTTCCGTGGCTTATGTAGCGTTTTCTGGCACGGTGCAGACGACAATTTTACTAAATCACGCACGCGTATTTCACGCTGGTGTTTACTATAATAGTTTACTAAATATAAAAATTAATGAAAAAAATGATTATATCAGGAAAATGCATTTAAATTGAAGTTAAATTACCAAGGATGAGTAGGATAGTGATGATAAAAACTCAATTGTAGGTTAGGTTTTTTATGTTCTACGATATGAACTTTATTATAAACTTATATTTAACTTTCAAAGTTAAGTATAAATTCGTTTTCCGAAGAACTATCACTATCTACGATCATTTTGAAAAAACTGCTAAATCAGCACGGAATCAAATTCAAAATATAGCTTTCAAGAAAGAAGGATGATGACATTTGTACTGACAGTCGAACACGCAATATGACGGCGACTGACTCTTATAGAAAATCCTGCAAACATAACCTATGATCTAACCTTTCTTTACGTAAATGACGGTAATGATACCAAAATTGCTGTTACGTAGCTGACAATGCTTTTTAAATTCAAATGAACAATGTGGTGGAAAAGTTTATAGACAACAAAAAAATCAGTACATCGAGTCAACATATTATCAAAGACTCTTAGATCGTAATTTTTTGGCGAATTTAAGTCACACGTGCTATAAAATAGTATACGATACGCGTGTCGTAATGTACTAGTTCGTACACCCATAACCAGTCCAGCTAGACTGCATCATCTTTTTAAATTTTGTACGAAAACTAACGACCACCAAACGTTTTAATTATGAAATTCGTGACCATCAAACGATTAGGTATGATAAAGAGTTAAAAAGTTAAAGTTATCCGGCTAATTTTACTGAGATACATTTCCCAGGGCTTGTCGACACCACTGAAGTGCTGACTGGGGCAGGAATATTCCATTTGAGTGCAAATTGCGTCGGACGGACGCGCAACGCAACTTTGATGGAAATTAGAGCTTATGAAAGCCGGCAACAATACTTCTACGTGCCCGAAATTACCTTGAATATAATTTTAATAGTGCCATCATTGAAGGATCACCAGATAGGCAAGTAATGTCACCGATGCCGGATGGAGTCCAATGGAAAGCCCCGATCGTGGAAATACCATGAAGACGGTGAATCGTTCTTCGAAATCGACCAGAAGGTCGTGGGGATTGAGACCCACAGCAGGGACAAGCAGCAACAACGTCATCTCACCATCATCAGATTCTCCTATCAGGGTTTCCCCGTACTGATTCTCTACATTGAGTTCTGCCGCAAGAAGATTGGGAGAACGACGTGCCGCGAAGGGTTGTCATCCGGAAACACAACACGTGAGAAGAAAATGCAATGCCCCTACCTCGTAAGCGTACTGGTCGTTGTTACCAAATCTGCAACGTCAATTCCGGAACCACAATGGCCGACACGAGAGAACCTGAAACCGGGCCCTCACCGATAATGACTGGATCGTCCATCACTGTTGATCAATCTTAAGCACACGCTCGCGCGATATCGTAACACTACGTACAAGAAAGGTATAATGGATACCGAGCATGAACGAGTTATATAGCTACGAAAACTATTTATTACGTTCTCTGCGTTATTATCCGCCCAGATGACGTCGGTCATCACCCACAGCATCTGTCGGCGCTCGCAGATCGCCTGTGCTTGGTTGATTTTCCGCCTCCTCGGACCTGTCTCCTAAGAACAGGAGAAATAATGTTGAACAAAACTGTCTGTTACATTATCGATATTGTTCAAAAAAGTGTAATAGTGGAAAACCTACCAACCACGCCTTTGACATCAAGGGGGGGGGGGGGGGCCCTCGCAGTCAAACGCCCCCCAGACTCCGTCGTCCGCCGGAAGTACCAACGCATCGTCCATTGCTCGCAAGTCAACTTGTACAATTGAGGAACCAGGGACACGAGGCATGGGACTCACTTCAAAGGGAACTTTGGATCTTTTGATTAAATAGACCATATACCGATTCCTCATCCTAACGGCAATCTAATGGACCAGTCCTGTATCGGACAGCAGTTGGGAACTTGAAACACACCGACTGTAAATAAATATGAATGAATACTTGTGAATATTTATAACATACTGTACTTATGATTAACATATTTGGATGATGGTTACCTGCAATCGAATGGAATGAAATCCTTTGCGATTAATATAATTTGCAGTGTTCTCCTTTGGAGCATCAATACAAATGTGGGTACCATCAATGGCTCCAATAGTTTTTGGAAACTCACTAGCTTCTTCAAATCTTTGCATCACTTAAATAATTCTATTACCAGTGGGCCATTGAACGAATCTTGCAGACTGTCTAAATAGAGCATGGGTGACTCTTCGCACAGCTCAAAGAGCAGTAGCCTCTCAACATCAAACCAATCACAAACAGATCTGTAAGAAATTCATTGAAAAATATGACTTGTATTTTAATATAGACATAACATGAAACTAAGAGCACCAATAATTAATTAATGCTATTATTTCCTATACTTGTCCATTCCTGTACGAGTCCATAGTAGCCATTTTTCAAAGGGCTATCATTAACTGTTGGTGAGAAGGGGCAGTTGGGCAGCCTTTTATTTTCCTGGTTATATCTTCTCCAATGATGCTGAGAAGATATTCAAATGTATCCTTTGACATTCTGCAAACTGAGGAAAGGTGTAAATACGTCAATTTTTCTATTTCCAAAGTGCAAATGTGATTGAAAATACAATGCATTCAACAGAAAAATAGGAACATTGGCATTAAAAATTTGGATAAAGCAACATTTATTAATACTAACCTACAATGACTTTTGAACTCGTCGTCCATGTAACTGTGGACAACATCTCCGTGACCTCTAATTCGTGGACGAAGTTCTCGTCTTTCTCGCATTCGCAAAGCTTCCCATTCCTTGTCGGAACTTGATGAACTTTCAGACTCATTGGCTCTTCTTCGACAAATCAGAAATGCAACAGCGGTTTCCATGGGATTCAGGTTGTAGGTTGTTGTTGACGCTTTAACGTAACAGCGGCTATGCTGTTTACCTCAGCTGCCTCCAAGGCGTTCAAGTTAAGTCTTTAACCCGTAATACCTGCGACATTGACAAACTAGTGAAACGGCTGAAGTCGTGGTCGCGGTCGTGAACATTGCGGGCATTAAGTGGAATATACCCTAGAAGTATTATATTTTTCATGTCCATGCGTATTTGTTTGCTTGAAAGATGAATATGTTTTTTTTTTTTGAAAGAAAGTGCTCTGCCCTAAGTTATAAGAATAAAAGTTTTTTTATTAACAGTAACATTTATAGTCATAGGAAAATAATCATATATTCAAATATAATGTTTAATTTTATATAGTCATTGAAATAGCTTGTTAACTGATATATTTTGAGCAGTTTTTGTAAAAATTGGTATGTAGTTAATATAATTGATTTAATTATGAAAATTCATGACATATAGTAAAAATATTCTTCAGATAACTAATTCATACTAGTCATACATTTTTAATATGTAACATATGTAACATTCAATTGCCTTAGAAAAATAGTGTCCCACATGGTACATTCTATTTTTTACATAGTAATAATATTTAAATATATCTTTCTTAATATAAAATCCACCCAGAAAATTAACAAATTAATTTGCAATTTCAAAAATATTAATATTCTATAACTTTTGGACGTGTTTTAAAGAAAACATATGTTGCAATGATTAAGACAATTGCAGCCATTGTTGGTAATACAACAGTAAAAATTCGTTGCTTGTTTTCAAGAAATTCCTTTTTGCGTTCCTTCTTTTGCTTATTGGTTTCTTTGGTCTTTCCCTTCAGCTGTCGCATTGCTGTACTATAAGTAAATAAAAGAATTTATAAATAAATAATTGCAAAATCCATATATTTACATATTTAGTCACATGATCTTAATTTAATAACATTCATTTTAAGTATACAATCATTTACGTTGTCAATATATTGATGCTACTTTAAAAAATAATAAACTTTATTATATTAGAAAAATTATTCTTTGGCTTGATATTATGAATAACAAAATGTTAAATAGACAGAACTAATATATTATAAATATTAGAGGGAATTTTAAAATTAAATATTTTTGGATAATATTTTAAACAAACTCTTCTAAATAACCATTTATTTATATAACAATTATATTTCCTATAACAAAATTAATAATTGACCATCACCATTCATATTATTCTTTCTTTATAAATGAATCATTTAATCAGTTCCTATAAATAAAAAATATATAACGGATGCATCCTTCTTCAGTATTAAATAATAGTTATTTGAAAAAGCCGTACCTTATAAATAATAAATAGATTGTAATATAATCTTTGAACGATACCGTTAATGTCACGAATTATTACACGTTCGACACGTAGCAAACCACTGCGTGTCGCTTCCGCTTCTCGACAGCTGATTACACTACGACGATGATCAAATACACGATTATTCTAAAAAAAAGTAAACAAATGTTACGTTATTAAAGATTAATTGTGTTTCCACCTACGCGATTTAGAAAAAATTAACAAATCACGTTCGTGTATTTTTCTCAAATGTTGCACATGATTTGTTAATCCTCTCTAAATCCAGCATATGGAAACGTAATAATGTGGAACTGGACTGTGACGGGAATTCAAAAACTGTCTGAGTAATTTGCTAGAATATGATCGTAGAATGCCAGAACGCTGATTAGATCATTTATTTATTACTTAAATATTAGGAAAATCGATATTAAAATTTGCTAAAATATTGCTATAAAGTGCGGGAGCGAAAACACTTTGTGATTGGTTGTGACGTCACAACCTCATATCCCTGTATGCAGTTTATTTTATTAGCCAAATAGCCAATAAGGAATGCTCGTATTGAAGCTGACGGGTGCATACTTTCTCATAATATAACCTATCACACCACATATTACCTAAAGTTTATTCACTAATCCACAAGACGGCAGCACCAAATATGAGGTTTCGACGGCCATTTTGTCACGTGACTCAACAGGGCGTTTGAACTCCTATTTGTGCAACACGATTTTTAATATCATTTTTTAACAAATATACGCATATTATTTGCCTAAGCCATCAATATTCATAGTTTCTATAGCGTCACAATTTAGAAGAACGAAAAAAAATTGGTTTAGTTCCCCATTAACAACGTTTACGCGGCAATTTTTATTCCGATTACTGATCTAAGGATGCTATCCCATGTATACAAGACAGAACAGGAACGACGGAATCGGAAAAATAATTTGGTGGGGGGTGGCCAATCATCTTCGTACCGCAACTTTCAAACGATGCTTGGGTTCCTCGTGTAGAAGAAAACACAAAAATTCGTAAAGTGTAAAAATCAATTTTCGTTCATTAAAATCAATAATAAGGATACATATTGTTAAAAAAATCAGTAAATATTAATTATCTATGAGATTCTATAGATTGAAATTCAAAGATTTGGAATTCGTAAAATTTATCAAAATTTAGTAAAGAGGCTAGAATTTCTGCCCGTTTTCTGAAAAATATGGTACTCCTATACGTGATTGGTTAACTCTGTTTAAACTCTGCACGTTGAAAACTAAACGTTCAATCGCACGTTTCATGAGTATGACTGGGTCTAACCACTAAGATGTAGAAATACTGGAGGCCGTACGGCATAGCTGGGAACCGCATAGGGCCCAGTCAGGGCCCACTCAGGGCCCAGTCACACTCGTCAAACGCGCGTTCAAATGCGAACGCGTGCGCGGACGCAAAGGTTGGAACACATGTAATGTAATGCGACAAGTCAAGATGGCATCGAACGCACGACCAGACGTGCGTTCGAGCGCAGCATTTGGCCCATTTTCTAATTTTGCGTCTACGCGCGCGCGTTCTCTCAGTAGTTTCTTATCTAAACTTCGCACTTTTTATGGTTAAGAATTCAAAAAGTTTTGCTTATCTGACTTTATGTCAAATGTTATGTGTGATATTATAGCAAGGTATTATATTAATGAAAATGAAAAATGAAATTACGGCTTCTGTATTCCTTCCTTAATTTTCAACGCTTTAATAATTTGAAGGTTAGCTGAAACAATGGAGCATAACGCATGCACTCTTCTAGTGGACTTACGTAAAACGACTTTGCGTCGGACGAATGTGACTAGGAACGCATTAAACTGCGCTTGCGTCCGCGCACGCGTTCGCGTTCGAACGCGCGTTTGACGAGTGTGACTGGGCCCTAAAGGAACTAAAGCCGAATATCCGGAAAAGAAGAAGAAGAACTTTTAGTTTGATGTCTTGTGTATTATTTTTGGAGTGAAAATGTTCTGTGAGTAAATAACTTATTTGAAGAAATAAAGTGATAATCGATATTGGAGCAATAATGAATTCTATTTAATAATGGAAGTTCGTTTATTGGTTTTGGGATTTCCCAAAAGCACTACTGGTTCTACAAAAAAAATTCTCCCTTACTGAGTTTTGATATCGTCAGACCGTGCTCACAAATAATTTTGCCGCGCTGACGTGCTCTTTACTAACAAAAAACAAAAATCATACTTTTTTATAATAATTTTAATCTTCGATGAATTAAAACAAAGTTCTCTTAAGTTTTTATTATTCTGTTTTTTTTTTATATCTGTATAAAGTTTTTTATATCTGTATTAAAGAAACTTTGCAAAAATAGAATCGAGGTTAAGTGGTAAGTTGAGAAATAAATATTTGCTATATCGAAATGATGGATCGAAAACTTCTGTGGATAAAATTGCAGATGATGCGGAGGAAACTATTGGGAATAAAGCACGTATGATTATGGCAAAGATGGGCTACAAAGAAGGTGTAGGACTTGGAAAATATGGACAGGGTCGACTTGAACCTGTAGAATTATCTAAAAAACGAGATCGTGGGGGATTGGGTTTGGACATTCCCAGATTGAAAAATGCAAATCTTAACTGGGTTCCTGCAAAGGAGGATATCACCATACAGGAGGATATGGAACCAAATACGTCAAGGCCAGAAGATAGGCTCAGGAGTATAATAAAAACTACTACGTTAAACTTCCTCAACAGTAAATCAACAGAACTGACTATCGAGAATATGTCTCAATCTATTGTCAAGTACCCCTATGACTGGTATTGTATACCGTGTCAAACAGGAAAGTCTTCCGAAGATGACAGGAAAGCTACATTCTACATGGGAATAGGTAGATCAAAAGTCTTTCATTATGTGAGAGGCCATTGGAAACCAGCTCAAATTCCTGTGGAATTGCCACCTGACACCTTAGTCTATGCTGAAGTTGTAATGGAAATGCGTGGAGAGCATAGATTACAACGACGCACGTCAGCTCTGCACATTCTTGACGCTTACCTGCTTGGTGCAGAAGATATTAGTAGAAATGACGTGACAGTTAGGCGAGCAGACCTTGCACTGCCTTTTATCTGTTATCAGTGCTGTGTAATAATAATATTTTATGTAATGCTCAGGTGGGAGAAGACAAAGAGGTTTTGCGAGGCACTATGGAAACCTAATGCACACGCCTACGCCAGAGTGCGTGTCGCGGATTTGTATACTCTTGATCAAAATTTAGAGCAAAGGCTTCAATTGAATCATCGCACTATGAAAAATGGATCAAAAGCTCTTGCCTACGTGCCTTCGAAGTTTCCATATCGTGACAGCGACAAAAATGACGAGCCTTATTACTTTGTGCCACAGAGTCTACTCTTGCTTAACGGCAGTGCTAGCCCCTGGTCCAGTCATCGTAGTCGCACTCAAGGTGTACTCTACTTTTTCAACTCCAAGAAAGGGTGGAATAAAAAAGAGAGACCTATCGATGCTGTGGCAAACTTTGCTGAAACTTTTACTAATCGTATGGTTTGGTATTTGCCACCTGACGGTGAGTTGTCCATGAAATCTGTATTTCTTCAGTTGAAAGATGTAATGCCGGCTAAATAACCGTAACGAAGGTAATAACAAATACCCATTATCATGTCTTACATTGAACTGTTGTTTGGTATAACAGTACTATCCCAGTTTACATTGGTTGCCATGTTTGAAATACGTTTATCGAGTTTCGAAATGAATTGCACAATGGGTAGAATGAGTTGAATACATATTTTGGATATTTTTCAAAATATTTTTTCTTTGCAATTCTTTATGTTTTATAAGCTCAATTCGTCTATCGGAATTGTTTCTTATAACCTTGAAAGGTGTGCTTCACCTATAACGTGTATATATTTCATGCAGAATAATTATAAATAAATTCGTATAAACGTTGATAATATATATTATTATTTATACGTGTAAAATGCATTATAGAGCTTACAAGATACCTTGAGACCTCCTTAAATTACTTAGTGTTAAAATTTGATCTCTAGTTGATACAGTTTATCCTTAGTTAAGAGTATCAAATATTTATTTGTGGCAACAGCACCCATAATTGGAGAAGTGTTAGGTCGTGAATCTACAATTTGTTGTTTCGCTACAGGAGAACCATTTTCAGGTCTTTTGTATAGGAGAGAATGCCTTGTATGTTCCACAATGGCTACATAGGTTCCAGCTGTAAGAATGAAAATTTTTATTTATGGCTGCAGATGATTAATTCAGCAAGGTCGCTCTTAGTACCTGGAGGGGAGACGCAGAATTTTTTATTAGTCTTGCCAGCTTCTACATAGCCAAATCCTGGAAACGTATAGATGTGCTTGAATCGCCAGTGGTCGTCCTCAACTTCTCCGGGCTCCCAGATTCAGGTATCGTGCTCGTGTCGTAAGCAGAGTATTTGGCTAGATTTCAATTTAATTGTGAAGAGAATGTGGTTGCTTGCTCCAAGCATGGCCAGATGTGTTGCTTTGTGACTCTTCAAATCTAGTCTCTGAAGGAAGTTATCCCTACCCTGGAGATCACATTCCTGTAGTTGTTCAGCATTAAATCCTATCGCAGGCTGTCCTTCCCTCTCTGGTTGATCGTTACACAGATGAGCTAATCTAATGATTAATGGAAATTGAAATCCGAATATTGCTAACTTATACTCTCATGCAATTCACGGATAATTCTACCTGGAATGAATTTCTGAAAACTACTCTAGTCTTCATGGTAGTTATCGTGGCATAAGGATTGGGAAATCTGTATTTCAGTTGTTATCCACGTTTGGAGTTTGCTTAGAGCCAGGGGCTTGACACTAGAATGGGCTGTAGGGATAGCATAGGATAGTGATATAACCTACCGATAAGGTGGCGCTGCTGCCTATTCTAACAGGCTATAGCACGGTCTTACATGCAGGTCTTGAAACTCGTCCAATTTTCAGCGGTGGTGGTAGTCGTCTTACGTACGTGAAGTTAGCACTGTAACTTTTACTTTTTGAATTTTTTCTTTTGCTAAAAAATTGTTGGTTTTTTGTTGGTTTTTGTTGGAACAATTAGAAAATTTGTTGGTTGCTCATTTTTTTGGAAAATGTTAAATAAAATTTGAAATGTGAAGTTAGCCCCAAGGGTCTTTTTTCACAAAAATAACTTTTTTTTGTGCAATCGATGTCAAATTTTTTGTTGGTCACGAATTGCCTGATTAACCCTTTGAGTGCGGAGCTCTTCAGATTTAAAGGCATGCCGGACATATTATTGTATATGCGTCCATAGCACTCAAAGGGTTAAAAAAATTGTTGGTAAGCGTGTTCGTTGAAAACAAAAGAAAACCATTCCTGGACAACGGGGGTGGCCATGTTGCGTGGCTGTGAACTGGGCTCCATACGTCTAATGCGTATTTTTCAATTAAAATCATCTGCAGAAGTCAACAAGGACTTAATCGATGCCAAATTTTTTGTTGGTCTCGAATTGCCTAATTAAAAAATTTGTTGGTAAGCAGTTTTATTGAAAACATAAGCCGTACGTGCATCTGTGGAGTGTGAAGTTAGTCGCAATTGCATCCTTGATATCTCAATTGGAACGATAGTAAAAATTCTTTAGGATTCTTTTTGAAAACATAAATAAAAAGAGAAAATATATTTTATTTAGGTAATTCGTGACCAACAAAAAATTTGACATCGATTAAGTCCTTGTTAACTTCTGCAGATGATTTTAATTGAAAAATACGCATTAGACGCGTGGAGCCCAGTTCACAGCCACGTAACATGGCCGCCCCCCTTGTCCAGGAATGGTTCTCTTTTGTTTTCAACGAAACCGCTTACCAACAAATTGTTTAATTAGGCAATTCGTGACCAACAAAAAATTTGACATCGATTGCACAAAAAAAAATTTATTTTTGTGAAAAAAAGACCCTTGGGGCTAACTTCATATTTCAAATTTTATTTTCCATTTTACAAAAAAATGAGCAACCAACAAATTTTCTAATTGTTCCAAGAAAAACCAACAAAAGACCAACAATTTTTTAGCAAAAGAAAAAGTTCAAAAAGTAAATGTTACAGTGCTAACTTCACGTACGTAAATAAGTACCGGTCGCTTGTTCGCAACGCCTCTTGTGGTCATGAGGCGAAATGGAAGATGCTTCTTTAAGAAGACTACCCCCTCCATCGGAGTTGCAAGACCCGTATGCAAGACCGTAGGCTATAGCACGGGAGTGCCGTGGCTCCAATAAGTGGTCTGTGCTTACAATTAGAGTACTCTGGTAGAATACGCTCGACCAATCAAAAACGTGGGTATGGTTCGAGGCTCCTCCGTCCAGGTGGCGC
>JARQSW010000608.1:3940-21077 GCA_030142375.1 Calameuta pallipes | reverse complement strand
GGCTTGCTTGCCACCAGTCGCCACTGCCGGTCGCCCCACTCCCGCTTCCTGCTAGCTCCACCCCGGGACGGCATTAACGTCCCGCAGTGTACACGATTTTTAGACGTGTAAGTGCTCCACATGGGCTGTCTCAACAAACAGTTTTACGCATTGTTTATAGGGCCCACGCTAGATTACAGGGTAGAAGGTCTGAAAGGACCTAACTTATACCCAACAATCTTGATCGGTGATTCATATGAATCAACGAGATTGAACATGGCAAATCAAATATTTTTGAATCGGCTGAAATTCAAAATTCAAAAACTTGAATATATGAGGAATCAGATCCGTTTAGCCGATCTCCACCAAATTTGATACACATCACGGCTGAGTGATATATACTTTTGGAAAGTTGGAGCTAATTCGGTCAAAGTTTACGGGAGTTATATTCTAGTTCGGTATCCGCGGATCCATCCTTTACATCCTTGTAAAATATAGAATAAGCACATCAGTTCCGTTCGTAGTTCCGATTAGTTCCGTTCTTAGTTGCGTTCTTAGTTGCGATTAGTTCCGTTCTTAGTTGCGTTCTTAGTTGCGATTAGTTCCGTTCTTAGTTGCGTTCATAGTTGCGTTTATATTGCGTTACGGTTCCGCTAACATGGTAGCGTTGAATTTGTAGCTGTATTGTATACTTATGTTCACACATGATGTATGAAACTGCCTTTGTAGATGTTGTTGAAGATGGCTCGAGGGCAGCGGAAAGATTGTCATGTCAGGGGAAGTCCGTGTGTCCTTGAGAAGAAAGTAGTCGACCTTCGGCGGCGTAGCCTAGCGTGCGCAGATAGCTATGAGGTTTCTGTGTCCGTATAATCCCAAAGCCGGCTCGTTATCGACCTCGACAGGAGACCCGTCTCCTAGTGTCTAAGAAGGTCACCGCGTGCACGGGGAAATTGGTGACCCGGGGCCGCTAGGGAAACAGGCGAAACCACCGTGGTCGATTTCGCGTCCGAACACAATTGGTGTCACTGGTCCTCTCTTGAAAGGAGAGAGGGCAAGAAATAAGAGGGGACCAAAACTACCGACAGGGGGGAACGATTATAAAAGCATGATGAAATGGCGAAACCGGTCAGTTTTTTATTGGGGAGTGAGCTACCTTGAGCTATCGAGAGATATCAATAAAATCAGATAACAATAAAACAAAAACATATTTACTCGCAGTCGTGCCTAACCCCATTGTGTCGATTACAATCCTTATTCTTCCTTTTATTACTAGTTAGTCAGTCGCGATCATATGGGACGGGTAGTTGTGTCGTATACATCTGTCGCCAAATAAAAGAATTTAGGTGTGCTGTAACGTGGCGTCATGAGCCCAGGGTGGGTACGCCGCGTTACATTAAGGGTAATGCTCCCGGGGCCGCCTCGAAGGGTCGCGCGATCGGGTCGGGAGAGAGTTTGGCTGCCGGTGGCGGCAGGGCGGTTCGAATGGCGAGGCAAGATGAATAAGATCCTACGCCGATGAGGCTGTCGACCGCCAGCTCCCCGCGATCCGTCAACTGGACGCCCGAACGTCCCGGTGGGCGATTTGGAAGGCAAGGTACTGCGAGCAGGGGGGTATTTTTGTTTTTGACCGCCCGCTAGGCGAGGGGTAATGAGGGGCAAGGAATCCCCGAGAGGCGGGAAATTCCTTCGGCTAAATTCGGCAAACCGGTGACAATGACATTCGGCCATCTTCGGATTTGCCGAATTCAATCTCTTTCCGGTAGTCGGCAGATTAGCACGTGTGGTACCCAACGAGCGCTACTGCGACTTTTTTTTGATTCTGGATTGACAACTCTGCTTTTGATTTTTCTGTGAGACTCTCTGGTGAACGACGCGGCTTTGTTTATGGACTTGATTTTTGGACCTTTCGGAGTTGTGCAAGTGAGTGGTGCAGAGGAGAGCAGAAGTGCGGTTGAACAGTGACGCAAGCCGACGCCGAAGATCTCTCGCCCCAATTGGTTTTGCTTTGGATCTATCCTTTTTCGTTCGGAGACTAAGCCGCTTCACCGGTAAGTACCGCCGAGAGCGGCTCTTCTTATTGCACGTTTTCCCCTCGAGGAAGAGCCGGGATAGTCGTCTCCACGGAGTCCGAGCGGAGATCGGTGCTCAGGCGTTCGGCACGCTGGCCTGTGAAGATTTCCGTCAGGGAAGAAGTTCGCCCACCGACCTTTGCAGGGCCGTGAATCGCGCCGCGAGGGAATCTCGAAACGTTGTTAGGGCAAGCTAGGGACAGTGGGAAAGGTTGACCCTGCGGCCCTTTGTGGAGAGCCGCGATCGCCGTTGGGGACTTATTGTACGCGTCCGGACAGATTGTACTGACCCCGTTGTTCAAATTTGAATAAACGCATAATTTGAACTCCAAACGGCGTTATCATTGGCGTACCCCGGACTGTTCGTATCTCGTCGCCCCTACGTTCCTCTCTATCAATTTCAGCGAGCTAAGGCTGAGCAGCCGGAAGACCGTGAGAAAGCGGCCATAGGAGGAACGTCGGTGCGGAGAGACCGCACCTGACGCCCAATAATCCGATCTAGTTCGGATCTCGAAACTTTTCGACTTTTAGCACGTTGGGAGCGGCCGTGAATTATTTTGTAGGCGACGCCGGTGGACGGCATACGTTACAAAATTGACGCTCAACGTGGGGCCTGAGATTAGAGGAACGTTCGGGAAGGTCGCGTTTGTTGTGAACGACAGCCGGACAACGGCCAAATGGCCGATAGGTACGACAAGGAGTTCGCGGCCGGCCGAAATAAATACAAACCGACGAAAATGGTTAACCGCCGAAAACAAGTGTCTAGGAAAACAATCGGGTTTCAATAATAGTCGCCGGCAAGGATAAAGTCCGCGCACGGGAAACGATCGCGAGTACCCTCCCAGAATAAGAGCATGTTACCGGAATTCGCGAACGAGACAGCGGTCCTGACATGGGCCGTGGGCTTAGCGGGGGATGACCTACCGGCACTTCTAGAGGGCCTGGGGTTGAATCCCGGAGGGACCGAGGGGGTGCAACGCCTACGATTGATGAGGCATGCCCTACGTCAGCGATTCGGAAGCCACGGGGTGTGGAGGGAGGAAGACCTGGCTCCCGGCGTAGGAGGGAGAGCAGGCCAACCGGAGGAGGGGAGACAACCCGCCATCGAGGCAGCTGCCTTAATGACAGCTGGGCTGCGAGCGGAGGGGGGCCCTGCCAGTGACGTGGCGGGGGGTCCCCTAGATCAGCTGTGGGAGTTGGTGGAGACGTCCGGAGGACGCGCTTGTGACCCGAAAGGGGGGCTCCGCGCGGGACCGGGATGCAAACCGCGCGAGGGGGGGGGGGATCACGTCCCCTCACCCGAGCGCGAAGCAGGAGAGGAGAGGGGGCTCAGACAACAGACTCTCTTGACTGCCAGCGAGCCCGTGATCACACGGTGGACCAGCTGGAGGATTGAGGCCCATCTGTGGAGTGCGCCGTATTCAGATCGGCCCCTCCGAGGACCTTCAAGCAGCGTGCTTCCCTCACCACCGGACTCCCCTCAAGATGAGGCACGGGAGGAAGACGAAGAGGAGGACATACGAGAGCGACCGAGAAGGACTGCGTTGCGCGTCGCCAGGCCTACGGGCGCGAGAGATGGTGACCGCAGACGGCTCCTCTCGCCGTACCGACAGCGAACACGGCGGAAAACCATGTTTTAGCCGCCGATATCGGAACGGCCGGACTCGGAAGAACGGCCTGCAGCGGCTACCCAGGCCCAAGGAAATCGCCGCCGTGAGGCTAGCCGGCGCGTGTCCGAGAAGGAGTCGGAAGTAGCGCCGGAAGTGCCGCATTCGTCGACTAGGAGGGTAGAAGAAGAACGGAGGATTCCGAGGATGAGCTGGAGCGCGGTCGCCCGTCCTGCCGGTAGAGAGCATATTGGGACCCACCGATCAGAGAAAGAACGTGCTACTCGTGCATAGGGCCACTGGAGAGATCGTGCGAAAGTGGGGCCTACGGTCCAAGGATAACGAGGATGCCTAGTCGCTGCTCTACACGGCGGCCATTCTGGACAGACTTCGAGCGGCCCGATTCATCTCGACTCTGGATTTAAGTCAAGCTTACTTCCAAATTCCGCTGGCGGAAGAGAGCCGAGAGGTTACGGCATTTACGGTCCCAGGAAAAGGGCTTTTCCATAAACCCGGAAACGTGCGATTTCGGATGCTCGCAAGTACGGTACCTGGGATTCCTTGTGAATAAGGAGGGATTGCAAATGGACCCGGAGAAGGTTGCACCAATCCTGGAATACCCAGCGCCGAACGACATCTGGCAGTTGCGAAGATTTTTAGGGATGGCCTCCTGGTATAGAAGGTTCATCGAGGGCTTCACGGAATTATCAGCCCCGCTATTCCGACTGCTGAAGAAAAATCAGAGATGGGAATGGAGCATGATAGAAGAAAGGGCTTTCAACGTGGTGAAAGCGGCCTTGAGCGAGCCCCCCCCCCCCACTCTCGCGTACCCAGATGTCCAGCTGCCGTTTGTTTTGCAAACAGATTCGAGTTTGGTAGGGATAGGCGCTGTGTTGACGCAGGGGTCAGAGGACGGCGAACACGTGATCGCCTTCGCCAGCTGATGATTAGCAACAGCTGAGAAGAATTATACGGTGACGGAGCAAGAATGCCTCGCCGTGATCTGGGTGATAAGAAAATTCCGCCCATCACTGGAGGGGTACCACTTCACCGTGGTGACGGATCACCATAGCTTGAAGTGGCTGCACAATCTCAAGAATCCGTATGGTCGGCTAGCGCGATGGACGTTGGACCTGTTATAGTACGACTACCACATTGTGCATAGGAAGGGAGTGTAGGAAGGACGATCTGGGGAGCATCCTCCGCGAAGGGAAGCACGGCCAGTACAGGACTAGGCTGAGCGGATGCAGAGGCTCTCTGGGATGAGAGACCTGGCTAGAAGGCATGTCGCCAAGGCCTGGGAGAAACAGGAAAAATACTATATGCCAGGCGGACTCCTCGGACGTTCAGAGTTGGCTACCGAGTGTGGAAGCGGCAACGGGTATTGTCATCGGCGACGAATTACGTGGCCGCGAAACTTACACCGCGATTCGCCGGGTCCTATACGGACGCCAAAAAAATATTCTCGGTCGTGTACGAGTTAGTGGACGGAGTCGGAAGCTCGGTGGGCAAGCTCTACGTGAACGATTTGAAGGCCTTTAACCCCACCGAAGGGGCCAACACTAATTCTGATTATCAAATTACAGAGACCGAGGACCACGGCCGAACAGGAGGAGGTGAGGGAGCGGGCGGGAAGCTGGGAGGAGACGGTGCCGAACCCGCCACCACCACGCGCCGAGGAGGGGACGGAAGAGTCGGCGGGGAAGAGCGATCCCCCTGCCGCGGCCCCGACACCCGGCCATCGGAGAGGGCGCCCTAGGGGCCTTGGGACTACGGCCGGAGGATATGGCCGTCTTGCGGGCCCTATTGGACCGGGAGAAGGTGCGGGTGGAGGAGGAGAACCTCCTAAGCCGGACTCTGGAGCAGAGTCTCCAGGCCACGGTGGTCCGGGAGGGGGGGGTCTACGACCATGGATGTCGATCCACCCCCGGATGCGCCGGGACTAAGGGTCGAGGTCATCCAAGGGGCGTCCCGAGTAGTTGGGGCGCTCTAGGATTGGGTGGCTGAAGTCGAGGAGGCCTTGGCGGCTGCCGAGATCGCCTCGACACCGGCACTCCCTCGGAGGGTCAGGGTGAACCCCTGCGTCGAAGTGTGGCCGGACGCACAGCCCGGCGGAAGGCCGGGAAAGATTCTCTCTCGACCACCCTGCCGAGAGGATCGGCGGGGAAGCGGTGGCCAAGGGAACACCGAGAGCGGGGAGGAATCAGATCCGGAACGGGGCTGGATCGGAAAGACCGAGTGGAGGCGGCTCTAGTGGAAGAAGAAGCGAGAGCTGGAGAGAACTCAGAAGGAGCTTACCCGCGCTGGAACGCCCGGCTCCGGCTCCGTCGCGGGAGAGAAGCGGCGAGAGCGGTCCCGTTGCCGCAAAGAGCGGCCGAGACCAGCTAAGTGTCCACGGAACCGCTCCGGAAGTCGCCCTCGGCAGAGCCTCGAGCTGACGACGGCCATAGCGCTCATAGAGCGTTTGCAGCCGTACGAAGTCGAGGAGCTGGATCGGAGGATCCGCTCCGCCAGCCGGCCGAGCAGCGAAGCCGCACGCCGAGTCGCTCGACATGTTGAGGCTCCGGCAGAGAGGAACACCGCGTTGCCCAATGCACACGCGTCTCTCCATCCGGCTGTCGTAAATGTGGCGGTCGGAAATCAGGGACGGGGAAATGCCCTGTCTGCGCCGCGAAGCGCGTTGTCGGCTCCAGCTTAGGTAGGATGTGAGCAGAGCGGCCATCGCCAGCAAGTGGCGACGCCGGATCCACTTGAGCCTATCTGGAGACGCAAGACCCGTGCGTACTCGAGGCAGCCTCCGGATAGTTAGGACCGCAAGGATATAGGAAGAAAGGGGAAGGGTCAGCCGGGACACGGCTAACCATCCCGGGAGCAGGAAACGGCCGCCCGTTTAGCAGGCGGCCGAGAGGCTCATTATGCTCACATCCAGAGTGCTCGGAGACGTAAGAGCCGTGCGTACTCCGGCCTGTCCTTGAGGAGAAGACACAGGATACTCGGCAGTGGCCGAAGGTAGGCGAGCGGAGGAACGACAACGCCTCGCTGCGAGCAGAACAACATCCCGGAGGAACGGCCGCCCCGCCGGGCACGGCAGGGAAAGGCTAAGCACAGGTATGCTGCAATATAGGAATTTCTGCTATTGGAATGTTTTGTAGGACGGCCCGGGGACTCCGGAAAAATGTGTCGGATATCGAGCCGACCAAAATAATAACACTGTCTAGCCGAGATTATGCTGCGCCGAAGGTAATCAGCGTGGAAACCAAAACAAGTCGTGATGGGCGACTTAAGGACTCGGCTAGCAGAACGTAAACACCAGCCGCGAGGGAAAAATAGCAGCGCGTGGCATGGGATAAGGTAGAGCAGCCGGAGCCGATGCAGGTATGATCGGCTGCCGTATCCTAGGCGACAGCACGCGACGCCCACCCTCTCCGGGGGCCCCGTGGAAGAAGTGGGAAGGATTTTATTCTGTTTCAGGGGCGGACGCGCGGACATTCTACAGAAGGGGAATGGACGGTGCACCAGAAGACCCAGGGAGGGCTAGTGGGCCATTTTTCTCCGTACCAGGAATTCCAAAGTACTTACTTTGAATGTACTAATAGTATTATAATAATATACGTTTGTTATTAAGCTTTTACCGTGATGATTTCCGACGAGTTATTGTTAATATTCTCTATATAGAAAGTTGACACGGGCTTTGAGTTTGATAACTGGCATAATGAACGCAAATTTATATTTAAAAAACGCACGGACCCGCCAAGTAGTACTCAATAAGGATTCATCTAAAACTTTATTAATTATTAAATGACCATTAAATCATAATCAACTACGCGAAGCAATAGTAATGTAACAGTGTAGCGAAAACGTTATAGGAAATTTTGGAAATACAATTAAAATGATGGCCCAGTGCTAGATCATATGATAGGCAAACATGTAGTGAGTTATGTACTTGGTACTTGGCAATACTTTTTATTAGAGCAATTCACAGCACTCCTGTACTTGGCGCAGTTTTTTACACGCAAGCGTTTTTTTTGGGGGGGACACAATATACTATAATAAGATATCGTTTGTACCTAATTCTATTGCAAAACTAAATTTATTAACCTAAAACTAGACACAGTTTGCAGTAAAAAGTCATTTGTGTCTAATTGGGTCTGTGCGCAATTGGGTTCCCCCACCAGATTTATCTCGCTCGCTTGGAACCTCAACAGCGGCAGAACTTCCTGGCTGTCGACAACTGACCAACTGGGACAATGGCGACCCATGGATTCGTGCACTTAGCATTTCTAGCTCCATCTCTTTACCTACGGAGAAGCCCCCCAGAACTCCTGACAAGTTAGCTCTAACAGCACTCGTGCACTCTACTCGTAGGGTCCACCGATCTACTCAGTTCCGCCTACGTTCCCGCGAAAAATGGTCTCCCGCGCTTAAAAGGAATCCTCTTCAAGCTCTTTGGACCTGATAGTGATCCACTGCCCTCCCGATCTAGGGGTTGAGTCTGCCGGTCCCTGGGTTCGTCAGTACCTCTCTCGCCCAGCTCCAAACCCAATGGTGCTTATCAGAACCACTACTCCTACCTGATACGTTGATAAAAACGCGGACCTCCGATATCACCCTCCTTGTGGGATACAATATATGTGATTTTTCGATTCACGGTCATAAGGTGATTCTGGCTACCGATTCAAGTGACGTTCTAGCTTTCAGGTTCCCTTCGAGTTATCACTCTGCTCAGAAGCTATACTCTCGGATTGATTCGAATAGTTACGACAATGCTCTCGGAAGATTTAATATTATTTAGTTGAAGTAGTGGTACTTGAATCTGAGGCGAGGTTTGCGCTGCTTACATTTCGGGTACACACCTGTAATAATAGTTCAAATCCGTCCAGAATGTAAAGGCATCCGTAGAGATAGCAACCCGCGTGGAAGGGTCCCAAGAAGTTGTGAAGCAGCGGTATACCGTCCAGTGGCGGTCCCTCAAAAGGGTCCTCTGGCGGTGTATCGGATCTCCTAGGCACCATTATCTATATTAAAAAAAATTTCCAAGTTCAGTAGAATGTTTTATATTAAGAAAACTGTATAAGCTTAAAAAATTATTGCACTTAACTCTACGCCCCCAAAATTTCCATCAAATTCCCCTGCCTTATTCTTTTTCACGAAATATACTTACGAGTGTAATCGGCCTTTACGAACACCCAGCTCTTCCATAGTGTAAGTTAGAAATAAGATCATAGCACAGTATGTTCATGGGAACGATTAGCAAGTGGATTGTTCCTAGTAATATCACCAGTGGGAGGAAGAGAGATAGAATTGTCCAGCTCGGCAGAAACCAGAGAAATTTAGGGTTGTAAATTCTGAGGTACGTGCTGATAACGTGACAAGGCCGCAGGAACCAAGAGCAATCCGCGATAGTCAACGGTTTCAGAATGCACAAAATCAGCATCTTAACATCCCTTCTCTAAGTCAACGACGCTCTTCAAGCTTGGATAAAGAGGTCAGTCAGTTTATTTAGCAGCCTCATGTCAAACAGTCACATTTTTCTTACATCTAAATTTTGAGTCTTACAGTTAGTCGAACATATTGCAAAACGATTTGTGTAGGACCGAGCAGAAAATACCAACCAGTGAATCGCGATATAGTTCCACCACTATAGAACTCAGTGTTCTTGTTTCACTGTGACCACTGCATTAGTGCTAATGTCCACACCAGCGGCCGGGACAAAGACAAAGGTACGAGAGGCTACCAGAGGTAGTCGTGGTATTCACCAACGGTTCGAAATATCAAATTGACCCTAAAGGTAGCCTATAGGTCCTATCAGATAGCGGGCGTAATTATTTGTACGCGAGCCTATAAACAGGCAGTACAAAGAGTATGCACGCATCGAGATAGAATTTTACAGGGATTCGCCCACGATATACGAGAAGATGTAATGGAATGATGTCCAGATGCGCACACACCACTTGCCCACGGAATCAGATGGGCACGGATTGAAATATACCTTGACCCACATGCTCACGGCCCACTTGCGCAAGAATCTCCTAACATTCACAGAAGCAGTTGCCCACGGACCACTTGCGCACGGATTGAAATCTTCATCGACGCAGATGCCCACGGCCCACTTGCGCACGGATCTGGTAACATTCACGGACCCCGTTGCCCACGGCCCATTTGCGCACGGATTGAAATCGGGGTTGTCCAGTGGTAAAATCACGATAAAGTAAGATAACAAAGAAAAACACGGAAAATCATGATAATTGTTAAAGTATGTACATTATATGTATATTGCGAAATATTCTTAAATAAACGATATTGCTATACGATCCTTAGATTAAGAATACGAGGGTCGCACATGTATGTGTGCGTGCGCTCCCCACCCGAGCACCTAGCCTGACTTGGGCGTAAGCGGCAGCGGCCGACTCGTGCCTTACTCTCAGCTCTCGTCCGAGGCGACACGCGGTGCTAAAGTTCAGGGCGCTTCAGTGTAAATAGTATTTAGAGTAATAAATAACCATTTTACCACCAACCACGACTCCTCTTTTTTTATCAATAATAAATATTCGATTCGAAACCGCGTGGTCGACACTCGGGCTGCCTCCTATTACTGAAGGAGCTTATGCTATCCCAAATAACATGTGACTATGTGGCGACTGTCTCCTATTCTCGCGAATTTCGGAGGTCCCGAAACCTCAGATAGCTGCGACGGGATCAAGAGACTCGGTCGAGTCTCGCGCCGAGTACGGGCGACCGGCTGTACAGGGTACAGTTCACAGAGACTCTACCCGAGTCAACTCTTATACCTGTGTTTGGAACGAAATATCTTATGAGCCGCTATATATGAGAAAAAGCTATTGATAAATTCATTATAGGAATTGAGGGTTCTGAATTGATTGCCACCAAGTTCAATACGATTACCGTACGGGATCAGGGCGTGTTGAGATGGCGAGCCAGATGATTTTATTTCAGTTCCGTCGTCGTTGTCGTCGTCGTCGTCTTTGCACGTCCATCTACTTTTTTACACGACAGATGGCGCTGACTGCTTTGCCTTCTTTACCTATTTGTACTGTGAATGGTGTTGGAAATTTACGAATACACAACACAATCGAATATACTTTGTAAGTGAAGCTAACGTTCACACCGAATTTCCAGTTATTATAAGGCTGCTTTCACAATAGTATAGAATTATTAAGTCTTTAATAGCATTCATGTGGAGCGCGTGTGTATGGGTGTACGTATGTGTGTGCTTCGACATAGTTCCGTGCATTTCTTGATATAAATTTGATACAAAACCAGTGTCAACTTTTTTTTAGAGCATATTGACAATAACTCGTCAAAAATAATCACGGTAAAAGCTTAATAACAAACGTATAGTATTAGAATACCATTAGTACATTTAAAGTAAATACTTTGGAGTTCCTGGCACGGACCCGCCAATTAGTATTCGATAGGGAATCACCTAAAGTTTTATTAATTATTAAATCACCATTAAATCATAATTAAATACAGGAAATTTTGAAAATATAATTAAAATGATGGGCCAGCGCTAGATGATATAATAGGAGAACATGTAGTGTGATACACCAGTATGTGGATGTGTGTGTATGCGTGATTGTTGTGTATGTCTGCGCTATAGGAGACCTCCGGAGAGAGCGCTGGAAGACAACAGTTCGGTACTGACTGTGAATAAAGAAAGGACAATTACCAAGAGTACACCAAGTCGTATAAAATCTAACACCTCGCATTACCAAATCCTAAACCTAGAAGTAGCCTTACAATATCAGAAGTGGGATCGAAATGTCCACATATCACGGTGTTACGCGTTTTCCCAAACGAAGTTAGAATGGAATTAGAATCTGTGGAAAGAAACGTGTAGTAATATAACGGACGGGTGTGAGAAAACGTGGTCAGATTTTCGCGTGCTGTACGAGGTGTGTAACTAGTGAAGTCGCCGGGTGTGAACGGGAATGCTTTCGAATACGTTTGGATAAGACAATTCGCGTCGTGGCGGTGCATACATTATAAATAGCATTCGTATAATTGCTGAAAAAGGCCCATTGCTGGGAAAATAACGGTCGTGCGGAAGTGACGTGATCCCCAGTTAAATTGGAGGTGACGCTGTATACGTGTTTCCGGAGTAGCCGTTACCAGGAGTCGCCACATAACGGTGATTGAACGAATTACCAAAATTAGAAGTGCTGAAATCACAAATATCGTCGATAATAGCGTATTCGAATTGAGCGATCGGTAAAGTGGCAAGTAATATACCATTGTTTGGAAGTGTCGCTCAAGAGCCAGACCGGTCAGTACCTTGGTAATTGTGTGTTTACGATATAGAGTGCATGCTCAAAGGTATATGTGTTGGTATTCTGGGAGCAGTCGGTAGAGTACGACACAAGTTTGATTTTACGAAGAACGATTTTATCGAGACCTTCGTTTTATGTGAAGGGACTATGGATAAAAGAAATCCAACAAGTTTCCAAGTAGCAGAGTTGAAGGAGATCCTTCGAGGCTTCGGGTTACCGGTTAGTGGTTCTAAAGCCGAGTTGATCATGAGAATACAGGAAGCAGATCCTACTGATGGGTGGCTACGAAGGGCGAGCAATAATCCGATGGACGGGGAGGAAGAAGCTCAGAGAGAAGATACGGGAGCAAGTAGTGCTGACGATGTAATGAACAGGAATGATCTAAGACAACGTGAGTTGGACCTACTGCGCCGAGAACGAGCGGTGTTGCAAAGAAAATTGGAGCTGGCTCGAAATGAGAATCACCAGTTGAGAACGGGGCGCTCTCCTGCGTCAATTGATGTGGATAGATCAGGAACCAGTATCAAAGCGCTGGGAGACCTCCTAAACGTATTTAACGGTACGGACAATACGTTTTTCCAATGGTCCAGGCAACTTCAACTTCTCAAGGATACGTACGCTCTGGATGACAACACTGTGAGAATATTAGCAGTTTCGAAATTGAGGGACAAAGCGTTAAGATGGTACCACTCAAACATGTTCAGCTTGAGTTTCCTCGTCTAATCGGTAGCGCAGACGAGTAGCGTCTGTGTGTCCTCAAGGTGCAGTCCTCTAAGGGACGGGCCCGTAAACCCGGCGCGAGCTACGGCTCGTGCTTGTGTGTTTTCGGCGCCCAGCCCAATAATGAAGAAGGGATGGGCCTGCTAACCCGGCGCGAGCTACGGCTCGTGCTTGTGTGTTTTCGGCGCCCAAACCAATAATGAAGAAGGGATGCGCCCACTAACCCAGCGCGAGCTACGGCTCATGCTTGTGTGTTTTCGGCGCCCAGACCGATAATGAAGAAGGGATGGGCCCATCGACCTGGCGCGGGCAACGGTCTCGCGTCTGCGGTCCTTCGGGCACAGACCTTACTTGTCGCACCTCCTGTGGCCGGCGTGGTCTTGTGCGGTTCTCTGAATGCTCGGGAACTCCGAACCGCTGTCGGCCCGTAGCGAGCAAAAAGCTTCGAAATGATCGCGTCGGAGCGTTCCCTAAGGGGTCCTTATCGACACCGAGTGCACCCCAAAGGGTGAGCAATCACCTATACGCCGAGCCTATGGTTAGTCGTGGGGCCAAGAAAAGGCAGGCTCTCCTCTGAACTCTGGCTGGGAGTGGTCGGGTGACATTCAACGAGGCAAAGAAAGTCCGTCGGCGGCTCGAGCGGATGATACCGCTGCGACAGTCAGCTCGGCGGGCTGGAGTCAAGGTACTGCCATTCGGCTGCGTCAGCCATCCAAACATTCCCCTCCTTTTTCCAATCCCAGGGGCGGCCTATGTCCTTCCGTCTCCTGCCCCTGACACGTGGTCGGGAGACGGGGGCAGGGGCCGTTCCAACCACGGCCTTCCGGGCCCGCCGCCCTCGTGGCAAGCTACGGTGGGGGTGGGACCGGGAGGTCAAACTAATCTCTTTCTTCTCTTTACGGGTTCTAATCTTTCTTTCTTTTCAGGTTCTAATCTTTCTTTCTTTTCAGGTGGGCATCCCGGGGCGTCGCGTTGGTGATTTGCCACCATGCGGCGGTACCGGGTGCCATACTAATCTTGTTTTATTTTCAGCTAGCGTAGGGATTTCTAGCATAGGCTTAGACGGGTAGGACTTCCCGAATCGCTTGTGTAGGTGCCATACCTAGGCGATGCATGGCTGCGGGGACGGGAAAAGAAATCGCAGTTGCAAACGATCCGACCCGGGGTACCTGCCGACCCCCGGGTGTATCCAGGCTTAGCGCCGCACGCGGCTCTGCGGCGCCGGACGTTTAGATCCGCACTACTCGTGGGAATCGTTATGAATTCTTTTATTAAGAACGTGAGGAGGAGTTCCCTGGCATCGCGCCTTCAGCCAGGTGGGTCCGCTAGTGGGTAGTTCGGGGAATGCTCCGTCGTCAGATTGCGTGGCAGTGGCAGCCTCCGTCTCTTCGGTAGCACCTCACCGTGCCGTGCCCGGCAGCACCCGCGGGGCACAGTCCCAAGGAAGCAACGTCCGGGTTGCTCGCGTCGTTTTGGACAGGATAGACGAGGTCCCGGAATCTCACGGTACACGCGTAGGAGCCTCGGAGGCTACTGTTAGGCAAGTTAGCACCACGATCGCGAAGACTAGCACCGCGTACCCGCCCCAAACCCCAGCGCCGCCGTCCGTTACTTCCGCGTCCGCGTCCGCGTCTATAAATGTATCGGCCCTCGCGCCCGCGTCGTCGTGCACGGTTTGATAGCCTTAGGAAGCGCGATTGCCCGAAGAACGTCTTTAACGTTCTTCTTAATTACTTTGAGGATAGGAAGATAAGTATTCGTAGTGACGCGGTTGAGGTCTCCAAGCGGGCCAGTAGGGGGTGTCCGTAAGGTTCTGTCCTTGGCCCGGTGTGCTGGAACCTCATGTTCGACGGCCTTCTCAGGCTACTTGAGGACTCTCCGACGGTGGAGGGTAAGTTCGTCGCATATGCGGACGACCTCGTCGTCTTAGTGTGCGGCGACTCTCGTAGGGAACGCGAGGCCAAAGGCCAGACGATAGTGGACCTTATTCAAGGTTGGTGTAGGTTAGCGAAGTTAGAGGTCCCGAAGACCAAGACTGAGGCAATCGTGTTGAAGCAGGATTTTATAAAGCGGGCCCCCATAGGAAGACGGGGAGGAGCACGTCCGGATAGGAAGCGTAGAGCAGTCAGGGCCACAAAAGCGAAACTGGGTGATAAGCCACCGACCATCCGACTAGGGTAAACTAGCATTAGATTTAGAAGCAGCGTGAAATATCTCGGCGTCCACTTCGATAGAGGCATGGGGGTAAGCTCTCACGTTAGGTATCTCAGGGACAAGGTCGGGTCGCTGTTTAGCAAACTCGGTAGACTGGCGCGAGCCCAGTGGGGCCTTCGCTTCGGGTCGTTCTCGGCGATATATCGGGGCGTGCTCATCCCAACGGTCGCCTATGCGGCCGCGCGATGGGCCGACCTTTGCCCGCAGGGCGATCTGAGGGTCTTGAGGTCGATGCAGCGCCGGGCGCTCATCTCCGTGACAGGCGCTTATCGCAAGGCATCGGGGCCGTCCTTGTGCGTTGTCGCGGGGGTGCTTCCCGTTGACATCTTGCTTGGCGAACAACGCGCTAGGTATCAGATTAGAGTAAAGAAGGACGCCGAGATCGGGCAGGTAGTTGTTCTGGGCACTCAGAGCAAACGGGTCGCGTACGGTAAAATCAGGGAAGAGGCATTGCACTTGTGGCAGTCCGACTGGGCGGCGTCGGACAAGGGTAGGATCACATACGCCTTTTTCCCTGACGTGGTTGATAGGCTTGCGGCGGCGCGCTGGGTCCGGCCCAGCCACTACGTGACGCAGGTTCTCACGGGCCACGGCAACTTCCGGGAGCGCCTGGCGCGTCTTGGGCTTACTGATGGCGAGGACTGTGTCCGTGGTGGAGTGTTGACCGCAGTTGCGCATTTTATTCTAGGTTACGCCGAATTTAGCCCACAGAGAATGGCTCTGCGGGACGCGGTTCAAGACGTCGCGTGAGAATGGCCGGGGTTGACGTGTAGTCTTGTGTCCACCCCCGAGCTGTTCAATCTATTCGCAGACTTCTGTAGCGAGCGCCTTCCGATTAAGGCACTCTCCGGGTAGGCAGGTAATTCCACAATGGCCGAGGAGAGCGTTCCCTACCCTATCCTCTAGATCGTCAGCGCTGCGACGGAATTAGCTTCCGGGATTGCCCGCCCGGTGATTGTCGGAGTCGCCGGGGATGGGAGCGCGGACCCGCAACCTTCGCCCCCCCCCCCCCACGCAACCGAGCGGTTTAGGGGTTTCATATCGGCCGCTGTTACTCAGGGTAGGCCGGGTCCGCAGGGCAGAGTCGTACCGGTTGGCATGCGGGCCCGAACTCATAAATCATTTCACCCCCATCTCATCTCGTCATCATTCGCACACTGCACCCGCATAAACTTAACTTTTATTTATTTCAACAGGGTCAGAGCGTGTGTTCAGGTCGGGACGCAGTGGGCGGGCCTCCCCGTGGATCCCCAAGGACATGAGGTGCCACCGGACTTACGGCTAACGCTGGAGAACCGGTGACACGCCGTAACTAAACCGCCCATCCTGCGCATAAGCCCGCAGACGCTGCTGGATTTCTCCTAGCGCGTTCTCGTGACGTGGTTGCCGTCGCTGGGTAGTATATGGAAGTTTTGTAGCGTATGCCCGTACGGGCAAGGTCGCATACGTGCCGTCCCCTAGCGGGGCAGCCCCTTACATTAACTGTCCCGCGAAGGGACTTTGCCTATGCTTCCTCGCCCTTTAGGGCATACGCTACATAATTAACATCTACAACACAGTTCCACATACCGCCCCGAGCCGGGCGATGGAAAACCCAGTAGCGCCTGCCAGACGTTAGCAGGATGAGCAGTTTAGCCGTGAGATGGTTCCAAATACCCAGTCCTCGTTAACTGGGTTCCGGGGCCATCCTGGGCCCAAGGTGAACCACGGGGAGGCCTGCTCACTGGGTCCCGGCTGGACCAGGCCCTGACCCTTGTGACGTGATTTTTCGATTCACGGTCACAAGGCGACTCCAGCTACCGGTACAGATACCGCTCTAGATTTCCGGCTCCCTTCGGGTCGCCACCCTGTTCAGAAACCATGCTCTCGGGTTGGTTAGCGCAGATATGCTAAGGCTCTCGGACGATATCGTTAAGGATTAGTGGAGGTCGAGGTGCTCGAATCTGCCGTGGGGAGATAGTCTCGACGTATCGAGTTGCCCGGCAGAGGAGAGTACCCGACGGAGACGTCTCCACGGGCCGGCAGAAGCCCGGCTGAGATACCGGCGCCCCGCTGGAGATGGGCAAAGGGCTGTCGAGCGGGCGGAGTTACGATTTTGATAAGGTTAAGGGCAGGGGAGGAACCTCCTGCCCGAGATAAGGATGTGGTGCCCAGCTGTCGCCCGATGCCCTGGGGAAGCAGCCGTGGAGGATCTCCAGAAGTTACGTACCGATTCGTTAAAGAACGCTCTCGATTTAGTTTAAAGGGACGACTCGAA
>JARQSW010000607.1:0-15937 GCA_030142375.1 Calameuta pallipes | reverse complement strand
GGTTCGACGAGGTGTTGAGGGTCGCAATGACCATCAAGGAGAGACCGGCGAACGCGCTGTCGACAAGGGGAGCGCTGGCCCACGCGTGTGCCGCAGCACTCGCCCTCGCGGGGCCGAAGGACCCGTCTCAGACCGATGGAAGAGATGGAGGTGGTTGGCCAGGAGGACAGCAGCGACTCCTGGTTCGACGAGGTGTTGAGGGTCGCAATGACCATCAAGGAGAGACCGGCGAACGCGCTGTCGACAAGGGGAGCGCTGACCCACGCGTGTGCCGCAGCACTCGCCCTCGCGGGGCCGAAGGACCCGTCTCAGACCGGGCGATCGTAGTCGCCCTCCAGGATCTGGCTCGGGGAGCCATGGAGCCTGGACCAGAGGACGCCGGCCTGGGAAATCCCCAAGCCGAGGAGCCCGCTGCCGCCATTCCGGCACCATCAGCTTCCGCGGCATCGGCGGCACCAGCCGTCCAGGAACCACGGACCACCCCGGAGGCGGCAGGGACATCCGCGAAGCCCATCGATCGCGGGAGGCCTACTGACCCTATGCCGGCAACGGCCCAGAAAACACCAAGGGCCAATCCCTCCTGTCCAGCTGGGGTCCCACCGCCATCGCGACGCCAAGCCCTAGAGCGGGCCTGTTACAGCTGCGAAGAGGTCGGCCACCGCTACGCGGACTGCCCGCACGGCCCACCGACGACCACCTTCTGTCGCCGCTGCGGGAGGAAGGGCAAAACTCTGGCCACCTGCCCCTGGTGCAGCTACGACTGGCGGCAAAGAGGGCCGAGAAACGTGCCCCGAGAGGAGCTGAAGGCTCTGCGGGCGGAGAGACCTAAGTCTCGAAGACCGCGGGGAGCTAAGGCGTCCCTCGGTGGTTCGGGGAAGCCACCAGTTCTCGGTTCCGCCAGGACGACCGACGGGAATAGGGCTTGCCCGAAACCCTGAGGGAAACCCTGACGTGGCTCTCGATGTGGACTCCAAAGTCCTTGATCTCGTACTTGGCCTTCGGGCCAATTGCTCTCGTTACCGGTTCTCGGGCCTCAGCTCTCGTTACGTGGGTTGCGAGACCCCACAGCTCTCGTTAAAGTAAGGGACCCTAGGTCCCAACCTTTGGTTAGGTGTGTCGAAAGACCCTACGCTCTCGGTATGTAAGTCGTAAGACCTACTGGTTCTCGTTAACGGAAAGGGACCCTCAATCCTAGCTTTCGGTACGTGGATCATAAGATCCTCTAGTTCGCGATAAAGGGACAGACGTCAAGTGCCTAGTTCTCGATCCGCGAAACGCGAAATCGCGCAGCTCTCGAAGACACAAAAGGACTCAAAGTTCTAGTTCTCGGTGTGTGGGTATGAATACGGACAGTTCTCGAAGAAGCAAAGGGACTTCTACGGACCCTAGTTCGCGATACGCGTGTCAAAGGACAGCCGCTCTCGTAACGGGCCTACGGACCTTAGTTCCCGATTCGCGAGTCACAGGATTCGAGTTTTCGGAAAGTGGTTTCTCAAGCCTCGTTCTCGAAGATGAACAAGAACCAAGCTCTCGGAATACAGCTCTCGGAAATAATACGAAGATCCCTAACGGGTAACGTACGCTCCCGCTACTTCCGTGTTTCGTCCGCGTCCTGTCATCGTCGATCAGTGTCCGTTTGTTTGTTTGTGTTAATGCTTCCTCGCAGCGAGAGAGGATACACCTCTCACGCATTCTCGGTTTGCCTGCGAAAATCATAAAATCAGCTCTCGGCAGTAAATAGCAGGTGAACAATGTCCGCTATCGTCATGGTTCTCAAAATAAGCTTACGCTTAGTACTTTCTCGGAGCGCAAGGAGTAACACCTTCACGCAATCTCGGTCAACCCGCGGCACCCTAAAACAGTTCTCGATAGTAACGTCGTGCTATCGATTCATTGCTTTCGTTCAAAGATAATACCTTCTCGTAGCGAGGGACGAAACATCTCTCGCGGGATCTCGATCTATCCGCGCCAAATAATTAGCTCTCGACAGTAATAGGGGGTAGAGCTTCGTGCGCTGTCGGAGAGAAATAAAATTATTTCTTGATCTTTGATTTGCTCACGACAGCAAGGATAACCGATCTCAGCTCTCGAGGCAACAAATAGAAATTGTAGATCTCGTCACGCACGCGGAAAAGGAATCGCCGAGAATAATCGGCGAAAGAAAAAAAATTTTCCTCGCGTGAAGATACCGAAATTATTTCTGTCTGGTAAACGCATGGTAGCTCTCGATATTATTGTTCTCGCCTATTATCCTCGTGCCGAGAAAGACACAATCTCTCGCGCTGTTCTCGCCTTCCCCGTGAAAATTAAAAGGCTCTCGCGTGTAAACACCGAGTAAGAAAACAAACGATCTCGCTAAGCAATCAAGAAAAAAAAGGAGTTAATCATTTCTCGAGCCGAGAGAATAAACATCTTTCGCGCGATCTCGGCTTACCCGCGAAAAATTAAGTAAATAGCTCTCGACAGTAACCAGCGGGTAAGACATCGTCGCTATCGGATAATCGCATTTTGATTCTCGTTCTAGGAGACCTTGGTACCTGAAACAGTTCTCGATTTTAGTCCACGAATTGAGTCCAGCGTAAGGGCCAGGACTAGCTCCCGATCGGAACGTGCTCGCTATGTTCAAAAGTCTTCTCGTGCCTACGAAGTATCAGGCAGCTCTCGTCTTACCGACAAAATATTTTTGTTTTCGTTCGGTCTCGTTCTCGCTTGTACCCGTGGGTAAGGATACTTGTTATCGAAAATGGCTAACCAGCCATTGGTCACGGAATAACTTATTCAATGTCTAATTGACAGACTATCGGCAGAAATATTAATTTCTGAAAAATTCGTTTCTCGAGTCGGAGGAATTTCTCTGGCTGGCTTTCGATCTTCTCCGACCCCACATAGCTCTCGAACGTAAACAGGGGATACGTGAACAGGGGAACGTAAACTAGGCTATCGAAACAAAATTAATTATATAATAAAGCTGTCGAACATGTCGGAATACCGACAAAAGAATTTTAATTGGATAAATGGCTCTCATTTAGATTTGCTTGATCTAGCTCTCGTTTCGATCTCTAAGCCTCAACCACCCTTAAGAGGTGGGGAGTTGTGACGTGATTTTTCGACTCACGGTCACAAGGCAACTCCGGTTACCGATACAGATACCGTTCTCGATTTTCGGCTCCCTTCGGGTCGGCACCCTGGTTAGAAACTATGATCTCGGGTTGGTTAGTACAGATATACCAATGCTCTCGGAAGATTTCGTGATGGGTTAGTTGAGGTCGAGGTGCTCGAATCTGCCGTGGGGAAATGGTCTCGACGTACCGAGTTGTCCGACAGAGGAGAGTACGCGACGGAGACGTCTTCACGGGCCGGCAGAATCCCGGCTGAGATACCGGCGCCCCGCTGGAAATGGGTAGAGGGCTGTAGAGCGGGCGGTGATATAGTTTTGATACGGTTAAGGGCAGGAGAGGAACCCCCTGCCCTAGTTAAGGATGTAGTGCCCAGCTGTCGCCCGATGCCCCCATCTAAGTCTACAACCTTGTCGGGGTGATGGGGCAGTAGTACCTTAACGCTCGGGGAAGCTAATGGCAGACACGAGTGGGTCCGGGGCCCAGGTGGCGAGGAAAGAGTGGCGCCTATGGGTTTTCTGGACTCCGATAATGAAAGGAGGATATAATGATAAGAGGATATAAAGAAGTTAGAATGAGAGCGTATTCGAAAGATGGTATGAAAAAAGGGGCCCGGTAAGCTGGTGCGAGCCAATGGTGGTACTGTGTGTTTCCTCGCCCCAAGTTATAATGATTTACAAAGGGATGCACCTGGGGACTTAGCGTGAGCAACGAGTAGCGTCTATGTCTCCTTAAGGTACGTTCTTTGGCCCGTTAACCCTGTGCAAGCGCCTTCGGCGAGTAGGCGCAGTGCGTTTCCTGGGCCGAAGTAATAATGATGTGAAAAGGGGTGTGCCTGGGGACCCGGCGTGAGCAACGAGTAGCGTCTGTGTGTCCTCAAGGCGCACCCCATCTGCGTCTGCAACCTTGTCGAGGTAAGGGGCCCTAGTACCTTAACGCTCGGGGAAACAAATGGCAGACGGGGAGTGAGTCGGGGCCCAGGTGGCGAGCGAAGAGTGGCGCCTGGTGGTTTCTCGACTCCGATAATGAATAAAGGGCATAATGATGGTAATGGTATAATGAAGGTAGAATGAGAGCGTTTTCGAACGAATTTTTTTTTGCATTTGAACGATTTTTCGAACGACTTAAAGAAACGGGGCCGTTAACCCGGTGCGCTCAATGTGCTGTGTGTTTTCCGGGCCCGTTTGTCATAAAGATTTACAAAGGGATGCGCCTGGGGACTTAGCGTGAGCAACGAGTAGCGTCCGCGTGTCCTCGAGGTGCAGTCCTCTAAAGGATGGGCCCGTTAACCCAGTGCGAGCGAATGGTCGTACTGTGTGTTTCCTGGGCCCATAGTCAGAAAGATGGTTATATAAAGATGTATGAGGGATGTGCTCGGGGACCCGGCGTGAGCAACGAGTAGCGTCTGAGCGTCCTCAAGGTGCAGTCCTCTAAGGGATGGGCCCGTAAACCCGGCGCGAGCTACGGCTCGTGCTAGTGCGTTTAACTGGGCCTAGACCTATATAGGGGAGTTCCCAAATGAATTGGGTCAGGGCGTAGTCCAGGTCGGGACTCAGTGAGCAGGCCTCCCCGTGGTTCCCCCCGTGGGCGTGGGATGGCCCCGGATTCCGGTTAACGAGGGTCAGGAATTTAGGACTATCTCGAGGCTAAACTGCTCATCCAGCTAACGTCCGGCAGGCGCTGCTGGGTTTTTCCATCGCTCGGCTCGGGGCGGTGTGTTGAACTGGGTGGTAGAAGGAAGTTATGTAGCGTATACCCCAAAGGGTGAGGAAGCATAGGCAAAGTCCCTTCGCGGGACAGCCTTCATATTAGCTGTCGCCCGGTTAAGGGCAGGGGAGGAACCTCCTGCCCGAGTTAAGGATGTGGTGCCCAGCTGTCGCCCGATGCCCTGGGGAAGCGATCGTGGAGGATCTTCAGTATTATGTACCGATTCGCTAAGGAACGCTCTCGATTTGGTTTAAAGGGCCGACTCGAAGAAAAGGAAGATTTATCATCTATAAGGATCTCGACCAATCAGAATGATTGGTTCTCAAGTCTGGCTATTGTCAAATCAGTCTGTCTCGGGGCTCCGACCAGGGTGTCACGAACTGGTTCGCGCTCCCGTGCTATCTGTTGATAGTTTTTCTAGCCGCGTTCCGATATGGTATAGAAGTTCTCGTTTGTACAGTTCTCGCGTTGTTCTCGCGATATCCAGGAAATTCTACGGATTTCCTGTGAGTGTTCTGGTCATGTAGTGCTGTGCCCTAGTGCAGTGCCCACCCGAGTGTCCTTTGAATACGGTTCTCGGCCTTCACGGATTAGCTGCACCAGCTCCGGTGAGGACTCCCAATTTATTAATTGTTGAAGGGATTTCGATCTGATACGTCCGGTTCTTTCTGTTACGTTCTCGATCCGCTGCTCTCTGTATCACGCACTATTTGCCTGACGCTTACTCCGACCCTCTCTACCTTAACCTAGCAGTCTGAGCGGTCGTGCATTTCCGTAACCATCCACTCCCGGTTGTGCATCCAGTTGCGTTTGCCAATTTTACGAGTCCCAAAAAATCGATAGGATCCGTTAAATTATCGCCTTTCTGATAGGTTCCGTCAGAGCTCTTATTTTGGTGGAGTTGGGCATATTCCACCCCAACTCCCACTTCATACCGGCTCGTCAATTCCCGGTGAAATAAGAATTGGCTGGCGCCCGCCTTGCTTGCGGATTTATGAGTGAAGGGTGGACGGCCGAAGGTAACGTAAGTTGGTTCTCGAAGTTAGTTCGTTTTTGGTTCTTGCTTATCGGTATCGAGTTAAAAAAAGAAAAAATTGCGTTACAAAATATAAAGTAATCTCAAACTCCTGATACATATGTCTATCATATATGATAAAATTGGTATAAAATTGTCAACAAAAAAGTTATCTGAGTTTAATAATTTAGATAAAACAGTTTCCAATGATATTGAAAAAAAAGTGGCATTAGCAAGTAGAATATGTAACATAAAATTTTTAATCAAATTTTTACATCAAATTCACATATTTTATTCTTTCAGACAGTTATTATGTCATCAATTTGCAAACGGTCCACAACTTTTAAAGAAGCTATAGAAAAAATTCTGAGAAATATAATGACTAAAGATGTTGAGTTGCATTATAGTGCTAGTGGACGACAACAGAATGGGCACGCGAACGAAAATTTAAGTAAAACAACGATATTCCAAATAATAAAATAGGATAGAGAGGGTGGAAGAAATTGAGAGAGGCTGCAACATTAAATATATATGAGGGTCAAACTTAATACTTATACTACATAATTCTATCTAACATAATGAAACATTTCTTTTTCTTAACAAAATTTCAGTGTTTGAAAATATAAAAAATAGATAAATCCTAGTCTTCCATAATTCTGCATTCAATACTGAGCTGATACTCCTACAATACACCATACAGCCGATACTTGACCGACGCTCTAAAGCAATATTGGGCCAGTGACGTCAGCCAATGCTTGGCCGACGCTCTGAAATAATATTGGGTCAGTACTCGTAGTCGGAACTACGTCATCGTCATTGTCCAACGGTTGGACCTTTGTTATCATTCCAATGAATAGCTATTACAATACCAACTCTGGTAGCTAATAGTGCCCCAATCTTGGTAACACCGGTGCTGACTCTGGCCCACAGTAGACTCTGTCGCAAATTTCTACATGGGAATAAGCGGAAAGTGAATCCCGAACGGTAGTCTTCTACGTATCCCCAACAGTCCATCTCTCATCGCTTCCACGTTCTCCTCTACCATTATACGCAGGTTGACGTTGAGAACTGAACAATTTTGCGAACTCGGCCGTCATAGAGGACGTTGGTGCCGGGAATCGTACCTGCCGCCCAACATAAGTATATTTTTTTACATAGGATTTCAACACGTTGGGAGCGGCTGAAATTATTTGAAGGTTATATCGAAAATATTTTTTCCTCTTTAGTGAAACGTTTCAATCTACTTAAACAGCTTTCTTTGGCCAAATATGAAATGAACAAATATGTTTCGCCATTACAAATATTTTCTTCATAGTTTCCTCTTTAATTAAAAGGAGAAACATGAAAGTAAACTTAATTTTATGAAAACTGCAACAGGTGAAAGATGGTCGCGTTGTAGAGATGGAATTGAAAGTTATATGAGAAATTACATATCGGATTTACGACTGTGCATGCATAATGTGTGGTTGTATGGTATATGAAGTCGTGTCATAAAGCAAACCTGCTTGCCCTAATGTTTACTATTAGTAATAATTAGTAATTTTAACATTAACTTACCATCTGGCTCATTTTCACTTCCATGAGCCCATACTGGTTCCCATAATTGTAATACATGTAGTTGTATCATTATGTAACTCATTAGACTCCAGAGAAAAGTTCCAAGTGATGTAATACTTCTTATAATAGATTTTGACATTGTTTTTGTTGCTGATGAAATATGGGAACGTTGAGGAAAGCATGCCCCTTGATAATCCACGACAGTGACTTTCCTGCAAGTTTAGAATTATTATATAAACATTTTAAAAATTCCAAAGTTCCTTAGAAAGTTTCAATTATAAATATTTTCTAGAGAGTCACGTGTCAGTGCCAGAGCCGAAAATGTCGAAATTCATGAACTCTGCCTTGCGTATAAATAAAAATTTCCCCCGATTATGTTTTATATACAGGGTGTCCCAGAACTACTTTTGGACCGGAAAGTGGACGATGGCTGGAGGTTCCCTGAGTACCCTCCCGCAAACTGTTTGTCAAAATTCGTAATAGTTTTTAAATGAGAAACATTTAAGTGGCACCAACCAGAATGAAGGATTTCCGCGGATTATGGCAGCGTGGTGGGAGGTACACTCACGATGCCAAAGATAGCTGCTTTACAATAGCTTCCCACAAATTCTGTGTTTAGCAATTGTTTCAAAGTCCGAGCGAGCGTCATTTAGATTCATTGACAAACTACAAATATAGGTATGGGCGTGTCTTGGACTGGCGCAGCAGCTACACGTGCAACGCGCGATCGGCAATTGTTTCGGGAAACGCGTTCAGTAAATATTATATTATATTGTTAAATGACGCTCACTCGGACTGTGAAACAATTGCTAAACACAGAATTTATTG
Organism: Calameuta pallipes; assembly: GCA_030142375.1. Classification (NCBI taxonomy): domain Eukaryota; kingdom Metazoa; phylum Arthropoda; class Insecta; order Hymenoptera; family Cephidae; genus Calameuta; species Calameuta pallipes. Next base: position 7,714 of record JARQSW010000607.1, on the reverse strand, counting down.
GAAGCTATTGTAAAGCAACGATCTTTGGCATCCGTGAGTGTACCTCCCACCACGCTGCCATAATCCGCGGAAATCCTTCATTCTGATTGGTGCCACTTAAATGCTTCTCATTTAAAAACTATTGCAAATTTTGGCAAAGGGTTTGCGGGGGGGTACTCAGGGCACCTCCAGCCATCGCCCACTTTCTGGTCTAAAAGTAGTTCTGGGACACCCTGTATATGGCGGCGCGATGGAAGACGCGCAAAAGGGATAGTTGTTATATATATTTTCCGCTAACTCGACAGCATTGAAATTAAACGGAGGCGAAAGCCAGAAGGACAAACGCATCCAGGATTTTAGCGGCGTGTGGATGTTGGGTGTCGAGACGAGAATGAACCGGAGACCAGCGTCGTAATAACCCGTACGAACCCCTTGTACGTCTCCGCTTTCGTTTAGGCCCAGCAGGGTATTCTGTATTTTGTTTAAAATCCCCGGTGAATAAAATAGTACGTACTGTTATTATGAAAACCAACCTATTTCAGAGGTGTACCCCCTCTCGTTTGTATTTTCGCCAACCTGTGCGCTATGTATTAAATAGTTGAGAGTGGCTCTCTCGAACCGACACTCATTTATATTTTGTAACGTTTTCCGATTTGGCGGTAGAGATATGATTCCAGGAGGATTGCAAATTTAGGAAGTTTGTGCAGTGGGCCCGGCGATAAAGTTTAGATAGACTCGCGTTTGCAAAATAAAAACCACACTAAATTTATTCAAACTGCTCAATTAATATATTTCAATTATTAAAGTGCATTTGACAATACTTCTCTGTCATTGTATGGGATTTAACAGCGTAATTCTATTTATAGTTAACTGTTAATTGTTGAGACTTATCTACATGACATGATATTCGGATGCTGGACCGGCAATCAGTATTGCAGTTCGCGATTAAAGTTTATCTCGCTGTTATGAGGATAGGATACCGGTGAGATGCAAATTATATCTGGACAGTCGCTATGGCACCGACTAATCACTGTCGAGTCGGTTGAGAAGATGGGAATTTTCAAATTTATCGTGTTTGTAAAGTCACTGTGATTTAAACCGGAGGAACTACAGCGGAATATTTAATATGGCTAGAGAAGAACAATGATTCCTGCTGATTCATATTTAAACGTGATAAGACAATACTACTATACCTAAGAGAACTTTTCGTAGAGTACAACTCTTCGGATTCTTATTTCTCCATACTTCAATATTCGAAATACGATGAGATAATACGAAACGTTACGTGAAGTTGATATGCTATTTCTTCAAAACGTAATTTTAGGCAGAAATTCATAGAACTATTAATAAAACCTGTCAAGAACTGTAGAACTATACCAGATTTAACGAAATTTAATGTTTATTCCTGAGATGCTAATAGTTGAACGGACTTCCCTATGCATGCATTAAGTACTCTGAGACTTGCATTATGCCAAGAAACTGCGGCTGAAGTCCTATCCCCGAAATTTCCTCCCATTTCGAATGGTAAAGGTTTTATACCGCTCGGATACAAAATGGCCGAACAGCAGGGGTCAGAGTGAAATAGTACATTTTGGGACTTTGTGAAAAGTGCGAGAACTGACAGTTCCACAAGGAAATCTCTATTTTTAATTATAGCAGGAGAAAAAGTCCATCGGAAGTCAAAAACGACTTCCACACCCCTGTAGCATCACTCTAAGGGGAGCGACATCCCCTTGAAGCGAAAACACTTAATTGACCATAACTTTCGAACGTGCCGGCCAATCTGGTCTAGTTTCTGTGTACTATCAGCTTTAACAATAATGCAGATTTTCGCAAAGTTATGATTTTCGGAGACAATTCCGTGACGGAGAAGCTTTTCGCCATTTTTCATTAGGAGTGCGATGAAATAGAAATTTCATATTCATTCATTATACATCCAAAAATGAGTTTGTTAAGGGGCTACATTTTTCATTTGAAAAAAACGCCTAAATTTTACGAGTTTCGCTCGAGATAATCGGGCGACGATCGCTTGGCGTGCGTTGTTGGGTAGTAGGCAGTTCGAGCTGCGGAGATACGTGCAACGGGGCAAGTGCTCAGGACCGTACGGTTCACGCTGACAATGGAGCATACTAGAAGTTTTTTAAATTATTAATTAAAACAATTTTTGTAGTTGTTGGATTTTTCGGCGTTTATTTGTTTATTTATTTGTTGGTTATTTCATTCGATGATTTTTTCACGTTAATCTTTTTTTTTACTTTTTCTTCTTATCGTTTTGTCTCTTGAACCTCTCAATTACCGTGCATAATTTGAATTAAGAATAAAAGAACTATCAAAAATAAAAAAAACTTTCCATATCACCGGGAATGGTGTGAAGACTGGAGTAGCTGCACGCTCGCGGATGAATCGAAAATAATGTTGAAAAGTAGTTTGGAGTCAAAAAATACCGCAGAAATGATGAATCGTGGAGACCTAATCTCCGAATACATAATTATTAAAACACATCACACACTTAACCTACTACTACACGGAACAATATAATATGTGACAATACAAACACTCGACATTCAAAGGTGTTGTAGCAATTGCCATCTACACCTACTGGACACCATAAGCCTATCCATCTGCCTCCTCACGGTGAAAGTTGAGCAACATTGAATTCTTATGGGGTATACCAAAGAATTCTCCGACGGAAAATAGAAAGTTTTTTCTTATCGAACATTAATCTATTTAAAAGTTAGATGATTTTATTTAACAGAATTGCAAAACCAAGGCTCAACTTTGCCTTACACTTCGATATTTTGTTTCATCTTTAATGGCTCTCTCGCAAAGCTATGCGTGGCACGGGGGAGGCCTCGCATTTTTTTTCAGCAAATTTTTATAGGAAGTTTTTTATTTTTGACATGTCTTTTATTCTTAATTCAAATTATACACGGTGTCGAGACATAGTTCTCTGATTGAAGCAAGAGCTGAACCTTCCTCGCTATGAGCACAACCACCGAGACTGTTTTGCACGATTCTTTACGTGTGACGCGAAGTGTGCGAACCAGTGACAGGTTTCATTTTTAAAAAACGCATTCACAAATTTTACGCTAGCAACACAGTTCAAGTCAAGTTCCTTGTTTGTAATCTTCTCACTGTAATTTGTTTGTAATCCTCTCTCTCCCGTTCAGTTCGGTTCGATTGCACGTTTCATTTTGCTTGCCGTTTCCCGCATAGTTATAGTGGTTTTTTCCTGTCCGATTTTGGTAAATCTCCCACCCCTGTAATCGCTACGGTGCGCGCTATCCCCGTGATCTAATCTGTGGCACGCTCCTACTTGCGCTGCAAGTGCATTGAGGATATTCTTGCTATTGGGAGCACACCTGCCTATCTGGACATTAGCGACAAGCTTTTTGATTTGACTCCGCAACAGTGTGTAGGTACCCGCGTGTGAATCCTATTGTGCGTGGGAGTGTGTAGCGTTTGTCTGTGCCGCCACGAAGTGTCACCTTATACCTATTGTTAAGTGATATTATTATCTGCTCTACCTGTTTTGGGAGACCCCCTCTCCCACTGTGTTGTTTTCGGGAAGTCAAGTGCGAGTTTGCCGAATTTCATCGGGAATTTGCCGAATTTCGTCGGGAGTTCCCTCCCCATTCTACAGACTGTTTTTGTTGCTCCCACTCCAAACCTGCTTGTTGTCTACCTGTCATGTCTGAGCAGTGTGGATACTGTGGCACGCCTGGCCCTATTGCATCCAGCTACCGATGCAGCGGCCCATGTGGGAAGCTCTTCCATGGAAAGTGCAGCCTGAAAGCTTCGGGACTCCCCATGCTTCCCACTGTTTGCTCGACATTTCGGTGTCTATCCTGTACCGAAGATTCATCCCCTCTCGTAGGAGCTCTCCGGTCGACAGAAGAATCAGCGGAGGTCCACCGTCTACGCAGTAGCTCTTTCATGCCTGTACTTCTCACTTCCAAGAGTCAAGTGTCCGACATGGATACTGCGTCTGCCCCCGCATCAGGATCTCTTGACGTCACCAGTTTCCAAACAGGCATACAACAGTTGGAAGGAAACCTCGTTGCTCTGATTTCATCTCTCTCTGCCAAAATTGACAACGTACTGCACCGCTTCGCTTCATCAGAAGCTGCCATCGCCTCCCTGCGGCAGGATCATGCCGCCCTTGATACTAAGGTTGATGCCAGCCTGTCTAAGCTCTCCTCTCGCATCGACGCTCTCTCTGTCGAGTCTTCACTCCGCATGGCAGTCCCAGCCGCCGCCGCCAGTGTCACTCCCGATATTGAAACTGTTGCCTCCGAGCTAGCGGATCGAGAGAGAAGAAGAAGGAACTTTCTCATCTTTGGCCTTCCCGAGGGCTCATCGACCGAAGCCGACAAAGCATCGGTCCGTCGCATACTCGCTATTGTCGCTCCTCGAGTTCAAGCTGCGGACATCCCCTTCCTGCGACTTGGTGCCACGACTGCTCCCTCAGCGCATCCGCATCGACCTCGGCCCATCAAAGTCACGCTTCCATCTCCTGAATCCGTCTCCGCTGTTTTCCGTGCTGTCAACCTCCTTCGCAAACATCCCTGCTATGCCGAGGTAACCATCCGCTCGGACAGAACACCGGCCCAAAATGCTGCCTATCAGAAAGCTCGCAAGGAGCTTCTGGCTCGCTCGGATAGTGGAGAAAAAGGACTTCGAATCGTCACGCGCAACGGAGTACCTATCATCATCAAGGACAACCGCGCACCCGCTAGATACGCTGGAAATAGTGGTCCTGTCTCCCCTACCGCTGCTCTACGTCGCGCCTCTGTTAATCCAGCAGAGTCCCTGCCTGCGGGTTCGTCTGATACACCTGGAGGAAACTCAAGTCACGGGACCTATGCTCGCCGTGTTCTAGCTGCGCCAGCGCTTTTCACCGACGCTGCCTCATCAACCGCCACTGTTGCACCTGCCCTAGTCGACCCCCATCGCCTGGACTTCCATCCGCTGACGGACTCTTCTGGATCAACCTCCACGAGGACCTGACTTCCTTCTAATGTCTCTGCTGCTGCTACACCGTCTGAGGCCCTGCGAGTCTGTCACCTCAATGCTCAGTCCCTACCGGCGCATATAGATGAATTCCGCGACTTTTTTCACCGCAACTCATACCACGTCATCGCTATTTCGGAAACCTGGCTTACGGTTACTGTTCCTGACGAGACTATAGGATTGGACTCATTTACCATAGTTCGTAACAATAGGCTCGGTAAAAGGGGGGGGTGGCGTCGCCTTTTACATTCATAACACGCTTAGCTTCACCGTCATCGCTACCTCTCCGCAACCTTACTCTGCTAAACCGGAGTACCTTATCTGCAAAGTCCGGCTGCCTTCTGGAGTTATAATCTTGTTCGCAGTTGTCTATCGTGTGCCCCACCTTGGCTACTTGTGCTTTTTCGAGGACGACCTGTCACCTCACTTCACTAATATAGTCATCCTGGGCGATTTCAATGCCGATTTACTAAGTCAATCGTTTGACACGATCCATCTCAAGAGCTTCCTCCTCGAGCACAATTTGGCGCTCGTTCCGTATTCTCCTACCCATCATGCCGGTACGGCCCATACTTGGTTGGATATATGTGCAGTGAGTGACCTCTCGACGGTTTGTGCGAGCTCACAATCAGTCACATCCTTTCTCTCTGGTCATGACCTCATTTCGGTACAACTTGCTTTTCCTGTCCCTCGCCTAGCTCCGCGCAGTTTCGCCTACCGCAACTTACGTGCTATAGACGTCACCGTGCTCTCAGACCTCCTGCTAAGCCAAGATTGGTCCACCTTCGAATCCACTACTTCGCTTGATATGAAAATCGACATCCTTGTATCCCGTGTGCGCTCCGCGGTGCACCAGATTGCGCCGTTACAAACCGTTCAACTTACTCGACCGCCTGCGCCATGGATAAGACCGGACATCCGTGCCAAAATGAAACTACGCGACCAGGCCTACCATCGCCTTCGGAGATGTAGCGCGGACTCTGCCGCCCGCCCCGCTCGGCTGCTTGCATTTCGACAGCTCCGCAACGAGACGAAGAGCCTGCTTGTGCTCGCTAAGAGGGAGTACATCCGTACTCAAATTATATCCTGTCGGAGCTCACGACAGGCGTGGACTGAACTGCGACGCTTGGGTTTGGCCAATAACAGACGAACACCCGCATCGATCACTTTCTCGTCTGATGAACTCAATGAAACCTTTTGCGCTGTCTTTTCATCTTCCCGGTCCAACCCCCTTCTGTCTATCTCCACTATCCCTACTCCCTCCTCCTTGCCTGATCTCAACTATCCACGCTTCTCTCTCTCTCTACTGTCACACCTGCCAACGTCTTGCCTCTTCTCCTTCGCTCATCTTCCAACTCCACAGGTACAGATCTTCTCCCTACCTCCTACCTACGACTTGTCTCTAACTCACTGCTTCCTCACGTCACCCATCTCATCAACTCCTCCCTCATCTCCTCTACCTTTCCTTCCTCTTGGCGCTCCTCACTGATTACTCCCATTGCCAAAGTTCCAGCACCCTCTAGCCCTACTCACTTCCGACCTATATCCATTCTTTGCGCACTTTCGAAAGCTGTTGAAAGACTCGTCCATGCTCAGCTCTTAGCCTGGCTCCAGACAAACTCTTTACTGGATCCTCTGCAGACTGGCTTTCGCGAGGGTCATAGCACCCAGACTGCCCTGCTCAAGTTTAACGACGACGTGAGGCTCAGGATCGACAAGCGTCTTCTTACAATAGCGGTATTCTTTGACTTCAGCAAAGCCTTCGATACCGTCTGCCACGCTATGCTCCTCCGCAAACTTACCGACATCGGTCTCTCACCGTCGGCCCTGCGCTGGTTCTCATCGTACCTCTGTAGAAGGTCGCAGGCAGTCCGCCTGCCGGACGGTCAAACCTCGGAGTGGGCGCCTGTATTATCCGGAGTCCCGCAGGGTAGCGTGCTTGGTCCATTACTTTTTAGTCTTTATCTCTACGACCTGCCTGCAGTACTTCGTCATTGCGCGCACCTACTATATGCGGACGACCTCACCATCTACATACAATGCACGCCAAGCAGCCTCGTTTCCTCGCTTGCCCAGGTAAATGACGACATCGCGCAAATATACAGATGGGCGACGTGCAACTCTCTCTCGCTCAATGCTGCAAAAACGGATGCTATGATACTCGGATCCGCGCGCTACCTTGGAGCCATCGATTACGACTGCATCCCGGCCCTCTGTGTTCATAACAAACCTATTGCCTATGTCACCTCTAGACGATATCTTGGGGTTATTATAAATAATACACTAGGCTGGGGTGAACAGGTATCCGCTATTCGGCGCCGTGTCCTTGGCTCGCTTTCACAATTATACCGTTCTGCTCACCTGTTTGATGCCTCTTCGCGTGCATGGTTAGCCAGGACCCTTGTCCTTCCACATCTCGACTATTGCTCAGCGGTCCTATGCGATATTACCGGGGAACTCAATGTTCGGCTACAACGTGCCCAAAATGCCGCCGTGCGCTATGTCCTCTCAATCAAGAGGTGGGAGCATGTCTCAGAGGGTCGACGTTCGCTTGGGTGGCTTTCAGTTGCAAACAGGCGCCAGTATTTCCTAGGCTGCTTATTCTACAGCTTAGTACACTCAGGGATCCCCCCCTACCTTGCAGACCCCCTCGTTATGAGAAGCAGAGAGAACTTGCGGGCCGTGAGGGGTAGAACTGACTCGCTCATGATTCCACCCGTGC
>JARQSW010000606.1:193330-330534 GCA_030142375.1 Calameuta pallipes | reverse complement strand
ATATATACACATTCCTATACTGCATAATACATAGTTATACTTTAACGTAATCCTCCTATATTTGTACATCTTCCTACCCAGAATTCGGCCGTTCATCCCAGATTGGCAAAAGCAATCGCATCGAAGATTAATCATGAGGGAATAACGTTGGCTAAATTATATTTCATTTAAAACTTTCGTAAACTTCCCGTCAGTCCTGCCACCCTCTTCACCCTCTTCACCCCGTACACTCGTCTTACAATTGTCAGATTAATCATATAATGTCCCACTAAGACTCGACTAACTTTATACCTCACTCTGAATCGCTCAAATAACCCCTTTCGAGCAGCCCCCCCCCTCCTAACCATCCTTTTGGTTGTTCATTGTATCGCGGTTATTGTTCAGAGGGATGTTGGTACAATTGAGGCAATTGTTTTTGTCGCTCATTGTTATTCCTTTCCAACGCCGTCATTAGACACGTCATTTATATTGAATTTAACGTTTTCCCCAAATTCTGTCTTTCCATTGTTTACGCGAATCTGAGAAATAATTTTAATGAAAATTTCTAGTACAATTACCCCGTCAGTTTCCGAGCTTTATCATTCGAAAACCTATTGTTTGATAAAATAATATTTGACTCAACTGTACCGTTCGTGAAACGAGGTAGGAATATATCGGTTCACCCTACTTCTAAATTTCCATTCTATAGGGGATGAACGTTCGATAGGTCAGGGATCAAAGTAAAATTTTAATTTCGAACTTACACAAAAATAGGGGTCGCGTGTATGACTTTTTAATGTGACATCGGATCAAGAAATTTTTCTTAAAAGCGAAAATATACCCGGTTGTCTAAATTGACTTTGAGCACGATACAAAAAATGTATTTGTAATTAGATAAGAAAAAGTGTTATTTCATTACGCTTATTTTGATTTCAAAATTAAAAACATCTTCTTCCAAAAAAAAAAAATGGATGCGATTTTTTTATTCTGTCCATCAAGTCCGCGAAAGTTCCCAAAGGGTCTTGCGCAATGTTAAAAAAATTTATTTTTTAACGGCACGTGCTACTTCTCACACTCTAATTAACGTGGTGCCCATTCGGAGCCTGCGAAAATTTCATTAGACTAGCAATCGGAATGGCGCACAGCTGATTTCATGCGAATGAGATTCGAGAGTGGTTGTTCCCTACGGGAGATCTGGGTCGAAGGAGATGAATAATGGGGTAGAATATGAGAAGTTTGTCGTGAAGAGTCCGCGTGTGGGTAACAGGGCAGATCCCTCGAAGCGTTCATTTCGCAACACAGCACGTAATTCAATTTCCATGTTATAATTCCACTCGTGTTTCCCATAAGATTTTCATGGGTTCTGGAAATCGTATCGGGTTTCACGTAGGATTTGAAATATGCACCGTCAATTTTACATGTAAAATCATTTCGACTGCGCGCCACTCGGTCGTTCAATCCATCGCCCGGGAATCCGGCATCGACAAAGAGTTATCATTATCACTGTTCGATGATTAAAAGCCCCTTTCGGCCTTATAACGTTTATTTTATTCGCAAAATTGACAAGATCCAATTTTTTTATTTTACTTCGCAAAATCCACTCCAAGAAATTGCATCGACTCCCTCGCTCTTCTATTTCACGAAATTTCAATTGTATTTACCCTGGGTACACTAGGGGTTCAAGAGGGTTAAAAAAATTAAGTGTACTCGTCGCTCCTTATGTATCTGAATATATAGTGATATATGGTGTATACAAGCTCAGCATCGCCGTATCCCAGGAAGCAAGTTGCGCGCAAGAACGAAAGGGGTGGGTCTGCCACCCACTTTTTATCTTAGCTAGTTTCCGGGATGAAATATCGGGCAGCAGTCTCGGGCCTCCTCCCGTCCTACCTTCTCTTCATTCCGGCCCTCTTCAACTCTTTGCAAGAGTTTCGGGATGGCCGCTTATACAGACGTCTAACACGAGTGGTGAAGAAAGAAAAAAAAAGGTCACTTACCACTGGATCTTCGTCCTGGATGTGCTGCGTCTGGTCCTTATTCTCAATTTTACGTCTTTGTGGGTCCAGGACGTGATTTGACGGCCGAGATCAGTTCGTGAGATGAGTTGATTACTGGGCCGATCAATTTTGCACTACGCGAATTTTCGAATATGGAGAACTTGTTTACTTATCTTTCCAAGATAATTTTCGGATATACTTCTTTACTTATCTTTCCAAGAGATCGATATAGGAAACCGGCTCTCGGAAGACTGAAGCTTCGCACTTACACATCCTTCCGGTTACCGATCAGTACCCCCTCCCACTCGAGTACTGATCGGCAAGCACTGCCATCCTGCGACAAATTTTGAAACTTCCACTATTCGCAATTGTCTTTCGTCTTGGCTCTTTGTCTCTGACCTACTGGCTGTGTCCTTGTTATTTATTTCTCCTTTTCGGTAGTCGTTAATACGCTGTACTCTTCCTAAATTGCACACTGGGAGCACAGTGTATTAAATATATATATACAATATTTTTTTCAATTTGCAAAATGAGTTAATAGGACCAGCAACACTCAAAATACTCGACGTTAGACGTAGGGCGAAAGCATTAATATCCACTTAGCGAAGAGTCAACGAATTCTGCCAGCCCTTATAAGCGAAGAAGAAAACGACCCCTTCGAGCTGTCTGTATATTCGATTACACAGTCAGCCGCCCTAATAGAAATTATATCTTGACTCTTCTTAATACTTTGTAATGACATAGGGAAATTAGATCTGAACATTTCCCGTTATCAAAGACGTAACCAAATGATTTACTTTAAAAGTCATTATCCCAGTCTTAAGATTAACAGGGGGTAAATTACATTAATTAATTTTATAATTAACACTTTCACGCTTTGCCGTCATCCAAACTGCACGGACCGTCATTAGGGATTAAAGTAATGTAAAATGACATACTCCCGTTATCGTTTCTTATTATCTAATTACAGGATGCCTAACGAGAGCGCTCCGATCTGCGGATGCGGAGTGGTTTTGGATTTGCCGAAATCGCGAAACGGCATGACGGCTATTTCCACGAAAAATCTTACGATCCTGATACCAAAGACATCGAAGCAGTCGAAGTCGGAAGTGCGCGGCGGTAAAAAACAAACGGAGGAGGAAGAAGCGCCGAAGCCACAGACACCGGATACCGGAAGTACCAGTTCCGTGACGGAGCAAAGACGGCCTGGAAAACATACGAGTAAGCAAAAGAAGCGTCTGAACTCATCGAGAAGAACGCGAAGTGCCGAAAGGTCGGATTCCCATTATACATATATAGGTAAGACCACACGAGCTCTTATCAATGATTGATATGAAGATTTTATCGTAATTATCGTAATCGACTTCCGGTGTGAATTTTTATCTTTTTTTACAGACTCCGGCTCGAGTGTGCTGTCGGGTAACGGTATACGGGAAAATACTATACCGGAAGCTCTATACTCAACCGTTCAAGATTCGCCTAACAGGAATGTCAATGGGATGAGTAGCAGTCAGGTCAATGGACAAAATCGACCTCAACCGGTCTACAAAATTCCGTCAATGACGTCACCACCTCCGACGTATGACGTAGCAATGTGGCAGGTGCGTAAACAATGCATTGATTTTCTGTATGTATTTTTTTTTCGTACTTTCGATAATAATAATAAATTATATTAATCTGTATATAAGGGAAATTTTGGTAGGAAAAATTGGTAGTTGGACAAAGTTTTCAGAATTTATTATTATTTGAGCGAGCATGAAATTTTTTTTTTTTTGGTAAAAAAGTTTTTTCACATTTTGTCGATCCAGCTATCTGGGACACATCCGGAGTATTACGTAAAGTGACGTAGATCCGTATTAGAGGAGACAGTGGAAGCCAGTGGCTAACTCAAAGAGAAATATTCTCATTCCGACGTCTCCACGGTTTTTCGGCGCCGGGACGCCCATAAATTCTCTGGAATCAGCTCCCGCACAACTATTCCCAATTCCAATTCCTGTTGGGGTTATATACCTATAACTAACGTCTCATGGAAACAGCGGCTGAATGATTGCGCGTGTAGGAAAAAGTATTTCAATAGAATTTTTATTCTGGTTTTTTTTTCTCGCTTTTTCTTTCGTTCTACTTTATGTTTTAACGTCGCGACGCCGTGCGTCGAAATGGGTTTATTTACGTTGAATTTAGAAATTTTGTAATTTAATGGTTGTCGTAAAACTCGTTTTTTTTTTTTTATAGTTTTCCGAAAATTATAGACTTTTAATAATTGTGATACCATTTTTTTTGGAAATTTTGAATTACGTTATTGTAAACTGTCTTCGCATAAATTCTTGTGAAATCTTTAAACAGCTATGTTCTATAATATGACCAAACTTATATATATGTATACTTATATACATATATTATATCGTTTTTCCTTTTCACTCGTTTACACAAAAAATTCAGACCAATTTATATACACGATTTGTCTTCTTTTTTTTTTAACGCGCCTGAAAATTGCCCTCGTGTCCACTGCGGTTATTACGTCAATTTTTGTCTACACGCGCGAATTCCTGTACAGGCGATGTGCGATAAATCCCAAAAAAGGCAGATAAATGAAGGAAATCCGACAGATTATTCACCCCCTATTTAAAGCCGATGACAGGATCCCAAAATTCATGCTCGATTAAATCAAAATAGTATCGTGTCAAAGATTATGACTGCTTTAAAAAGAAACGAAAGCGTATAAAAAATAATTTTCAATGGCATCCGATCGTGTGCACTGGACCGAGGAGAATGAAAAAAAAAGCAAATAAATTCAAGATAGCAAATGAAGCAGTAACATTATTTATCGTGATATCATGATTATAGGTCATCCAGTATGTATTTGAATTGAATCGAATCTTTCTTCATTAAAAAATTTCGACTACCTCCAAATTGCCAATTTCGAATAATAGTAATTTTTTTTTCTTTAACCCATAAATTCTTAAAATTGCACGTATAACGCAATGCGTCTAATTTCGTTAAATTTATCTTTTACTCCGAGTACGTATTATATTAGTACGCAATCTTGCAACTGCCCTGCATTATGGCTGTTACGTCCTTACTACACTATTGCAAAAAAATTTGCTGCTTGTTTCCATTGACGAGACGCATCGCTTAATTTGAATAACTTTAATATTTCACCATAGCACAAGGATTCACGGTAAAAGATTCTCTTTTCGAAGAGGCGAACGGGAAAGAAAAGTGAAAAAAAAAAAAGAAAATCGCATTACTCGACGAAATACTTGAAATTAAAATATTCACGTAAATCAAGAAAATTATTCGTGCACGTTCTAAGAATGTATTCACTTTCAATATAGATCCTAACATTCTCATTAATTAACATAGCATAACTTTCAATAACAATAACAATACGTCCACGTGTATCAACAAACTGAAACTCAATCATTAACGTATTAGGGGGACCGAAAAGTAATAAAAATTTCTTCGATGAGCTCGATGAAAAATCGAAGGACTTTTTTAAAAAGGGAATCGAACAATTGCCTTTGCGCTGGGAAAATGCGTTAGGAAATGATGGAAATTATTTTGTTGATTAGCATTTGAGATTTCTTTAATAAATAAATGTTTTTCGCAAGCAAACAAAATTTTGATTACTTTTCGGTCCCCCTAATAAATAACCATAATATTCCAAACACTGATTAATTAATGAGAAACAAGCAATCCGATCGGCTTCTGCTAATTATCTATACTCACTAATTAACGCACCTGAGTCGGATAAATCGCGTAGCGATGTAATTAAGAAGTTTTTAATTTTGTTCGTAAAATAAAAATTAATTTCATTAAAAAGTTCATTTCCCTCCAGGGGGGCACAGCATCCCTCTGTTCAGGTACTTTCATATGTGATATACCGTACGTATATGAATTACGTACATAGGTAAATAAGTACGTGAATTGTTGAATGGCTAAAATAAGGAAAACGAGAAAAGGTAGATATACGTGAAATAAAATGAAAAAAAGAAAGAAAACGAAAGGGCGCAATTCAATTTGGAAAATTCAGTGCGGCACCGAGTGGTTGGCAAGTTATGCGCTGGCTGATTCGGCGATTCTCAAGCCCAAATAAAAGAGACCCCCGTGACTCCGGCTATAGATTCATTCAATAGCCTTAGCAGCCCTTGTCCCAGGGCGACTAGGGGCGGTTTTGGAAATTCAAATGTGACCTGGACAAGCCCGTAAAAGGTTGGACCCAATGGTAGTATACGCTTTACATAATGTGACTTTCAGGCGAGGAGTGAAGGATGAGGGTAGTTGCCAAAAAAGGATCGAAGGGGTAAAATCGACCCCTAACCATTGCGCAATTGAGGAAACGTATTTCACGAAATTTCGAAACCTCGTGATTCATCCCCAATTAAATAGAATACGAGATTTCAAAATGAAAAGATATAAAATTCCTTTTTTTGGACAGTCTATATTTTTCGAAATTTCGATTAATTTTATTATTTAGTATATACCTATATATAGTAGACGAAAGTCGTGTAAACGGGATTGCTACATTTCATTGAGTCTATATGCATATATACTATAGGTAAACATACCTGTTTCTATTCAGATTTTTTTTTCAATCCCAAGGATCCTTATAGGTTATTGAAAATGATTCAAATAAATCATTGAGTTGCGACAATGAGAGACTCCGTTATTCATGATATTCGAGATAAGGGGTGATACATAAAAATTCAATTCAAAGTCCATGGTGAGCAGTGAGTGTGGATAAGCAGGAGATCACAGAAAGGGTGCGTAAGGTCCGTTTAGAAATTCTTTGGTCGTTTTGGAGAGCGAGAAAAAAAAGAGAGAGAGAGGCGAGGGGAGAGAAAAAAAATGATGCCACCAGACCGCCATAGAACCAAGTAAAATAAAATAAGGGAATCATTTCGTGAAATTGAATCGAGCCGCTCCTACCGAGTTTTCCTTTTCCACGTACCAGCAAATGTCACGTCACTAACGCGAAGAATTCTTTTCAGTTTTTCTTTATTTTATTCTGGTCCTTGCGCAGATACATATATATGGGAGAACGAACAGCGATCATTCGATCGTGTTGAATTCGATTTGTATCGATCAATAGCCAATCCCCTTGTAGTTGGGTATGAGGTTCGGCGTTTCTTAAATCATGTTACATGTATATATATATATATATATGTGTGTATATATATATACATATATGTTCTGATGTAATTTCAGTGAACTCAGAGAAATAGTTACTGAAAAGAATATAATTGAAACTTTCTTTTCATTCGTCTTATTCTCCTTTCTGTGGTTAGAAATCAATTGACGAATGCGATTGGATGAATTTACGAATTTTATTTTTTTCTGTTTTTCTCTCTTTGCTTTTTCTTTTTTCTTTTATCTTCGATCCTTAATAGCTGTCAGCTATCCAGCTTGTGAATAGGCGAGGTTCTACAGGCAGAATCGTTTCAGAATTATAAAATGGATAAAACCGGATATTAGTGTGGATTTGCAAGAGACAAGAACAGGACATTAGGGATATTAAAAAATTGCTTTTAGATCCTTTCCAGTCATATCTTCAGCTTGGCGGCTCTTAAAGTTGATATACGATATTATTTATTCATCAGAAATGTCTGACAGTTTGAATACTTTTGTCGCTCCTTAGCACTTTTTATTTTATCATTTATTTTTTCTACTCTTGAATTATTAATACAGTGGGTCGAATACTGATTACGAAACTTTTGGAAAATTGTAGATTAGGTGTCAGAGTTCACGAGCGAGCAAACTCCATGATCACGTCGGGATCAAAATTAAACTTAAAATTCATCACGAACACGTACAGGGTCGTGCGCTTTTTTCGAACTTTGAAACTTAAATATTTTTCCAACTCCAGAGAATTTTCGAAAAGCTTTCATTAAAAAGCACGTGAAATCCCAGATAAAAATTTCACTACGTGGTAAAGATCAATACGAGATTAATTTTTTAAACTGTATCTCATTATATCATACAAGACCATCCCACACTTGAGACATACAGATGAATTTCGCGATTGATCAATCAGATGAAAGATCAGATCTCTCATTGAAATTATATAATCCTTGACCTGGGTCAAAAACTTCTGATAACCTGTTACAGTCAGGTCTACCACCGTCCTACGAGGAATACCTGTGTCACAAATATGCAGTGATAACACGATCACACACTCCACCGCCACCCTGGTCAGATTCGACTCCCAGCATCCAGCAGACACGCAGGGACCTCCTCGCGAGTCAGCCTGAGCTACGTGAATTTCTGACCCACTTAAGGCAGCGGGCGCAGCATATTAATAATCAACCCACTCAACAGCAACAACAACAACAACAACAACAAGGGGTCCTAAGAGATACAACCTGCCTGTCAAATCAGCAAGCCCTCAGGAAGCAAACGGCCAGGACGCAACGTCCACGTGCGCCACCTGTCAGGTGAGTTGACACGAGATCATCCAGATCCTGAAGTCATTTCCAGATTCCAAGACCAAATAATTCATAGACTCCTCCTTACACACCCTGTAAATATGCAATACGAATCTCCAAGGGTTACCAACCCCCTGGCCAATCCAATCAAATTACTCATTACCAACCTTGTGTAATTTCCCTCAAGTATTACACTGACTCATACGAAACGGCTGCCGTTTTCCAGATCACAAAGTGAAAGTCGTGCCCAGCAGCAGAGAATCACGACCATGTACGAGGACAGTGCATTCTGCATGGAGACCACAGTGATCCAATCAGTCTTCGACAATGGAATCTCCTTTTGCAGTGTCATGTAAACGCGTTATCATTGCCTGTGGGATTATAATCAATCGATCAATTAATCACAACGCCCATTTGTGGTATCGCACGGATTCACTGATAATAAGGTGGCCACGTGTCTGGGAGAAAGCAATTTTTGAAAATGAGATTGCTCTCTTTTTTTTTTGGCAAAATAATTTTGCCATTTTTTTCAAGGCCAGTCGTGACTGTTAGACCCGTGCAAAAGGACCGCGATTGATTTTGCGACTTTTAATAATTATGATATCGTCTATCTGCGTCTTGTCGATTTAATGACGATTTCTATTAGCCAATTTTTGCGAAATTCGCGATTTCGAGATATTATCAAAAATTTTTTTTTTCCTTCCGGTCGGATAACGAGAGCTCACGAACGATTGCGAAAACTTTCGTATGAAAATGATAAGAGAAAATCTTACATCATATAAATATATATATATATATACACGTATTATTATTATTATTATTATTATTATTATACGGCCATAAGGATCTCCATTTCGTACGCGAATTTTCAATTTTTAATTATAACTTCAACCAAGTGCTATAGACCTGCCTAAGATAATTCCTAAGGAACGCAAAAGTCTTTTTGCGAAATTTAATAAGTCCGGGGAAAAAAAAATTCGAAATTTATTCCAAATGAGAAATGAGAATACCTATACCAAGCAATGGAAATACGATAAACCATTATTTTCTCCTGGCTGGTCCAGGCCAACTTTTCATCCTAATATCGTTAGGCGTGCTGGTACGCTTTCGCCTAATTACTATTTTACGCCTCGGTTTGCCTTTTTTTCTACTGAAAAACTTTTATCGGAAGTATCGCTCGCTCACCATAATCGCCATACTTATTACGGTACTAATATTTTTCATCCTAGAGATTAAAAAAAAAAACGAGAAGGAAGAGAAAAACGCTAAAATATCGATAAACGATTCTCCACGCCGTTCATCTCCTATCGATTATCAATCGATACGTGAAACGAGCATAATATCGGAAAAAAAATGTTTATTCCTCCATTTAAAAAAATAATGTCTTTTACGTATCGAAAAAGAAAAATGTCAAAATAAATCACATAAATTAATCCCAACAGGACGATTTCTAAGCGGATTAATGAAAGTATCAAAATCTGAGGAGCTGAGAATTTTGGAAAAATTAAAAAGAAAATGATGTAATAAAAGTTATTCGTCATCCCTGCTAATTATAATTAATTTTAATACGCGTAATTGATAATATTTATATCGCAATATTCCATTAACGATTCCTACGCTATTTCCATACAATGAATTTTCACATCTAGGTTTACGTTGAGTCTCGCGAATTCAGTCAGATCTTTCGAACACTTAATTACTACTTTAATTAGCGTCAATCATTCTTACCTAAGGTTACTATTATGATATTATATATTGTTCTCATACTGTACATGTACTTGGCCATACTTATATTTGATATAGACATTTACAAGTAACGAATATTTTAGATGTAACCTATAAGCGTACATAGATATATATATATGTATATAAATACATAAAGGAACATAAAATATATATATACATATATATAAATATATAGACTGTCCTAACGACATACAAAACATACAGTAGAATGTAAAGTCGATGTTAACACATGGTGTGTAGATTAGAAATTTTCGTCAACGAATGACTGGGGATGTTGATGAATAATTATTACGATTAAATGTAGCGTCAAATCAAGTAGAACTTAATGATAATGAAAAATTATGTCGAGTGATAACAGCTCGAGCAACCTCCAGAACTTCCAAAGATTCGAATCAACGTCATTTTCTTATTATTTTATCATTGAATCCCTCTGGTATGGGAATTGCGGCCGTATGTTTTTTTTTTTTTTGGGAAATTATTTATTTTCATTAAAAAAAATATTTTTTGCTCATTGACATCACTGAGAGGAAATATAAAAAAAAAAATTGGACAATTTTGATTAAGAGTAGGGTAAGCAATACAGCGAGTATTGATTATGAAAATTTTCGTGTTTGATATAAAAATATGATAAAAGAGAGAGAGAGATAATGTCACCAGGAAAATTTTCGTGAACAAAAAATCGCGAACGTGTTCGGAATTTGGAAACGATTTTATCGGAAAGCAATAAGTGAATTTTGATAAGAGATTCGAATATGGGTGGGATCAATGCGTGGAACTGTAATCGTTTAAGATATAAGATGTTAAAAATGTGTTAACGAGGCTGATTGGAATCTTAAGGGATAAGGTGTATGAGATAAATGAAATTTTGAAAACGTGAATCAAATGGACGAAAATTTGAAACTAGAAGCTGACGGGAAAAAAAAAATAGCCTCTTATCTCCACCTCAGTGTACGACTTGCCAACTAAATTTCAATGATAATGAAATTTGCATAATGAACGGAACATAAAATCAGCCGCCCCAGTAACGATTGTAATTGAAAACCGTGAAAGGTGAATAAACATAATTAAATAATTAATACAAAATTATAAGAGCAATGCGATAATCTCGTAGATGCGAAATGATGAAAAAAAAAAAAGATTTTTTGAGACTATCGACTCTGTCGAAGTCATTAGCCATTTAGCGTATTCCGTTTAGCCTCTATTGCGGATTATATAAGTACGTAGCCCTTGGATAGACGAAAAGAGATGAAAAATTTTGAAAAAAAAAAAATTATCATTCAAGCGAGGCGTTGAAGGGAAAGATATTATGTATGTAAAATTTATTTAATCGAGACGACACGTTCCACCCCTAATGTGAAAGAATACGATACTAATTAATAATAATGGCGTAATTAGAGAGTCATGGTATAAATCTTAACTTAATTTTAAGGTACCTTAACTCTTAAGCGTTATACAAGATACAACGATTTTCTCGTCACTTGCAAGGGAATGATGCTTAAGCACGATCAAAGTATTAGGGAAGAATGAAAAGCTGATAAGGAACAAGTCAGAGATAAGGGATTTTTCTAAATTTGCTATTTTAACAGAATATTGAGTTTTGTAAAAAAAAAAAAATTTTTTTGAACAAATATTCAGAATTTTGTATTCTTTTTTTTGTTAATTACACAACGATATACCGTTAACGAACATAATTATATCCTGAGATTATGATACACGAGTTATGACGAGCGACAGCCGTAATTTTCATGCAGAGAATTAATTTTTTAAACATTGTCAATTATTCGTGCACTTTTTATAAATCTTTCTTTGCAATTCCGACGGGAAAATCGCGTTGCATTTTTGATGTCGTAGTTGTGTCACGTCTAAGCGCACATTAAGCCAGCATTTTACCGAATGCATGTGAGTAGGCAGGTTTTCACTTTGAATATCAAGTCATCGAAATGTTGGATGAAACGGCTTCGAATTTTTTTCAAAATTACAGTGTCAAATTATTTCGGACGAGAAAGGAATTATTATTCGATTTCGTTATAGAAACAGGGAAATTTTGGTTATCGTGATGTAAAGTTGCTACTCGAGAGAATTTTGAAAATAAATATATATGTAGAGACAGGTAGAACTGCCAAGAGCGAGTAATTTCTAAAAACTTTTCAAGCTCGCGTTTTGCGAGCAAAAATCAACGAGCTCCTTGAAACTTTGACTTTTATCGCGACTTTTTTTGGACATTCGATAATTTAAATTTTCTATCCATTCATTTTTTTCACGTCAACAATTCGACGTAATAAAAGAAATTCAAAATTCAATCGATGAGAACTTTTTTTGGAAAACTCACATCTCAATAAATATTTTGTGCGTAAGACGAGAAAAATAAGAAAACAAAGTTGTATTGTCAAATCCGGTACAGCGTAATACAGAATTTCATAAATGTCATTTCTGCAATGTGAGCCCTGAAAATTTTATTTTATAAACTTTCATCTCGTATTATCATTCGGGAAATTGCATTGACACGAAAAAGTCTTTTTTGAAAAAAAATTCTTACAATTAGTTATATCGATCGTCTTGTCGAAGCCTATTAATATATTAAATACGGTTTCATGAGTGAAATGAAGGTCGTGCGGGATCAGTAAACTCTAAGAAAAACAACACTTTCCGTCGTCCTGACGAATGATTTTTGGGAAAGGTACAAGTTTTTGGCAAGAGAAAAGGAGGAAGAAAGATAAAGGAGAAATATCGAGGGAATTTGTATTTTTGTATGGGAATTGTTTTGTAGGCTTGCGACCGTACATTGTTGATTCGTTAATTGGGGTTGTTGGTAATAAAGTATCGTGGGCAGTATGATTATGCCAATAATAATAAGAAAAAAATATATACTATGAATAACATTGTGAAGATATTACATGATGCTATATATATATTATACTACATGTTGTGTATATTATAAATGTTTAGAGGACCAAAAAATATAATCTACTGATGTGAAGCAACAGTTCTCCAATTTATTCTTTCATCAATATCCAAAAAATCTATGTTCCCCAATTTAACCACTTACACATGCACAATACCAATAACGTATAATCCATCCTTCCTTTCCTCATGGCTGCCTCCTCCAATGAGGAGATGTGCCAGTATTACGTATAATAATATTACAAAACATTTCAACCACAGTGAAGATTTTCAAAGACGAAAAACAAAAAAAATATACTGAATTTTCTCATTCGCGACAGACGCGAGAAACGCTAATTAAGAGACAATCTATTTACCTGTGTATATCGCGCATATAAATTTGCCTCGGAGATGGCGCTGCTGGTCAGGCTAGAATCGCCCGATGCTGATGCTTAGTAGGAACTTGAGAAACGTCAACCATAAGCATTAAATTTCCAGTGATCACAAATTATTTTACGTTACGTCATCGCGGCCGAATATACTCCAGAGGGACAAATTTCCACCGTTCAAAGCTTCTTTCGGAAAATGAAGTGGTTCGAAGGAAGTATCAACGAGGCTGTAGCAACCTCGAAGTTCAGGAAAGCGATTTTCGTCGTATTCGTCGAGGGTGTGTACTCGCTCTTGAAGGTTATGTCAGCATCGATTCATCACTCGCACAAAGATTTCCTTGATTCTTTCATCTCTACTGTTATGACATTTCTTCCTACCAATCATCGTGACCTCTATCCCAGCAATTTTAGTTTAATAAAATATTTAAACATTCAAGTAGAATTATCATTATGAGTTTCAAGTGACTGTTAACCTTGTTCCCGTTTTCTGCTTATTCATTCTCTCGCTTACCTTATGTGTCATTAATTTGTTCGTATATTATGATCTGTTCGTTTCTATTGAGCATATTCATGCATATTTTTGTTTCTATGTACATTATGAATATATCATATTACATCCTTGGTTGGGTTATGATTGTATTATTATATTTTGAACTTACAATGTGTTTTCATAGGAAAGGATGATACCTCCATTCAATTCGCTAATGCTATCAGTGCTGACGAGGTATCATCACGTTTGCAACAGGATGATTTTGTTGCTATAAGACTTGAAAGTGGCTCCGACACGTATAGGTTCTTTGCACAAATTTGTATCCTTTTCAGAACTCAAGCCTTGGAAAAGATCCTGAGTTCTATATACATAAAAATATTTTTTTAAAATACACTACATTCCTTAACACCTATGATCAGATCAATTGGTACCAGTACCATCTTTGTTTTTTATTGGAGAAAATGGCAGTCCATTAGAAATTGTTGCTGGTAACACAACAGCCTCTGAACTGTTGATAAAAATTGATGGAGTACTGGCAAAAGTAGGTAAAGGAACTAAGAATTCGTCGACTAACTTAATACAGGTTGAACAGAAAATCGCAAGTGCTACAAATGCTACTAAGACTCCAGATACTAATGCATCTTCAAGCTCTGAAATAGAGACTTTGCAAGAACAAGTTAACCCCGAATCTAAGACTGAAAGTAATAGCAATAGTCCAACCCCCAATGAAAGTATACCACCAGAGACATCGAACAGCACAGAAAAAGTTCAAGAACCTGCAACGAGCACTTCCGAAACTGCAATAAAAGATGCAGAGCTGTCAGCAGAGGTATAAGAATAATTTATTTTTAAATATATTATTTAATATATTTTGGAATTATTGAAATCACAAAAACAATTAATTGTGTTCAGGAAAGAGTGGAAAGGGCACGACAGTTAATTGAACTGCAAAGGAAGCAACGTGAGGATGAAGAAAAGCGCAAGGAACGCGAACGAGAGCTGGAACGTCGTAGAATGGGCCGTGACGTTCAAAAGATGCGTCAAAAGCAACAAGATCTGGAAATCAAGCAAGCGCATGAAGAGAGGATGCGAGAGAAAGCTGCAGAAACAGCTGCGAGAGAGAAAGTGAAGCAACAAATCGCTCAGGATAAATTGGAACGCAAGCAAAAAGAATTGGCACTTCAGGTACGCAGACTCATTAAGCCTACTTGTTCCAATAAAACAATCCACTTAATGCTGCAACTATTCACATATTATAGCAACAAGCTGCACAGCAACAACAAAACCAAGAGCAACCCAAGCCCCGTACAGTAATACCCAGCGATGCTAGCATAGCGAGGATCCAATTCAGGTTGCCTACAGGAACACCACATATGGGCCAGTTCGAAGCATCTAGTACTTTGGGAGCATTAAGAACTTACGTAGTGCAAAACATAGAACTACCTTTCACACATTTTGCAATGTCTACAACATTTCCCAGGAGAGACCTTACAAACCAGGATGACAATAAAACTCTCTTGGAATTGGAATTGGTCCCCACTGCCGTAATTCTAATTCTACCCTTGAAAAACGTAAGTAAGCGAAACCATCCTGCGCCCAGTAATCATTAACAATTTATTCATTTTTCTAGGCAAACATCACATCTGCTATAATAACTAACCAAGATGTCGGATTTCTTTCTCGCTTCATGTGGGGCATCTTTGCACCGATTATTAGCATATATAATTACGTACTAGGTTACTTCTCGGGAAGACCTCGTAGAAACCCTGAAAGACAAAATAATACTCCTAGTACCAGTGGAGCTACTGCCAATATCAACAGATCACCTACCAGTCAACCTCAATCGTCTGGGTAAATTGTGCTAAATAACAATTTATACATAATACAAGATGTTAACCTTAAATTTGAATTTAGGCTTACCAGGAGGAATATAGACAGTCAAGGTACTACGACTATTCGCGCCCAGGGTAACATTCACAGACTACATTCTGGAGGTGATGACAACGACGAAAACAACACCTGGAATGGGAATTCCACGCAGCAGATGTGAAGCATTAAAAAGTGAAAAATGAAAAACGAAATCTCATTGTCCAGAGATTCAAGAAAAATCCTGCTTATCAAAGAGCGTCTAAAAATTGAAAATGTATCGCGCTCAATATAATTCATCTCGGGCGATGCCTGGTACTGGACTATGCAAATTTTGTTAAAGAGAATTTGATCTTGGGCGTGAAGAAAAGTGATCATTGGAATCATTTCCATGATAATTAAAAAAATTCTGTATGACCTTTAAGAAGCTCAAAATTTATCCAATATATATTTACCACTGTCACTTATCCGATAAAATATTCTAATCGACATAAATAAACAGTACAGTTGCACGATTTTGATTTAATTCACGATTTTCTATATCGATAAACATTTCGCAAAATATTACAGTGTAAACGCAAAAGTCACGGAACGGCGAGAGAGTCTTAACAATCGTCTTAAACAGTAAATGAAGCTATTATTTTGTTTAGACAATTAGAGAGATCACGTAATTATTTAAACAATGTATTAATTTTTCCTCTACGAATTACGGACCAAGATTGATTAGATTTAATTAATAATTTCTACTAGAATACACATAGTGTAGATGACCTACCGCGACTGGCATTGGGTAGCTTTTAACGGATCGGACAGAACTAAAATAAAAATAAATATGTATTTTGTTCCTGTGGTTAAAAATAAACTTGAATTTTCATTGGACAATTTTTCATTACTGTCTTGACCCATTCTTCTCACATTCCTGCAACATGTCCGCCTACTCGGTTGATACGGCCAACCAATATCCTTTAAGAATCCACAAATACGACTATTAAAATTCCAATTTATTTTCTTGTTCTACAAAACACAGCTGTAGCGCGAACAAGAAATCGCAACAAAGCTTTCCCACTGCAGAAACACGAAGCCAAAAGTATGTTCAGACAAAGAACATACAGTCCCTGACAATAGCACGTGTAACACGTTAATTAGCCAGTAATGATGAACGCGCTCAAATTCAAACGTCAATTACGCGTGAAATTATTAAACGTTTCTCCACTGTTCCGAGTGTCACATTTCAGTCAATGGAACCATGACGAATTGCAGAACCACCAAAAAAAAGGGACCAATAGCCATTTTGAACCCTGACCCATCCAATTTATCACACAAAAAATAGATACTCTAACAACCAAGCGTTCAGCCATTATTATTGACCCAATTATTCGATCAGCTCTGAAATTTAAATAATGGTAACAGCCAGGGGGTGAGGAAAAAGGGGGGTTATCACGAGGAAAAAATTATCACGGATATCAATGCCAAAAATTTATTGTCTAATCGAATATCTGTCATCGTACCAATAATAGATTTGTTTCTCATGAAGAAGCACAGCTTTGCTCTCCAGTGATTTATGTGTTTCTTATCACGATATATCTATATCAGATTAAAATTTTAAAAAATTTTATCAGTATCGTGAGAATTAATACGTTTGAACGGTACGACAGATTTGATTTTGGACTATGAGAGACGTAACACTTATTAATTGATGTTCTATGCCGGAGACATAAATTTATGGGACCCTCGTTACCACCGTTTAGCAGTCCTGGGTGTCATGCTACGAGATCATTAAAAGCTCTTTCTGAAAACGCACGTGCTTGCCAAGCCACGCCCACACTACCTTACGATTGGCTCGTGCTGTCGTGACGTTATATCCACGTGGCTTTTTCGAACCGCCCTAAATGCCAAAGAATTTGAGTTCGCTGCCAAAAAAAATGTTGGACACCGCTCTCTGACAGTGTCTACTCTAACTAATCCCGCGAACAAGGGGTGCTAATGGATCAGTATGGTTTCAGAGTCAATCGCGGTTGACAGAAACTTAGTTCTATGAGTTGTTGGAGGTGCAAAACAGTCCAAATTTGAATTAGAAAGTATAAAGCTTGAAAAGGTTGACCAGAAAGTATTTTTAAGGAAAAATATCAAAACTTCGTAGGACGTCAGTGAACCAACAAAAAAAAATTAAAATTCTTCATCTCGATCATGAGATTATAATGCGAGAGATTAAACGACGTGGATAAAAATTCTTTTCAAAAATTAAGATAATTCAATTTCCGCGTGGTGATTGTGAGGTGCGTTTTAACAATGGCGGAAGAAAAGTCAAAGTCTTTGATAGAGTCCTCGAAGGTATCGGTCCAGCCGGTAGAGAGTCCAAAGGTATCGGCATTCAGTATAGAGAGACTTTTGGCATCGAATAAAAAATTCTTAAGGGATGAAAAATTGGTACCACAGCAATGCGTCTGTCCGTCGCACAAGTCTTATTCTTGTACAGAAAGTAAGTAACGGTGTCGTGTTTATTTCACGAACGTATAAACGTAATCAATACGAAATCTACGCAACAGTATACAAGGTCGGATCAATTTAAATCTAATTTCCATAATTCTTAAAAAAAATATATATAATAGCGTGCGAGGGTGAAACGAGACTGATGGTTGTTGCCGACTCCTCAATTTCCATTAATGAGGAAACAGAGCTGGAGGAATCCGACATTGTGTGTTCCACGTCACCAGAACCGGAAATCAGTTACGGTGAGTATTATCATTAATCATTAAAAAAAAATTCAACTAGTATCATAAGAAATTAAAAGAACGTATTCCTGTTCCCTCTTTCCCTATTTTTCAAAATAAAATCCAAATCATGCCTATCCGTCACCATCCCTTATCGTTTCATATCATGAAAATCATCAAACCCTTTTCAAATGAAATCATGATAACTTCATATTAGAGTCCAACAGGGAGATTAAAAATGGCCAGAAACGGAATCATATCTATGTAATTCATATTAAAATCTGTCAGTGAGTTTAAAAATTTTCAGAAACAAAATCACACCTTGTATGTACCATATTTCCTATGACCAACGAGGTTATCACGAAAATCATTAACCCTTCTCACATAAAAATCAGTACTTCAAGTTCCTATAAATACATAAATAATATGAAATTATATTAAAATCCATCAGGGAGTTTAAAAATTTTCAGAAACGAAATCACACCCTGTATATGTTTCCTATAATCAGCGAGGTTATCATGAAAATCATTAACGCTTCTCAGATGAACTCAGTAATTCAAGTTACTATAAATATATGAACAATATAAATTGATATTAAGATCCGTCAGGGAGTTTAAAAATTTTCAGAAATAAAAATGACACCCATGTATATAATTCTTATAATCAACAAGGGTATCATAAAAATCATCAACCCTATTCCACGCAAAATCAGTAACTTCACGTAGCGGGTCCGCCAGTGAGTATGATCCATTACTTCCTGCAACGATCCACGCCCACTCAATGTTTCTGTTCCTCATCCACTATTTATCTGTCTCCTGCTAATTCTGCCATGGAAACGCACCAGCAGGTTTCCTGCGCACCACCGAGTACAAGTAGCAGACTTGACTTCCCTCCAACTCTGACCCCAAGAAGATACAATAATCAATAAAAAAGAGATGTCAAGATAAGAATAAAAATCCAAAATCCAAAATCCAAATAGTAATCAGCCTTAATTCTCCCCAAGACAATTAAATGACAATTTAAGAACAACGAAGCCATGTTTGAAAGCCTACTGACTAATCCCCCAATTCCTCAATCCGCTTGATTTACCACTCTTAATGTTCTGTGCTATAAATTTGAGATCTAAGGAAAGCCAATCCTTGTTTCTACACGAATAAAGTCCCAAGCCGACAGGATCAGACACATGGGATACAACATAGGCATCTGAGGTCCAGAAAAAAAGGTGGCAGACGTCGCATAAATCCGTGGAACTTGAAACCCAAAAGGGAAGCTATTCAGCTCATACTAAAAACCAAAGTAACTACTGGAGTCAAACCGATCCAAACGACAAGGCCGTCCCCGGATGTATAATTTTCCATGAGATTAGGTAAAACAGTATCAAGCCGTTATGAGACATCTAGCCCCAATATAATCAACCGCCAAAGATCTTCCCCCTCCTTTGCCCGACTACTCGGAGTAATTTTTCATTTCCTTATCCCGCAAGTAAATGGCAAAATCTCCCAAAAATTAGTATCTATTATCAGATTTCAAAGTCTGTGTTACACGCACGCTGAGCCCTGGGCCGCTATAGCTCGCGTGGCTCATTCATCACCGAATAATTAGGAGACAAGTTCAGCGTAGCTCGCAGCAATTAGGTAAACTAGAAGGCGTGGTGTTCTATTCCTGATGCGTTGTCGCTCTTCTTTCTTTTCGCTCACCCTTCCACGAGGATCGAGATTCTCCACTGATGCTGATGCTGTACCAGAGTGAGACTCTCTGAAGATCTTTTTGCGCCTCCTCTCGTCCTCGACTCTAACAACCCTTCTTCTTTGCTCACCGTCTCTCTCTCTCTCTCTCTCTCTCTCTCTCTCTCTCTCTTTCTCTCATTCTGCTACCAGACCTCG
The DNA here is from genome assembly GCA_030142375.1 of Calameuta pallipes. Classification (NCBI taxonomy): domain Eukaryota; kingdom Metazoa; phylum Arthropoda; class Insecta; order Hymenoptera; family Cephidae; genus Calameuta; species Calameuta pallipes. Next base: position 310,168 of record JARQSW010000606.1, on the reverse strand, counting down.
TTCATCAATGCGACTCCGGGGTTTCCACTGCGACGACAAATGAGCCGGACGAGACGTTGGTTCGATGCTTTTTCTTCTTGTCTTCCTATTCCACGCATTTCCGGTTCCAAGGTACATTTTCACTTATTCGTACAAAAAGCAAATTTACGTAGTTTCCATGAGTACCACCGATTACAAAAATTGTCTATAAATATATTTTACGAATTATATTTTGAAAAGCTATTTTTTGTATATGCGATGAAAGTTTGCTTTTGAAAATTCTTTCAGCAGTCTATAGGTCTACGACTTGTGTGTTATAGCGATGAAAATTATTATGTATACAGTAGTTGGTGCGCCTTTGTAAACGCGCCATTGCACTATTAACCACAGATTCGCCATTGCGAATTGCTGCGACTCATTCTCGCCAATCTTAGTTTCACATGCAGTCGACTAACTTATTGGGGTACGGTTTTAGCCAAGCTCCAAGCGGATCCTCTTTCTCCTCGAGTCCCATACGCTTTCGGTGGTATCGGCGACGGCTGGGACGCGACGCCTAGCGTCCCGCAGGGACGCGCGGACAAAAACGCGAGAAACGCGACAATTACGTCGCCATCTGACAATTAGTAGCCGGTAAACGCTTCTTCGTGGGCCGCGGGAACCAGCCACGAATAGTTTCTTGGGATATTTATTGCCGCGTGGCGCAGCGACGTGCCACCTGAACCGTTTCCATGGAGGCGACAAGAAGTTTTCGGCTTTCAATGGGATCGGCAACGAAAATAACTGCATCCTTATTTACGAGCGACACTGTATCCGCATCTATAAAATAAAATTGTTAGTAAATTTGGAAATTTTATGAAATCGATAAGACAATCAATTATAATTAAATAAAATCGATCTTACATAATCCACGTGACAATTGGATACCCATCTTCATAATTCTCTGTCATATAACGAATATAGGTATACCTTGGGTATAACTGTAACAAGATATATTTCGACTTGGATAAATTAGCAGAAGATTATAAGATAATAGCAAAGACTCGTGTTCCAGTTTAAAAGTAAGTTTAAGCATGAAAAAAAAAAGAAAAGAAAACCCAAGAGACATTTCTCGCAGCAGACACCAAGTGTCATGTAGCAGAGTCTTGTATCTTTGATATAAATAATATGCGTGTAAGGATACCCATAGGCAAAGAAAAGGGGAGATTAATGACGATGAGAATTCTTAAGCGTAATTGAGCACGGCAGCCGTCGTGAAAATCGGGGTCCGCGTGGTCTTGTAATAATTTTTTGAAAAATTTTTCAAAACAAAAAATCACCCGTTTCAGAAGCCTGTACCAGCAGCAGTGGAACTAACTCTACATTGGAAATTGATAACAAGGCTCAGGAGACGCAGGGACGTAGCGCGAGTGCGTCCAGCGACGAGGAAAGAAAGAAAAGGCCGCGAACGGCATTCACGGCGACGCAGATAAAATCCCTAGAGGCGGAATTCGAGCGGAATAAATATTTGAGCGTAGCCAAGAGGCTGCAGCTCAGTAAAACGTTGAAGCTTACGGAAACGCAGGTAAGGATTTTGACAAAAAAAAAAATTTTCCAAATTTTGATAAGAGTTTATGCAAATCTTTGAAGTCTGATAATACACGTGTCGCGAGATCATCCTGATGACCTCAGGATGGCGTCTGCACCGAAGGAAGACGTCTAGCCTGCATATGTCTGTCCCCATCCCCTATTTTGGTCTCCCCTGAGCATTTTCAAATACCGATAATACCGGGACTGTTAGGAATTCGGAAACTGGGTGCCACTGTACGGAGATACGACATAATGATTAAGTTAATTTTCAATTAAAATGAATTTTTTCTATAAGATCTAGAGATTCGTAGAGAGAATTTATTTTCAAAATTGACTAAGGATAGCGAACGAGGAGATACTAATAAAAAAAAATAATCAATCAATGAAATTTGTATTTCTTAAATAATCAGTAGTCACTGAGAAGAATTTTTATGACCGCAAGATTTTTTTCTTCTTGTTGTGTCAAAAGGAAATCATTTTTCTACCGATAAATGGCAATATACGTCATGCACTTCCGCAGGGCGCCAACTTCGACACCTGAAATAGTTTAAGTCCCTTGTATCGAAGGGTGCCTTACGAACCCAGGGGTCAACTGTCTTTGAATTATGGCTCGCAGGAACGTGGTTGTACCACATGTGCAGGCGCCACAGTACGGCGCCAAGGGGATGCACGTACCCTTAAGACCAATTAGCACCTACCTACCCCATAGTTACAGAGCCAAACCCCATTAAAGTTATAACTCAGCAGAGTAGCAAAGGTATCATTGAAAGGAATGCCCTGAGCAGTGAAATTTAACAGCAAGAAAGATAAACCGGTTACTCGAAATTCAAAACCCGTTGAAAAACCTGTACAGCGTACCTACAGCCCTAAAAAAAAAAGATAAGGGTTCACGTCAGAATTTCCCGTAATGGAAACACTACTCGTCACATCCGGAAAAGAAGCGTTACCCTCAATTTAAGTTACAGTCAGAGTATCGCGTATCCCGAAAGCAGGAGTAAACGTCAAGGAAGTGTGTAAAATACTGTTGTAGAGTAAAAAAAAAAAAAGTTTAGAGAAAAACCAAAAAAATTTTTTGAACAACAAAAACCACTACGTGCATACGCTTAGTCGAAAAGCGTGCGAGACGCCAGTAAAATTTTGGAGTGTGCATTTATTCTGATAACTGCCCAAAAATACGTAGGGACCGTTTCTCGTGTCAAAACCGTCTTGAGATAATTATCTGGGTAATCGCAGGGGTTAGACGACTTTGTGGATGAACGTCTGACGTACTCTGGGTACTCGTAGTCACACGGTCTCTCAGTCAGTGAGACTCTCAGTATCCAAGTCTTTCAGTCTTACAGGACGCAAAGCGACAGATCAGAGAGAAGGAGACATGTCGGGCTGCAGACATAACTGTCACAATATTTCTCAGAGTTAACGAGCCGCTGCTCCCGCATCCTCGGTGTTACCGTTACTCCGCGTTCCGTCGTTTCGACGGCTTCACGAAAGGGTCCCGACGCATACGGACGTCGGACTTTGTCCCCGGCGCTTGACGTCGACCGAGCGGAGAGGCGTCGATTTTTTAATTAGGATATATTGCCATAGGATATTTCTACCCTAACGGACCATGTACTTTCTGAATAAGATCCTTACCCTCTTGGAAATGGGATAGGTAAATCGATGGAATGGCATTTTTTTAAGGTTAGGATTTCCGCTTTTGGATTGCTTTTTCTTCTATACGGGACTATACGGAAACTAGAAATATGGTTTGCATCGACTGAAGATAGCTCTTTAACATTAAAATCAGGTTTACCAGGTAACTTCAGGTAGTCTTTGGTCTGCATATGTGTGAATTTGACAATTTAGTTCAGGTACATTTTCCATGTTTGACTGAAACGTTGAAAATCGCCCACAGGCCTCGGTAGCGCAGTAGGCAGCGCGTAAGTCTCATAATCTTAAGGTCGTGAGTTCGATCCTCACCCGGGGCATAATTTTTGTCAGAATTCAGAGGAAATATGGTTATTAAATTAAGCATGTGTATAGGGACATATAATTATTTAGATTGTGAAAAGTATTGATGTACAGGGTGTTTTCTTTGACGGCAATAATTTTTTTTATCACAGATTAAAATCTGGTTTCAAAACAGACGAACGAAATGGAAACGGAAATATACGAACGACGTGGAATTACTTGCACAACAATATTATTCAAGCTTAGGAATTCCTGCACCCCGACCGATCTTTGTTGGGGATCGATTGTGGTGAGTATTTTGAAAATATTATAATTTTACGAGGAATAAGAATATTTTTATCTTTGCAGGTTTTTTAATTATCCAGGTCAACCCCAACAGGGCTCATCTTTATTGCCTCCGCATTTGGCACGCATGCCTTTACCACCAGCATTACCAATAGTACAACCGTTACCTAGCAATATTGCAAATGTACCACAAACTTCCGTTTTTCAAAATTTACCCACGAATCATACCACGCATCATCTTACGCAAAGATTGGACTTTAGGCATCAGCATAACCGTCAAGATTCTTGAAGGATAATTATAATGAGGGAGAGACATAGGAAAAAGTTGCCTTGCTGCAAAGCTATATTAAATAACAATGATGACTCCATTTAAAAAATAATGTAAAATTACATAATTGCATTTAAGAAGAGGATACGACGTATACGTGAAGAATAAATAATGATATTAGTAATTAAGTGGAGGCACGAGCCTCAATTTTTGAATGAGTCAAATTAACGATACAGATTGCCTATACTGAAACTTAGTATAGAAAAATATTTATGTGACTTAATGTTATTTTTTACTTTAATTATTAACGATAATAAGAAGCATAATAACAACGTGATTTCTTAACGAAATATGATAATGTATTTTATACGAAATTATTATCTAGTAGCCGGAGATAAAACCTTACTGACACCTAGGATTTTTTCATCGTGAGCTTCCTGATCCTGAATAATTTTTGCATATTTTTCATTTTCCCGTAGATCCTCCTCGTCCAGCATTTCCTGCATTCTCTGTTTGTAGCTGTAAACAAGTTTACCTCAAGCTAACTATTCCAATATTCATGAAGATAAACTTCAATCAGGCATGGGGTAGAACTCACATTTCACTGTCAGGATTGTTTTCCTGATTTCTACACTTATCCAGCTTCTTTTCTAGTGCTCGTACAACTTCCCGAGATGGAGGCTCCACACCTTTGGCCATGGAACGTATTTCTGAAAGGTGTTTACAGCTAGTACATACATCTACTCTGATTTACTTTGTCGATGCTCCACTTACTTCTGACAGCTTCTATTATTCCTGCCAAGTGATCTCTAGAGAACAGAGTATCAGTCACATAGTTATCCAAGTTGGCAGCTGCTCTGGAAGCTGCATGCAAAGTTGCAGCAAGTGCAACTTGACTTGGAGCATAAAGCAAAACACTGTCAGTCAGAAAAACCCTCTCTAGAAACTCATCGATGTGTGGCCTCAATTTCTCTGGATTTTCCAAGGACGTATAACGTGTCTACAATTAAATAAGTTTTTATTGATAAACTCATTAACTACATCTAAATCAGATAATATATACCTTGATATCGATCATAAGCCCTTCTACTGGCCTGAACGGATTGTGTACAGTAAGATTATAATTCAACTGTTGCATCAATAGCAATTCATTATTCAATATAATATCTGATGCCTTCTCTCTGTCACCTTTGATATTAGCTACGAACTGAGATATAGACACATTAAATTCTTCCACCTAAAATATAGATAAGCTCTAAGTACAACATTCATCACAAATCTCAAGGAAGTTCTATGGAATATTAAAAACCACCTTGCACGCCAAATAAACACAAGTGACTAAGATCTCCTTGGGATGATAGTCCATGACGCTGTTCCTTAGGTAGAATCGCTTAAAGTAATGTAGTGCAGTCGCTACAGTGGCTCTGGGCATAGGTGGTGTAAAACGCCGACAAAAATCTCTCAATTGCAACTCATAGAAACGAAGAAGTGTCCGCTCTTCCGCATCTGAGAGGAAATATTCTTCCCTCTGCTCCGGCTTTACATGAAACATGTACATCGTCTAATAAGTATCCAGTTTGATGCCTGCTCGATAAGCATGGCAATAATTATTTCAAAACCGGTTTCAGAACCTGCCAGTGTAATAAGCTACTGCAATGCTAAATAATTAAATAACGACAAGTTGAGTAGTGCGATTATTAAAAGACGTGTTTCCCATACCAACAGAGTAGGATTCTGTAAAAACGTGTATATACCGATAGAAGATCAAACGCAAATATAACCTCAAAACTAACCGAACGTAGTACAAACCAGTTAAGTACAAATATAATTAAATAAATATACAGTGCATATAACAAATAAGTATGAATATTACGTTTGACATGAAGATAAACAAGAATTACTCCATAATTGAAACACATTTCACATACCGTCATGTCGGCACCGTGCTTCTCAATAAATTCTGCATTGGTCTTCTCACGCAGTGCTGTAAGATCATTTTCATCACTAAACATCCAATACTTCTTTTGTGAACTTAGAGGAAACATTTTACTGCATTTCGCGTAAATTCACTTGAAAAAATTGACAATTAAATATGCGTCGATCAATTTTCTTCCTGTCTTAACGTATTTCACTTTAAAATAGTCCACAGTTCTTCCACAAGGGATACAGATGGAGACACCAGTCACGACATTCGAACATTCCTCGTACACCGGTAAAGATGAAACCTTCATTCGTCCACGAGTCTATTAGAAAACGGGAAAGTATTGTTCACTCCTGTGCAAAACCTTCAATTTTCCTAACCAAATATATATAATGCATATAAAGTAACGCGAGCATTATCTCCAATTAAGATACTCAACGACACATCATTCTCCGCGTTTAAAAGTTCAAACAGAATTCGTAGAAAGCTTCCGATCTAGATGTAACCGTACCAATGTACACGCACGAAAGTATTAAAAAATAAAAGTGTATTGTAAATTCTTCATACAGAAGTAAGGCGTTTTCTGGTAAGCGTATACCCGGGCAATAAACAAGGCTCGTGTAGTCTGGGTAGATTTTAATATGGACGCCCTCGCAAGCGGTTTCGCGTCCGATCTAAAGGGGCGTTTCTTCGACCCTTTGTCAACCGACAACCGACGCCGCTGCATCTTATCACGATCGAACGGATCCCACCACTCTGGTAAGTTGCCCTAAGGATATTATACCCTGCCGCTTGTTCAAGCAAAGACGTTGCCCGAGTCCCACTGGCCATAACTCTCCAGAGCTTTTTACATACAGCCCCAACTCCCTCCGCGAAGAACTCGCATGATCTTCATGAAGTACGAGGCCCTAATTTCGCATGGCGAGCAAGATCCTTCCCGAAGTAAAATAGGTTGGGGTCCCCTTTAGATCAAGGATCTCCGGTTTGAGATTGAATTTCAGTATACCGGTTAGCCGACGGCAGGGGCCATTCTGTATAGTTTTCTTAAGACACGACGATGGCTACATAAGATATTCAGATATTTTAATGAATATTTTCGCGATTGTTCGTAAAATGGAATACATTACAAAAATTACGTTAAACTATACAACGCAGTTTAAATACATCACCTTTACTGCTCATATTAAACGATAAAAATACCAACCAAGCATCAATATTTGTTACCCGCAAAAATTCCCATTCTAATATACCAATTTAAAAAAAAAAATCATTTCTCATCAACGATAAAGTGACATTAATTAATTTACCAAATATCAATACACCAATTTCCACGAGCGTAACACTCGTAGAGTTAATTTTACTCTGGATAATTACTCGGGATTCCACGAGATACCCTAAAGTACAGTACGGCCGCCATTAATCTAATATTGCGGTTGTCGGTCCTCATACCTTCGCGTGCTACACCCTCCTCCAGCACGTTAACTTCCCTGGCGTACATACACGGCAGTCTTGAACCAAGTCAACCCACAGCGAAGGCAGAAGTTGAGTAGTCAGTAAGAGCCACGCGATCAAAAAGGAAGTCAAACAGTCCGTTTTCTACGTACTAATGTGAAATCAATGCCCAGGCTGATCTGCGAGGTGTAACGGATAAAGCGAATTACCTCACACCCCCATTGAACCTAATGGATAGATAACGTCAATCAAGACAATCTCTTGAACCATATTCTATACTGGTATCGAGTAATAAATCAAGAAAACGAATTAGAACGGAAAACAAAATTGGCGTACTAGTAAAAAAAAAAAAGAAATTGATAACGCATCGATCCTAAAAGTATTGATAACAAAATATTATAATTTTATCAAACTAAAAAAATTACTGATAACAGCGATAAATAATCTAACGGTAAAATCGGCGTATCACGACTGACTTTAAATACTCGTATACTCGCAGGTACACACGCTAGTATTATCTAGTATCTCGTGGTAAAATGTATCAGATACTAAGGTTCCTCAATATATCTGTATATATTATAGAAAAAAAAAAAAAATTATTTTCAATGCTTATAATGAACCACGTGACCTACGACCTATCTATTTTTTTTTAATATCGAAGCACGCGTGCAGAAATTCCATTTTACAAATGTAACTACGGATAGGGAATAGAAAAAAAAAAGTGAATACGCCAGACAGTACGGCAAACTAATAAAATATCGCTGCCCAGTAGATCGTTCGTTACGATTTCCTATATCGTGTCGCGGTATCGGAATGCTAGGAAAAACAATAATACGCAGCGGAAAACAATTTTCTTTTATTATCATGAAAGTCCCACTAGAAATGGCACGAGTGACCATAACTAATACATATCCTATACTGCATACGATATACGTGGTAGCAGCATGCATATGACTCTAGCCACAAATAATTACCTTACAAAGAATAAAAAAAAAATGTTTTTCAACCCTTCAGGCGATTCACATTTAGATGGGCTTCGACGAATTCATCCGTCCGACTGAGAATTAATGTAAATTATCATAAAGTCAGATTCGTGTTAACTGGCAATATTTTATAACTGCTCGTGTTATCTATTATCGGACGGGTCACACGTGTAACAACATTCATTAGCCTGTAAAACGATTGTGTACAAAAGTTTATAGTACGCCGTTACCTGATAAAACATAAATCTCGAAATCAGAGAACGTGTATACATAAAGCAGTAAAGAGGAGACAGCTGTATACGTTGTATACGCAAAGTGAGGTTAGGTTGATCTCATTGAATATACATACAAAATATATTATACAGTACAACAAGGTTAATGAACAACTATATTTCGCAAGCAGTTTTACCTTCACCGATGATGTCCCATGTTGTTGTTACGGTGTTTATACTAGGTTACTGCAATTCATCAAGCTGCCATGTGTTTCAGATTACAGCCAGTAACACGCTAGCGAAATTATTTTATTCGCGTAGTAAGTACGGTTTAGAATATTGTGGTGAGTATAAAAAGTAGTTTGACTTTTTTTTTACGAATTATTTTCTAATATAAATATATATATGTATACGCAATATGTTTATCGTTCGACTCGAGCAGTCAGTCGCGGAGAAAACTGGCGACGGACGAATAGAAACGAAGAAGACTCCGCAGGCATTTTACCGAGGCGACTGTTCGACGCAACCTTTGCCCACGGCGGGACCGCGTGTGCATCGCAGTGTAGTGCAATGGAAAAAACAAGAAGAAAATATTCCTCGTGAAAGAAGCCAAGGAAGAACCTGACGGAGGAGCCTTGGGGAGGGTTGTATACAATATAATTACAGAGGGCAACGCAGTGGCTAGACCTACTCCAGCAACCGTGGCCCAAGGCGTCAGCATACTCGAAATCGGCGGGCCTGCTCTGCTACGTGGAGAAACCTAATGTATTCGTGCCCCAGGTGTCGATGGAATATCCCCTTTTGCAGGATCCCGAAGTCTGGTGACTTTGAAGAAAGAGGTTAGTCGACGCTGGTATTTTTTATATGGGCGAAGGATGTTTTAGTTTTGAGGTTACGTTCGGACAGGTATGACAGTCGTGTTTTTAGGTTATTTTATTAGGGGCTTTATGGGCGTTTCATCATTGTGACTTTATATTGCGCCAAGACAAGAAGCTCTTTAATATTTATGTCTCGCTTCTTTCGCGTATGTGAAATCAGGGAGCAACGTAGTCGCCCGGGGAGCTAAAAGTGTGATGACGCTTCTCAACGCTGTATCCTTTAATTTTAGTGGTCCGCGGTATCCGATAATTAAGAAAGTATAATCAGCGGCTACTTCGCGTTAATTTAACGTTAACGCTACGTAGAGTTACTTTAGGATATACCCCCTGCAGGCTGGGGCGGATACATTAAGGTGCATACACACAACCGCATGGCTTAACAACGTGCTGCCTCGTGAGTCGGAGTGTATAAAACATTTTATTCGTATAATTATATGGTAGCTCTGCTGCTACGGGAGCTGGCGACCTTGTGCAGTGTGTGAAACTTCAGAGACACCATTTTGAAATTTACAATATTTTTTTTTTATTAATTTTATATAGTTGCATCTGCAATATGTTAAGTTTTGTTTTACCGACAAAAAAATCTGTTTCACGGTATAGGAATTTGAAAAGAATGATATTTAAAAAAAGAACCTGATGCAAAAATCGTTTAACAAATTCTATCCTATTAAATAGTAGGTGTCTCAGGTTCGAAGAAAGTGCATACTACCAGTATGCCAGTGTACCTCTCGCAGATTATCCACTTTTGCGGTAATTCCTAGCTGCCACCGCGCAACATGAACTGAGCAAGATGGCCGCGATTTCCAGGACTCTCATTGGCAAGTACAAGGCGCGCTATTTGAGAGGCGGTTGGTGGTTCCGCGCAGCGTGGCGCGCGAGTAATTTTGATCGTGATTATACTAATTTCATAGTATGCCCCTCTCGGACGCTTAAGCACCAGGTGAGTTCACAAGAGCAGCGACGCGAGGCCACACCGACCAGGATATTTCTGATCGCCCCAAATCGTCTGCACGATCACGCGAAATTTCCAAGTCCGCCCCAACGATTTACAACCTCAATCTTCGTCATGGGAAAAATACGTCAATGTCCCACGGTGGGTAAAATAAGTTGGCAAAAGTGTCTTTCGCTGGTGTTATGGAATATTTGATACGGGTCAAAGGTCAGCTTAAGAGTTTTTAGAAGAAATCCAACTCAACGTGGAGAACTATTGCGTAACTGATGAAGGAGTCTGGATAACGTTTAGTCGCTGCGCCGTTACACTTATTAAGTATACGTATATTTGAGAATGGCGGGAAATTCAAAAAAAGGGTTTGCCGCTCGTGGCTTCTTCTGCTGAACTCGTGAAGCCACCTCAGCTATTGCTATTAACGTCAGCTATATTGAACCATAATTGTCCCGCGTTGTTAGTGCGGCGTATTCACGAGCAAAAGGCCCCCGTCGCGTTCCCTCTCACTGCCCTCGGACGCTCGATGCCTCCCTGGTCGTTGTGGTGGGGGCTAAATTACCACAATTTTGTACTTTTTATACTGAAAAAAGAGGATAATTTTTGGTGGAAACGCAACAATTTTATCGGCCGTTGTTATGTGAGATCAGTTGGTGCCTACTGCCGCTACGCGTTACACCTGCCCCGCAAGTGCTCCTGCTGTCTCTCAATGGACTCCTTCGTCCTCTGCAGATAGTCCAACGACGTCCATGCTGTGTCATCACATTCGCTTGGACGTACTCATCTTCTGGGATGGATTACTCCATGGGGTTTGACCATTTGGATCGGTAGGATGATTCGGTGACCTTCCGGAGGATGATCTTTGGTACCGAAATGGACCACCCGACGCCATATTGTTGACCTTGGAGACGCAACGAGATCATTCATCTTATTAGACACTTAGTGGGGGCGGGTGTATGAATTTATTTTTGAAACGATGTGATTTGCTATCGTTTTGGCAATTTTTTAAAATTTTGGTGTGTGTTAAGAAATCAATTTTTTGAAGTTTTTTAAGTCAAATTTTATTAGAAACTGTGCAGTGTCTGTTTACCAACTGATGACAGTTTGCTGTCAACTTACCAAAGAGTCCGCCATTATGGTTGCTTGTTACAACTGTAAACATTAACTATGGTGTCATCTACAATGACAGATTTTTGAGTGGTCCTTTCTTCAAATTTGATGATCAACTTTATTGTGAAAGTGTCATTTGCACCGTTATACGTACCAGTGCTGACTATATTCAAAATCATCATCATCGTCATCCAATCTAGTAGGTATACAAATACCGCCATCTATATTTTTCCTAATTCTTTGATTCTCTACTTAAAGTCAAGTCGTCGATTGTAAACTAAATCAAACCAGTAGCATCCGATTCAATGTAAAAGAAAAAAAAAAAACTTTCTTAAGCGCCATTAATTATTCTCACCACGCCGACGGGACTCTTCGGTTCTCAGAACGATAGCAGTAGAAATCGTTCCTAGGGCCCATTTTAATTACGAGCTGCCGTGGCAAAGCAGTACGCACTTCTTGCTCCAGAAGGGATCGTATCATCCCTGAAACCGCCTCCTGCAGGAGCCTGCGTCGATGCTCACAACCCTAAGCACGCCGTGGGGCAACCGTCGGACGTCACTGTCCCATGAGATTTATAATACTTTTGGGCCTTATAGACTCCACGCTCCCCACACAATGTACGGGTACACGTACCACGTAGGTACGTACCTGGCCAAGGTTTTGGTTTTACTTTTCACTTTGGTTCAGCACGTGAATATTTGGTATGTGAAAACAGGGGCGTGGGCGAACCTGGTCCAGGGAAAGATGCTCTGGCAGAAGAGGCTGCACCAGGAGTGAATAAACCTGAAGGATGATTCTTCACCGGTACCCCCAAGCTGAAACCATCTCAGGATGTTCTCATTATTCATTGACACTCACTTCCAGACCAGATGATCTATTACGTACTGGATGATCACTGATAGATCAAGGATCGCTAGTGACTACTTTTGGATTCGTTATCGTATACCCTCGGGTACTATCACTGACTGTATCATCATCATGGCCTCCATCTACGTGGATGGATGAAAAAAGGACCTGGTTCCAATAAAAACATATGGATAATAAGAACGGAGGTAAATAACGCTGGGGAAGGCGTGGCTGGCGCGATGCGGCTCTCTCAAAGCACGATCTTATACCTACCCTCAGGACCGACTTAGGAGGCTGCGAAGATACAAGGATCGTCGAAACTGGGAGCTCGGAGATAAGATCCCCTAGTTATCGAACGGACTCCCGTTCGCCATGGAAACCCTAGCGATAAGATCCCGGATACTTGGATGCTGCGAGATTTTAGTGAACGTTGGTACACATTGACGATGATAAGGGGTCAGTGGGGAGGGGAGGGGGTTGCTGAATATTTCGGAGGATGAAAAATTGAGATGAAATTTTTTTTTAAGATTTTGAACATTGTAAAGATACAGAAGCTAAGATAGATTAATGATTTAGTAAAGGTGCAATTTATATGCGATCGATTGGAAATTTTTTTTTTAAGGTGATCCTCATCTAAACGCACCATCTCACGAGATGAGATCTGTTATGGCTTTGACGTGTATGGTGTGTTAAAAATTGTTCTGCGAAGATATTATAACGGGTGGTTGCTCCGGGCAAGATCCTTTGCGAAATTACTCCCATCTGTCTTTACGACGGTTTGTTTTATTTGGAAATTTTTTTTTTGTAACCCAATATCGTATGTTTGACTTTGTCAGGGAGTGGGGGTAATTTTTATTTCATAGCTATATGACGTTTTCGTGAGATGATTAAAATTTGGTTTTTACTGTATGCACGCGCGGTAGTTGTCCGACGGAACGTGGACGGGGACTGGTCAATGAAGGATCTGAGAATGATCCTTAATGAGGATACAATGACTGTTTCCGAAAGAAGTGAAAAGCGAGCAAGCAGGAAGAAAATAATGATAGTATTTATCTCGAAAAAGTAAAATCGTTTCGGGACGAAAGTTTCGGTATCGTTCCGAAAAGACGCAATGGAGCGTCGGTTATAACGACGTCGCGACGACCTCCGTCCGCACGGAAACAAAGACTGAGATATAATAAAAATGGCGGAATACGATGTTTAGCCTCTAATTACAGCCTGATGGCTTGCGGCAGATGCGGATAATGATAGCTTGGTTGGAGATGTGTCCTGGTAAGGACAGTTCTAGGATACCGGCGCCATTGTCTAGGACGACGACCATCTACCGTAGAGAAAATCATCAAGAGACACACAAATGGCCGAACCACGAAAATCATCGGCGTGTTACTTACCTCTATTCTTTTTTCTTTTTTCTTGTCAGATATTTATCTTTTCCCTCAGACTCTACTCCTATTGTCTTGATATTCATTAACACGTGTATTAGGATTGCGGGATCATCTCGTGGAAAGATGCGAGAATTCTATGAAATACAATAGCACGTTTATGTGCGTCTATATATGTATATACTAGAGAAAAATTCCATCTATATGCAGATGACGTGGAGGTTTTGCGCTTTTAAATAATGTGAAATTTCGCGGGCTTTTTACGTTGTCTTTCCTACCGGTCAGGATCCCGAAGAGACGTTAGGACCGACCTGATCCGCCCCGTGGCTACGGCGGCCTTTAATTACCAAAAATTTTACGAGCCGCGTGCGACGACTGCCATTTGTTTGTTCAAGCACGCCGGAAGTTCATGTTAATTGATTATCTCTGCTAATTTGTAGCGTCGGGTGCTTAGAAGTTTTGCCGTTTTACCGGCGGGATGACTGTGCCCGGGTAAGAACGAGATCATTGGGCATCTTGTAAAATTATATTATCATTTAGCTTTGAGGATTAGTATATTTTTTAAAATACAAAATAAATTAGCGGAAACCCTATTAAGTAGTAAATCGTGTTAGAATCGACGGAAGGAACTCGTAAAATCTAAGGCCCAACGTGGCGCCGCGGGGCGGCAATTCTCTGAAGTAGTCCCAAGTAAATCAGGCCCACCGGAGTCGCAAGTTCAAGATGCGCGAGGTGGTTAAATTTATCAAGGATCATACACGTGACTATCGGCAGCTACCAATTACGCGTCTTCAACTTCCTGTCTTGGAGTTACGATGGTTTCTTTTTCGGAAAAATTCGAAGAAATAATTCAAATTTTTTCAAGGTCGACCTCACGCTACGAATTTAGCTCCGAAGAAGATATTGAAGCCTGAAAAAAAAATCTTGACCGAAGTCGTACCATAGTCTTCCGGTAGGATTGGATCATATTTCCTGAGGGCAAGATCTGTCGATTTTCGAAACTAGTCAAGCTGGAGCCATCTTTGTTCCTGAAGAGGATTTCGAGGAGTCAGGAGATGGAACGGTACACGTAATAACATGGCAGAGCACGAAACAAACCGACGAATTACTATCGGTGGTCGCCGCGGGTTCTGCGAAAGCCGCCTCGACAGACGAACGAACGGACAGCTAGCTAGCGCAGAGAACCCTTACGGACAGGAGGCCCAAAAGGGCCCCGGTTCGTGCAATTACGGAGGCCCAACAGCCCGGCAACCCCGACATTATCCCCAATTATCCGCGTACATTGGAGGTTAGGTTTTCGGGCCCGAGGCTACGCGAAGGCACCGCGGCATGGGCCCGGGGCCCGCGACCGCCAGTCAGTATCGAGAGGGTAAAGAAGAAGGAAAAGGAGATGGGAGGCGAGTAGAGGGAGAGGGGGGGACAGCGAAGAGAAGAAGAGGATTCGAAAGAGAGAAGAAGAAAAAAAGCGAAGAAGTAACGAAGAAGAATCATCGCTTCCTTGGATGGCCTATTATGTGGCGTCTGGCGTCAGGCCCCGGATTCACGATGGGACCCACGAATCTCCTAGGGGCCCTTGTCTTGCCTTCCAGGGCGACCGCAAAGCATGCGATCACAAAGCTGATCAGAAGAGAAAATACCGAAATCCAATTACATAAGGGACCACAAGGACGCTTGATTTTCTTACCGTCGCTTCGGGCCCATTGGGCCTTAAACACACTAAGCGCATTTCCTCTTCTGTGGATTCAAGGAACTCGCCGGGAAATCATCCAAATCTAGGATACTCGCAAAACCCTTGGACTCCTGCTAAAGATTTTCAGGGTTGGCGTGCCGAGGAAGATTTACCTTCTCTGCACCGGAAAAGGAACCCAGCGGCCGCCCGCTGGAGGAATGGTTTCCGGTGACGGTAGTTCATTGCTATAAAACGTGTTTCAACCCCGACCAGGTCGATACGCGTACCAACCCTTGTTGGAAAAAAAAAACCGACCTCACCCACTAAACTACAAAAATCGAAAATGAAATAAAATTACAAATTTACCAAAAATCATCGTGACACTTATTTATTTCAAAGAATCGTCTTGATCTCATCATTCCTTGTTCGTTCTCTCGTCAGAAACCTCAATTGAACGTATTTCCCTTCGGATCTTCGAGTCTTTCATCGAAACTTTATCATCAAAAGAATTTCTATAGACCGTGAAGTCAAATGATCGTACAGCAGACACCTGCCAGTCATACCACAATACACTCTCGTTTCTCATGATCCAAGTTTCTCAATCCTAAAAAGATTCCCTGAAAGTGGAGCAGTTTCTTAAAAAAAAAAAAAAAACCAATGTTTCGCAGACCACGCGTTTTGAATACAATTTTCATAATGATATGCGTCCGTACTCTGGACACG
Source organism: Calameuta pallipes (assembly GCA_030142375.1). Taxonomy (NCBI): domain Eukaryota; kingdom Metazoa; phylum Arthropoda; class Insecta; order Hymenoptera; family Cephidae; genus Calameuta; species Calameuta pallipes. The sequence goes on along the minus strand of JARQSW010000606.1, from coordinate 294,001 downwards.
GTCTGTTGCGTGGCTCCACCTGGCTACCCTGGTGAAGCACGTCAGGACGCCACCAGATGACCAGCCGCCTTTGGCTATTATATCCAAATCTAACCTCGCCAGCAAGGATAATAAGCCGGTAGAAAAACAACCCGCGTGAACTGTGACATTCATATTGTCGATATATCCGCTACTCCATCACAACTATACATATCTGTAATTATCAATGACAATCATGACATAACCAATATCCAATCATGACCACGCGTCCGGATGAGAAATAATCATAGATGATTATCAGTGACACAAAGTGATTTTCTATGGTGCAATGAATCTCTCGTAACAGGTAAATTAAAAAAAAAAATCATTTTAAAAATCAATCAGACAATCACGATCGTCACGATCATTTATTGTTCAGCTAAATATATTTTTCTTAACACAAATAATAATAAATTGACAATCATCCAAATTGCTAGTTCAACCAGCACGATATTCATAAATGATAAAAATTATCATTAAAAAAATATCAGACTTATCATTATACAGCAAAGATCATGGTAAATGGTCTTATGTAACGAGTCCACCAATCCCATAAATGTAATACAGGATATTACCCAGGAACACCAGCAGCCGTATATAACTGTCACTGGGTATAGGTCAATGATTATTTATAGTGATATATAGATAATTTTCCTTACGGTTTTCTAACTTCATGATTTTAATCATGAGGTTGGGTTAGGTTTTTTTTTGTTGCTGCGGATATTATTATTTATGAATAACTCCTGGTGTTTGATTTATTTGATGTCGTATGGATATATGGGTTATTTTAGTTATGGGTTTCTATGGGTTACTTTTATGTACGATGGCCACGATGCTTTTCCAATAGGCATCATTGTCTGGGTCTACTTCTCTTAGCTATGGGGATCACACGTAAATCGCACTGGAGATCTGGAGTTACGTACGTGAGGGTATGGGCATTTCGAAATATCATGGTGCACCATACCATGCCATGGTTTGGTGTCTATCAATCACTTGGCGCTTGGTCTGGCAATAAGACTCTGAAGGCGGGCTATTATCCTGCCAGACTCTTGTGATGCACGACCTCCAGTCCAGTCCTGGACCTTTAAGCCCTTGCTATGCGGTTCGGATTGAGCTTTTATGATCGATCAGAAAATTTTGATAATTTTGATATACATATATATGTATATGCAATAAGAAAACTTGAGACGCGTATCGCAGCAGTATATGGAGAACAGACAATCGCATGGAAGAAACTTGAGAATGTATAAATTTTGTCGATAAATTTGGAAATTAAAAAAAATGGATGTAATCAAGAAATTGTATATAAATTTAAGCTGGTTGGAGAAAAAAAATATTGACTTCTTTTCGTAAATATTTACTAAGATCCCTTGTTTTTTTGGTGAATTAATTGAATTGTGCATTCGAAGGAGAAAGTGACGTCATAGAGAAAATTTCGTCCGTAAAATTTCATTGAATTCTTGATTGTCTCGAATTCAAATTTCCCGCCGTTTGATATAAGGTTTCTTTATGGAGCTCGGGGCTGCTCATGGCATTGTAAATAGGTATAAGACTGTTTGCAATGTTATTATTGTAATTTATTAAAGGTACTGTCACACCGAGCTAACGATGCATGATTATCAAGTGCATTCGCGCGTATGGAGGGGTTAATCATTTTTATAACTGGCCAGACCAGTGGACGTTTATCGTTTACGTTCGCCATCAGGTCGATTAATAGAATTAACTTAGGTGCGATGAAATTAACCCCGAACCGATATGTTGCGTGATTCAAGAATTCCGTGCGGTTTATACCTAACCACCCTACGTATATCTATATATATATATACTCGTGACAATATTCGCTCGTGTGTTCCTATCATATGCGTGTGCGTGACTCTATATGCGCACACGCCATTATGTCGAGTTTTTCCTCCCTTCTATGGGCAGATACGAGTCTAACACGCAACGGCAAAAAAGGGCAAACAATATAGCACCTACCTATTGGAACGAGAGGATATAAAAATTCTACGAAATTCTATAGCGGCCATGTTTAATTAGCATTTGCTTCGAGAGACATTCCTAATGGAGAGAAGGTGACGTGTTGGTGAATTTTGAAAATAAAAAAAAATGGTAAAAATTGAGATAAAAAATTGATAAATTTTTATTTGCGTATTGAACAAATTTTGAACGTTTTTCTATGAATTTAGGGGGCTGCTTTTTAACATTTTTTTAATTCAAGGGTATTTTGGGGATTTTTTTTTTTTTTTTGTAAGGGCTGCTTCGAAAATTGTTACGCGATTTCGGCGGCGACCACAACGGCTACGAGGGTTGTCGCGTTTCTCGAAGGGTGTGTGCACCGCGGGAGGGTTGTAATAGCATTCGAAATGACATGCAAATGCAGCAGGCATCCAAGCAAGTCGGGTTTTTGAGGGCGTTACCCTGAAATTGTGGTTAGTTGGTTGGTTGAAAGACGGTGGAGGCGGCGCATCTGTCGACGGAAGATTTATATTCCAGCACTGTGGTTCTTCTTGGGTTTACCTGTTACCTGGTTACCTATGCTAAGCAGCCACGAGGAGGTTTCGAGGTGGCAGCCATTGCTGCGATAGCTCGAAAAAAATGGTGAAAAAAATTTTTCCCAAAAAAATGGTCAATAAATAATTTTTTTATTTACATCAAAATAATGATAAACTCTGATAAAATCTTATGCAGTCTCAAGAAAGTTTTTCAATATGGTACCAGTATAGAATGGGTATGATTTTGAAAAAAAAAAATTCAAAATGGAGGATTTCTCAGGATGGTGAGAAACAGAGCATAGGGTGATTATAGTCCTAAGCCTGCATGGGTCTATCAAAACCAGCTCGAACCATACATCAATGCCATCTATACGTATAATTTCGTGTCGACTGCATATAGTTTTATTGCGTAGAGCGAGAAAAAAACAGCCCCAAAAAAATCGAAGGGTGAAGTTTTCGGCTGTGTCAAAGTCTGCGCACGTGTGCCGGTAAGCTCGTTATTCATTTATTCATTATTCTCTCGCGTCTTGAAAATGACGCGCGAATACGCGCTGCCGATACTCAATGATTGATTAGTCAACAATGACCTATATGGTATTACCCAGAATTCAGGGAAGTATGGTAAAATTTTTTCGATACGAGATCAGCATTATAAATATCCTGAATTTATTAACCAGCATTTATAAACCGCTTGTAATAACATTATGCAAATTAATCATCCTCGTAAAATCATACCGCAGTCAAATATTATTTTTAAAAAATTTTTATTAGTCCATAATAAATTTTGATGAAAAACATTTATCATTCAAAAATATTTCATGTTCGACGACTTTTGCTTCGATCTCATCGAAATCGATCCTTTCTAACGAAACGGGCTTAAGGAGCCCTTTTTTGTTTTTGTACCAAGGACTTTTTTCTCGGCTTACTTTCTCAGGCTGACACTCACGAATTAACAGATCGCTCAGTGGCAATTAAAGGGCCCAAAGTTGAACTAACTTGCACGTTCCCATGGAGAAGGAGTCTTAGAGGTGAAGAATCACGAGCCACCCCAGTGCGTGGGGTACCTGGAGAACTTTGGCGAACAGGGCTGGTAGCGGGGATGACGATGGGAAAGAAAGAGAGAGAGAGAGAGAGAGAGAGAGAGAGAGAGAGAGAGAGAGAGAGAGAAAGTGGTACCGGGTCGTGAGAGCAGTGAAGTAAAAAGACGACAGAGGCGAAGTTGCACAGGGCAATATTTACGAGAAGGGTTGGGTTCTTTGGGTTTCAACCACGGGACGCGTAATTGCAACGCTGGGGTAACCTGATTTATTGGGTTATTACCGATCCCGTGCAAGAAGAGTCAGCGCGCGTGGTGTATGGCCTTCTCTTGGCTATCCGTTCGATCCGCTACTTGGCAGCCATTTTCTCGTACACCTAAAGATCTTGCACAGAGCAGAAAAGGTTTGTTGCGCGATATACTCGAGATGAAAGAAAAAAAAATGGTATGCTTGTAAAATGAAAAAAAAAATTTCAATATAATTTTGAAAAAAAAAAATTGTATAATATCTTAGTCACTCAATGATTATGGAACGGGGGAGGACATATTTACGAAATGAATTTTTGTCACGGATGGATGACTGGTAGCCATTATTGTTATTATTCGGACAGCCGGCAGGCGTCGTTATCGAAATAATACCTTGTCCCGGGTTCTGTTCTATTAATCAGAATTACAGTTGGACATTTTGTATTGGACGAAACAACCGAAAAAATGGCTGCGTTATTATTTAGATGTAATACGAAAATCTTTCGGAATGGCCTAGAGTTTTGGTTTTCGTCTTTTTAATCTTTTCGAGCGAGTTTTTGATTTTTTGGTGGGATGATAAATGGGTTTAAAAAAAATACGTGAAATTTGGCAGGGAGGTAATCGCTTTTAAAAATTATTCTTAACCAATAGATTTACGAGGCTATTCGTCTTCGTGGTATATACGTACGTTGAGGCGCTAAACTAAGGATTCTCGTAGATGCTACAAAGTTACAATGGTTTAGTGGTTATGATTCCAGAGGGAGCAGTTTCATTATATATCCTGTAGCATAATTGTTTCCAAGGAACTGGCACGAAGAAAGACCTTCTCTGGGAATATCTCCTATAACAGTTAGCCGTATAAACAGTTTCAAAGATTCTGAACAGTCCGAATAAAATCCCTAGGTAAAAATTATTGAAGATAATAATTTTCTAATTATATCTTGCATGACAGTTGGCCATATAAACAGTTTCAAAGATTCTGAACAGTTCGAATAAAATCCCTAGGTAAAAATTACCAGTCGCTAAAATTTTTCTAGGGAATAAATCCCAAGCATAAATTGCTAAAGGTGAAAAATGATCTAGGGAAATTTCCCATAGAACTTAGCCACATACAATTTCAAGCATACCAAACAGCCCGAATAAAATCCCTAGGAAGGGCTAAATAAGTCCAAATTTCTGAAATAATTTTGTTTTCTTGTATTTCAGACGGACAAAAAAGATGCTAAGGATAACAAAATGGCGACCAAGAAAATTGGAACATTAGACATTCGTAACGGCTGGACACTCGACTCGATTCACTTAATCGAGTCTGATCGATGACTACAAAAATAACACGACCTGAGTGAACGCGACACGAACTGCGAGTGAAACGTTCTGAGCTTAAAAATTTACTGGTAAACGACCTTTGACCTTTCTCATACGTATCTAACCATGTGTAAAGTTCCCGGCAAAATGTCGGAAATATTCGAAAAATTTTAGGCCACGAACCCGGAATGGAGGCAATCCGGTTGATCTCAGCAACGCCCACCGCAACGCCCGTCTTGTATTACATCACGATCACACTCGATCGAGGCCGTTTTTCTAGGATGTATAAGATATAATCAAAATTCTGGAAAAAATATAGTAAAACCTGTTACACGGGTTGGAGATAGCTGATACTTTTCTACGGGGTGGTCGCCGAAGAATCAATACGGATGATCTCATTTAATTGCAATTTCAACATCGATCTATTATTATTTACAATTGAAATATCATTTTACCCGATCGATAAAGATCCATATTGCATAACAAGCACTACCAGCAATAACCATAATATCTCTGAATATATATGGAAGAGCGTCCATCTTGGATTTTTTCGTATTTATATTCCTTTCCATTTCCCAACACTGTATATATAGGTACATACACCTATTTATCTTATGCACATAACAATAAAGGCACTCGACATACCTAAGAATGATCTATCCTTCGGACGAGAATCCTTAAGGATCATTTCCAAGCGTAATTTCACGACGTTCGCAAACCCACTGAAAAAAGGCCAGATACCAGATGAAAAATCCTTCAAGCAGAAATTTCTACCCCAATACGAATTCCCGTGAGCCGATGGTCGCACCGTGAAAAAAAATACACGCGGTAAAACAAAGCCTGGCAAATCACAAGGGGGAAATATATTCCGAGCGGTGCAGAATCCCGGTCCACCATTTTGAAAGATGATGCATCTCGCGAGCTATGCAACTCCTCCGCACCTACACAAAGGTACCGCGGAGCTACGGAGAAAAGTCTGCTGGCCGTTTCAGCCACCCACGTGCGGATCCCATTGGTCGAGAAGATCTCATGGGGATTCCACTTACACCCATGCCAGAGGAATCACCATGGTAAAATAATCATTGCGAACTCTCGAATTTTCTATTGGATCCCCATAAGACCGAACGAAGATGAGCGCACATCCGGTACAGAAAGGAAGATTGTTTTTTCAAATCATCTAGATAAGATTATCTTAAGGTAAAAAACAAAGAATGATGTAAACTAAGAAAGTATTTTTTTTTAGAGTATCCTAATGAAAATTATATTGACTAAGTATCCGAAAGATAAAAGATTTTTCAGGTTATCTTATCTTATCTTTATACACAACATTAGATTTATATACGAACAAACGTACGCTCGGGCAATGGGGGGAAAGAAATCGGTCGGCTTCGAGTCTGCTCGAGTTGGCATGGCCTTCCCCCTTCTGCAAAGGTACTTGGATTCCGCTACGTTAGGTTAGGTTGGGTTAAGCTAGATTATCTCAGTGACGGTAAGTATAGGTTAGATCAGGAGCTCTGGCCATCTCTCGGCCATACTGGGTGCATTGCTTCCCCGAACACGTAACCCCGTGTAGAACCGCGAGCCACGCGATAATTCATGGAACTTTATGCGCGCCTCGTGTAATGTGTTTCTTCTATTATCCCCTTCCTTGGTCTACGCTTTTACTTTTTATCTCTATTTTCACTACCGCGAGAAACAGTTTGCCGCGGCTACTATACACGAGTTCGTATATATAGATATACCACGAGATAATCTCGTAGACGTCATGGGCGGCTGTAACAAAAATGCTAACTAGTCTCATATATCATAGGTTTATGAACATTTTGTATCGCGGACGTAATCGCGTTCCGAGGCTACCGGAGCGTTCTTTTTTTTTTTTCTATGAATTATAATTTTTTTTATCTCCGATTGATTGAGTCATTTTATTCGAAGATTTCAGTAGCTGTGAGCTAAATGACCAGACGACATAATTTTCAACTTTAATTACGGACGTGTGTAATATTTCAATTAGTTGTCAATTTAGTTGTCGACACCTGACGGACGTGTGTGTGGATGGGAGAGGGAGAGGTAGGAATGGAGGGGGTAAATAATTAACAATAAATTATATGTGAGAGGTATCATTAAACCTGCTAATCGTGGCAAATTGACTGTTATGGTATTAAGCAACTTACGAACGTAATTGCGCACGTCGTGCGAATACGTTTTGACAAGTGGCGGGAAATTCGAATTATTTATTCAGCGAGACGATTAATAGGGAGATATAAGAAATTTTTTAGTGACATTTTTCTTTTCGGTCAATCCGATATGTTTCTTTATAATTGTATTCTTACGCTGAAAATTAGCAGTAGGGAGACTTTGCGGTTTTGAGCAATTTATTGTAATTTATGCAGCGACTTTAACACTGGGAATTAGTACTTTGGCCTGCTGTAAAAAAGAGTCGTAAAAGACGAGGTATAGTAAATTAATCATGGTCAATAAATTTACTGTCGGTCTCACGTTGCTTTCGTGAACTTCCGACAGATGGCGCCACGTGAAACTTTCAGGAGTCCAAAGACGCTTCTGGCGAACGCTACTAGATGGCGATAGTCGTTCGACTTGATATCAGCACATCCTGTCACATTTGTTAATCGTTAAAAATACTTAATTTTAATGTCGTATTATTACTACCGTATCTTTATCGTGATTAAGTAATTATACGAATGCTTAATTTTTATTTTAAATTCTTCAAACATTTCCCGAAGACATTTACGTACTATACCGCACTCTTTATTTTACTCGATGTAATCGGACACGCGTTATATATTTCAGTCGCTCGAACATAACATTCGTTGTTTTGAAATCTCGATAAAAACGAGAGCCGTTTACACCCTAATATTTGAATTTGTATGATAACAGTAATCATAACGCAAAGTTGGCATTACAGGTTTGACAAAATAAATTCCGCATCGGTTACGATCGAAAGACTGTGATCCGAACTATTTCTAAATGTAACTTATCGATGGCTAATATCAGCCGCCGATATGAAATACATATTATTTATGTAGTATCCAAGAACGAGTCGCGTGACCTCGGAAAAAGTAAGGTTATGTAGGTCACTGGATGCAACGTTTTAATAAAGTCGTCGTTTCGCACGATGACTGCATTTGTCAGTTGGTTAGAATAAACAATGGAGCTAATTAAATATTCAAACTAATTAATTTAATAAATTAATTGAAATTCATCTAGAATCAACAGATTCTCTTATGAAATTTGAAAATGATTGAAAAATTTAAATAAAATTTAAAAAATTAAATATCACGTATATATGTATATATTTGTCAATGTCCATTCCGTCCACTAAGTTGACACGTGATCTGACAGCACATATAAAACTATGCCGCGACATTTTCTCCCTTCCGCAATGGGCTGCGGGAGGACATAGAAGACAAGTGCAGGCGCACCGGTTCGACTGGAATCGAAGGAAGTGCAGCCGTGCACTCACGCACACGAGGACGCACGGTGGGACGAAAGGAAAGCCAAAGCCCAGCAGTCGGTGGACGCTTTGAAGTGGCCGCCGCGGCGCGCCGCGTCGTACCTTCACCACCCTGAATACCTTCTCCTCTGGTCTTTACGCTCATAGCATCGGGGCCAACTTCATTCCGCAATGTGCCTTATCTCGATAGGCGTATCCGGGGTGAATTTTTGTAAAGCGTGTTACGAAATTGCAAAAAAAAAGTGAAAATTACCACTGACAAAAACCGCATATAAACGATAAAATAAAAAAAAATGAAAATTTTGAGAATTTTTTAATTTTTTTTTTTCAACAAAATTTTTCCAAAATTTCTTCATTCCCCGTCATCCTATCGCACGATGCGTGTCGCGCGAAGTAGTACGAGGATGTTCGCTAAAGAAATTCCTGGGGGAATTTCTCACAACGGCAAATCCGTATAGGGCTGGTCGGGACCCCGACTGGGACCCCGACTCGTCTATATACGTCGATCAAGCCGCGATCGGAAAGTGACGGAAGGCAAAATCCTCTTCCATACTTGTGGCGCGCGGAATGCCGGGCCGTAGTAAAAAGTTCCTCGCTGCTGTAGACTTCGCGTTACGTTTCTCCTTCCCGCAGGATCTGGAAAGTGGCTATAGGCGGCTGAAGAGCTAAGGCCAGCACCTGTACCACATAGCCCTGCGTCCATCTGTCCGTTGTTCGTATACCTTCGGCACGATGCTGAACCAACCAAGGCAAAAGTCCCAGCTTCTTGCAGCGCAATCAATCGAGCCGCCTCTGGCTTCTCTCTACCCATCTTCTATCTCTTTGCCTTCTTCTTCAAAGTCCTCGTGTACTTCTCTTTCGTCTTTCTCTTACCTCCTCTTTTACCATGGATTACCCCTGTACAGTCATCCTTTTCGTTTTCATCTCACTGCTGACGTATATATGTATACGTATGTGTATATGTATACTTGCACTACAGCAATGTTATTTATCAACGAATCCTCTTTGCTCTTCACGATCACGTGTGTCTCGGCATTGTACTGGCATAAGAGACGGCAGATTGCGCATCCTGAGGAACGTCCTTCCAGTCCTGGATACTTGATTTTACGATGCTGAGAGAGGATCCTGTGGGATAGATATGCTATTGGTGAATCGATAGTTTGAATATTTTTGGATACTGGGTACAGGGAATTGAGATTTCTTTTGGGCTCTCTGAAGTTATTATTGGGTCAGAGACAGGTAAGTGTGGATTTGCGTGTTATTTTTTATTTTTTTTATTTTTTGGTTATAGCGAAGATTGTTAGCCTTCGTGTTTTTCTGGTTCCTGTGTTTCACGCTGCGTGCTCTGCCGTGAATCGTCAGGGACGCGCGTGACTGGTTACGCAAACGTTGGTTTCGTAAAAAAAAAAATAAACGGAGTAACCTTCGTGAATTTTTAGGACTGAACGAGATGATTGTTTCTTGGGAATTTTTACGTTTTTGTTTACATCAGTGGGATTCTGGTTGAAACAATATTGAACATTTTTTACAATTTTTATTTAATTGAGACAGACTGTTTTTCTTTTAACAGAAAATTCAAGGCGAAAATGTCCTGTTTATTAGCCTGTAGTAAAAAGTGAAATGAATTGAGAAAAAAAAAATAAAGCGCAGCTGTAAAGTCGAAAAGAAGAAAATTCGTGACGCTCAGGTAGAAAATCTGCATAGTTAAGAAACACAAATTCCTCTCTCGAAATGGGAAACAATGGGCAGATGACAGCTCAGACAAACGAATGGTGACACAGGCTGTCAGGCAAGGTTTAAACGTTGCCGGTCACGCTTTCGATTTTCGCCATTTTTCCAAAAAAAAAAAGGTGGATTAGGTATTTTCACTTTGAGTATTTTTACCCACTTCAAAAATTCCATCCAGTGCGTTGTTCTTAAAAAATTCTTAAAAAAAGAATAAAGATAAACGAGAAAAAAAAAATGATCCGATACAAGAATCCACAGAAAGTAAAAAAAATATATAAATTTCAAACAAAGACTGTTTTTCTTAGAATTATCTTTTATCTCGGAAGATAATCAGACTCAATAGATGAATTGATGAGGAGGGAGGAAGAGGAGACAAGGGGACGCGATGGAAGAATGCGCGGTCTACTGTGCGCATTGTAACAACAACAGCACAACATAATTAACAGTAGCCACGGTGTATAGCAGCACAATGGCGGTTCCTCTTTGAGATAGGAACCCCCGCGAGCGTGCGTTAATTTATTATTTTTATAGCGAGCGCTATTCATTCCGATGGAAGGGCCCAGCTTCTCTTTTATTTTCACGTCTCTTTTCTCCTCATTTCTCTTTTCCCCTTATTTCTTCTCTTTTCTCCTTTCCCCTCGGTCCACGATTCCACTCGATTGGAACAAGCGACTCTCTTTATCCACCCCCCTTCATCTCTTTCCCAAATCCAGTGCAGCCTCCGACTCGATACCTCGGACGAAGATCAGTAGAGTCCCTGGAAGCAGAAATAAAAGAGAAAAAAAAAAGATAATCTAAAAGAAAAAAAAAATCAACCAAGTCCAAGTGTTACCAGAAAGGTATATACCGGCGCCCCAGGGTATTTCCTGAACTCATCGTTCTCTCGTCCCCGTAGAAAGATTTGTTGGAAGCTGCAAAGAAAAAAAAAAAAGATAAAGAAAAGTTCGGAAACGATCTTGAAATAAATGAGGAAGCTTGGAGATAGGTAAAATAAATTTTTTTTTCAATAATAATAAACTCCCTCGTATCCTCCTTGCAAGCAAATACAGTCTGTTAGATATAACTCTGCACGACTTCTCTTCGAATTTCCGGCTGTCTAATAGAACGGCAACAATTGTCCCGAAGAATCGGAATAAAAGCTAAAAAAAAATGTGACTACGAGGGCGATTCCTTATTTTATTTGCATTTAAATAGCCACCGGCTGACAAATGAGAGCGATATTATCGTACAATCGATCGGCAACAAAATCGGCTTTACTTCTGTCCCAGGAGCGGCTGGGATGGCAGGGATTTCTTACCGCCGGTTTAACCCGTAGCAGCAGCAGGAAGAACAATCGGTTCCAACCAGGATGCCTACAAGCGGAACCCCTGTGTGTTCGCTCCGTTCCGTGTCCACGTACCTCGTATTTTCTTGTTCCTATTCTTGTTGTTCCTCTTTTTCTTGTATGCCTTAATCCTTTTTGTTTCATTTTTTTTATCCCCCCCCCCCCCCCACTCCTATACCTCGGTCGTCGTAACTCGTTCCTTAGGACAAGCATCCAGTCTCAGGAACGTAGTAGGTAGTCAAGAGAACCAAGGAACCCAAATATCCTTTGACAGATCCATATTTGACAGTTCAATATTTGAAAACGTAAACAAAGCAAACATTTTTTTTTTTTCAAAATTTTCGACACCTGTTCATCCATACGTGCATTCTTATCGCACTGATAAGAAAATTCTACGTACCTCCATGGGTAACAGGATCGTATAATTCATGGATACGTGTCACGCAGGATACTCTATGGGTTAATTAGAATATTTCCTTTGGTTGTGAAAGAGGATGGGCTTGGCTGACATTCTGACAGGCTGTTGTCAAATGTTCCACGGTTCCTTGCGCACCGCGTCTGCGTCTACCTTACAAAACGTACGTACAACTACTCCCATAACAGTAATTTCTTTTGATATTTTACAGCACGCTCCTTGCACTCAAATCGTAAGGGTCGATTCACACGAGTCGTTTCCTTGACATATACGTTTTCACATATAAATATAGTGAAATACTTTTAGAACTTTTTTTTTCACGTGATATTATTATTATTTTTTTAACGCCTCCATTTCGTTCGCACACTGTGTTCGAGGTGTGGAGTTTATTTAGCATGGATGTCGTTACCGAAGCTTTTTTTTAAAGCTTCAAATACGCCATGGCTAAACGTTCAGTCCTAATGCCAGTGAATATTACCCTTCGAGACGCTTACATGTAAATACGCTTCGTGGTGCTACATTACGAGGCTACATAAACAGGAAGGTAAAGCCTGGTGCGCACCACGGGACCATAACGTAATGTAGCCGAAGAACGCCATGAGAAAAGAACGGGCCATACCTTCTTCCACGCGTCATTATGAATTTATTACGAAGCGCGCTTCCTCTGGGACCTTTTGACGCTACAAAACCCATGAACGTAGCCACGCCATGGGAAAGTGTATCTTTGAAGATTAAGTCGATACGTGGAAAAAGAAATGAAAGATTTTTTCAAAATCTAAAATTTTTAACAAAAATTCACATAGAGAATATGGGGTTTTGTATCTTGATTTATCATACACTTTATATCTATATAGGGTTACTCGCAAATGTACGACCTGGGTGATAACTTTACATAAATACAGAGTTCAATACAATTCAGAGTTCAATACAATTCAGAGTTACAATACAATTTTATTTGAAAAAAAAAAAGATTAATCGTAACTCTGAAACAGGGTAACACGTAGTTGCAAAGGCCGTGGCGGAAAAAAGTATTGCGTAACCGACAAAAGTCAAATTTTTTGTTTTGAATTTTTTTTTGACGTTAGTCGGTAATTTTATTTACTCTCTTTATACCTTTTCTTAACCACCTACTACGTTACCTCCATTAACGGACCGGTCGATTGTTGCGTGATTTGTCACAGCTCATTTGCCTACAGCCTCCACGCAGAGTAAAACTGCTGATAACCGGATCCATCTTTGTCTTGTGGATTATCGGTTGTATACATGATAGTCGATGGAACGCGGTAAATTTATAATTACCTTTATTACCCAGTAATCTCTTCGCCTCAACCGCCTTCAATTCCCATTTTTTATTAACAACCTCATATCCGCCAGTATCCAGAAGAATTGGTGTGGTCCAAATTCATGGGTACCAGAAGAGACTCGATGCGCATGCGCAGAGGGACTTTGGTTTCCATAAATTTTAGCAATACCTATTTACATTTTTTTTTGTCATAATTACGTACATTTTTCCACACCACATTTTTCTCTTTTTCCCCCCCCTTTCTCTCATACATTTTTTTTTTGCATTCCACGTAAAGTAACGACGCTCAGGGTAGCGTAATTGGCAGTTTCGCTCCTGACAGTCAGTCTCAGGTATTGACAGCAAAAGAGAAATATTCACATATACAGTATACATATATTTATGCCAGTCTTTTCCGCAATCGCATGCATGATCGCAGCATGCCGCATCTCCACGAAGCGATAACTATAAGCGAACGCCGCTAAAGCGTCCTTTATTATAGGTTCGGGCGTATTGGCGACGGGAAAAAAATATCATGTGTGTCATTGCGGCAGCAAAGGCTCGAGGTCTTAAGGATATTTCTTACGAAGCATTATCCTCTGCAAGCAATTATAATTACCAGCTGCAATATTCTCGGTAGAATCGTTGATGAGTAAAAATGAAAAAAAAAAGAAAAAAAAAATTTTCCAACATCAATATAATATTTACTTTAAAAAATCATATATACAGATATACTAAAAATGAGGATATCACAAATTTTATTTTACTCGGTATAACACAAATTTCAACCTGCTATCTGAATAGCAGGAACGGCGTTAATCTCGACACGTTCTCTTGTCACCGGAGGTGGTCCACGGATGATGGATGATATTCCCTACGGGTGCGCGTGGAACTGCAGGTAGCCAGGTAGCCGACAACACTCTGCAGGGGGTTCTCTTCTCGGCTTATGATGTACAATCGTACCACCACAATAGCATTACCGAGTGTATAGTAATAATAAGGATTGAGCCGAATGAAGTCCTTTATTGACTGTATGTATATGATAAAAGAAGAGGATGTATTAATTTAAAAAAAAAAATAGAATTTCAAGAAAATTCAAAATACTATCTTATATTTAATTTTCTTTCGTTATCTTTAACCTTGCTTGGGTCTCGAGCGCTCCGTCGGCCATCTTTGATTGGACTCGGTGCATACGTAACTTTGAAAAGATCTATTAGCACAGGAGTGGCACTCGCTCGTTCTTTCCTTGTGGGAACATATGAAACTCTGGGACAACAGTCGTGGGATCTTGTACACCTATGGTACTGTTGTTATTATTTTAGTCTTTTAAAGGACGCAAGACTTTGTGAAGCACGACAGGTCTGCTTAGGCGAGGCACGGATTCTCATTATGTCAGACCAAATCGGATAGATAACAGGAAACGATTAATTTTACGGGTTTCTGATTGGCTGTCTTCTTTGATACGGGAACGATTGTTTATTCGATCGGTTGAGTTTTTTGGTGGGAAAATTGTACGGGGTGTCATCGATCTTTCGGATGTCTTGGGTGTGTTGTAAGAAATTTTTTAAGTGGGTGCAAGACTGTTATTGTTATTGTTAGTTTGAAATTTTATTTTTTATTGGGATTTTGTGAAAATTTTTTTTTTTCAACCAAATCACTTCTGTTTTGACTCGGGCAATTTGTAGATCCGATATCTTCGTACTGTGGTGCAGTTTTTAACGTGGTAGATGAGTATCTCTAGAAATCCTCGTGCGAACGAGATACTCGTGGTAGATAAGGACCACCCTTAATGCTGACTCTTCCAAGAGGATCATTACGACCAGGATCTGTTAAATGCTGCGGGAAGCTTTTAAGGCCTCGGATGGAGAGGAAAAGCTTTAGCCGCCTTCTGATCCTGTGGACGGTTGCCCCTCGACCTGGATAATTATTTTAACGTTATTTAAATTTCCCGCTCGAGTGGAAGTATTAAGTGAGGAAATAGGAGTTTGGAAAAAATTGACAAAAATTGCAAAAAAAAATTGTTTTTCTACAAAACAGAATTTCAGTCGATATATACGACTTGCCATTATTAGAGAAGCCGTCGCTTCGTATAGGCTATAAAAAAAGTACTTAATTAAGAATCTTAGTTAATTAATGAACAACGCCATAACGTGTGTATTTATATACAAAGTTAGTCTAATATTCATATATTCATACATGGGAATTTTCGCAAAAATTCTAAGCGACTTACAAGAAGCGACCTTTAGCACACGTGTTCGCCAATAAAAGAATTACTAAGACCAGTACTACCAACCAATTATAAATAATTTCCGTGCGTTTACCTCAAAACACAAAACACCCAGTCAATTTGCCGTCGGGTTTGCGTAAGAAAACCGCAAACGAGTGGTTCGATGAGATACGGAAAGTAAAGCGAAAAAATATATCTATTTTTCCATATATATAACGTTTCTATATTTAATTTTTTTTTAATATCATTAAAAATCTCGTATATCATCCCCCAACAGATATTTCTTCTCCCACCTCTTGAGCAACCTCAGGCAGGCAGCCGTTTAAGCACTTGAGTATTACCAGCCCCACCCCTGTAAAAAGAATTTTCGCTGTTATTTTCATCGCTCACCACGAAGCGACTCTTTCCTAGATTTTCGAAAGGCGTCGCGACGCTTCCAACCCCAGGCGTCGCGTACCTTACCAGATACCTACGTACCCATCAGGACGCATTCGCGCGTCGGTAAATGTATGATAAATTGTCGCGAAGTGCTTAATGGGAAAGACACGGCGAAGAGGGTTGAAATAGGAGGGTAGAGGGAGGCAGTGAAAAGACGAAGAAATACTCTTGAGGGATTGGAAGGGAGGCCATTTCAGTCATGGCGTCCCGACGCTCGACGCTCCTACGATTTCCCGGAGCGAGTATTGCGTATGAAAATCATGGAAGCTGCTTTTACCCATCGAGCGAAGCAAAACCTGCCATCGCCGTAAGCGCTTCCCTAATGCTTCCGTAATGTCAGGGATAATTGACAGCGCGATTTTCGAATGACGTACAGACAAAATGCTCTCTGCGGATTTACATCTTCGCGGGAGGGAGCGTATTTCGCGATGATTTAAAATAAAAGATAAAAGATTACGAGAATGAAGAAAATTGACGTGGAAAAAAAAATTTACAAATTTCTTCGCCAACCCCCTAAGTTCATTCCCATCTGGTTTACGCTTTAAAATCTGCCAATGTATCCCAAATAGTCGTCTACTACATTTTCAAGCGGAATCTGAAAGCTTTTGTAAAAATATATATCGTAATACATTTACACGCAAGTTCCCGAGTATATACTCGGTGTTTAAAAATAAATGATTACATTTTTTTATACAAATAAAAATTGACATATGTACTAATTCAAGCTGATTTCGTGGACACAGTAGGCAGATGGACTATATGATATATATATATATATATATACCTAACAGCGTAATGGCTCCGGCATCCCACAAGGGTGGCTCCCGGGTCGGTTGCCCTCAAATCATCGCAGGGTGTGAGGCAAATGACGTCCGACCACGCGGAAGTAACGCGATAATAGCAGCCATGAAAGCCCTACCGTGATATCTCGCGCTTTGATGTCCTCTGACGCTCGAATTCTATTCTTTTTCAAAGAACTTTTTAAACCACGCGCTTCAGTCAGTGATCAAGCAGAATCGACAACTGGGTTCTCGGTTTACAATGACTTAAATCGTCAACCTATTCAGGTCATTATCATAGATCGTCCTTAAGCTTGACCTATGACCTTTTAGATAATAAAAAAAAAAAATAAAAAAAAATAATGACACCCACATACACATATGAAAATTTCAATGGCTCAATTTTACGTTATACATATATTAAAAGATCATCGAATCAGACTGCATTACACGAGCCTAAAATATTAGCCAGCGGGACGTCATCGTCATCATCCAGGGCAGCGCGTGCTACAAAATTTCTCCCATGCATCTACGTCCCTCTTACGTAACTCAAGGCTTTAAAGCTTCGCTAATCTCCTATTCAGAAAAGTTATCCAGGCGTCCATAGGTTAATTCGCTACTTGCACAGAGCATTCAGGATCCACGTATGAATACACGAGGCGTAATCAGTGGGTCTTATTCGTAAATGGAGGTAAATAAAGTTAGGTTAGGTCGATAGTTTTACGAATCGATACGTACGTGGGACCTGTACTTGATTTTATTTAACAGGGGTATAAGGGTGGTAGGATATGTTTTAATTATTATCAGTATATGCATACATATATGTACGTATACTGTACTTTGCATTAGGTATGTCCCACACATGTCTTCAACGTGTCTTATTCCGGATAGGAAGAACCACTCTGGGGAATTGCAGTTTGTCGGCCAATGGGACCCAGACAGAAACGTAATCGCAATGCAGGCCAATCCCTCTTCCCTGATCTTCTCTCTGGACTCCCCTGAATTCCCCTGGACTCCCACCCCTCCTGCCCCTGGCCCCCTTAACGTTCCGTCCATCCGCTTGCTCACTCGCTCACCCGCCCGTTCACGGTAATGACAATCATTACGGAAATGATTGCAGCACTGGGTCCGCCAGCGCCAGCCGCTATTGGGGGATGGAAACCACCTTATAGAGTCTCCGGTCCTCGATGGGAACGGATTGTCACATGCTCTCGGCTCGCGACGTTTCCTCTGTGTCTTTCATTGACTCGGGGACTGATTTGGCTCTTTTAATTTCGCGTGCGAAAATTAATCTTGATCGAGATTACCTGAGTGTCGCTTTTTGATGATTCGGTGTGGGTCACGTGGTACGTAAGAAGATCGAGATTGGTCCCTGATGATTTATTTGATCCATGGAGTAGGGTGAGTAAATTTTTGATTGGATAAAATTTAGGTAATTTTTTTTTTTATTTAATTTTTGGAATCTTTTTTTTCGTATTGATATTTATAGGAATTTTGTCTTCTTTTTTCTTTGTGCTTCGTGCATGTGCTAGCCATTTTTGATTCACTTCGCTGACTGCTATCCTGACGGTCATTAGAAAAGCTAGATTAATGCTTCGAAGGCAGGATGATTTATTATTTTTATCGTGGATACCTCCTGTATCCCTTAATGGGCCAGTCAGTCACTTCTTGGGCCTTACGAAAGAAGGAAGTATTTATGGAATGCAAATGGCTCTCCTGCGGTGCGCGATCAATTTACTTGTTACAATTTACATTTGGAGTATGCGGGACATTGGTCGAATCGAAATTGGAAATTATTAGGTGAATGTAAACTCGTGGAATTTTTTTTGTCTGATTTTTGGATGGTTAGCTTAGCGAATCAGACATTGACCTTGTTGAAAATTTATGAGGAGAAAGTCGAATGAAAATTTTGAATTATTCTATGTGCGATCGTGGCTGCATGTATGGATTGGAAAAATTTTTTATTTAATTTTCAAAATTCGTATTCCGTTTGTGTATGCTTACTGTCATTTATTCGTGTCTAATGTTATAAACCAACCTAACCTGGACTCGTGCCAAGTTTGGAGAAACTTTGAAATGCATACGAATCGTGCGAGTACCTGGTGTGCAGAGGCAACTGTAATTGTTGCTTGCAAACGGATAATTTATTATTACTATAATTTACAATGGAAGATACATTCTCTGTGAACGTAGAATAATATATGGAATAGTGGAATTTGCTTTATAGATTTTCAAAATTGTTCTCTTCCCAAACTTAATGCAGTGCACTTACAGTTAGAATACCATAAATGCAAATCAATTCAAATAGAAGTTCGATCGAACTAAGAAAATTCAATTTTTTCTTTTTGGCGACGAAAAAAATGTCCCTAGTATCAGACTTCATTTTTAATCTAGTAACTTTACTAACTTCTCACTATCGAACCTTTTAGTACGTTTTCTCGAACAAAACCTAAAGCTAATAATAGTTTTCCTGTACGAAAAATAAATTTTGAATGAAAACCAAAATTCGCGTGTATTTTCAAAAAAAAAAACATTTTATCCTCACCGTGGAGTCTCGTACGTCTATCGTATTGAAATAAAAAAAAATGACAAAAGAATGAAACTTTTCACGTACAATTATACACACATGCGTAAAACCGCGTCAGCACTTAGTCAAATGGAAAAAAATGGGTTTCCGAGTAAAACCGAACGTTTTTCCCCAGGGAAATGTGCGTCGCGTCCAATTCACACGATCGCGTCCGGCGGGTTTTACGAACGGCTTCAAAATGGCGGACATACCATTAGGGAGAACCGAGCAAGAAGACACCATACGGAATTCCCATAAACAGGAATATTCGGACCAACCCAGCCTGCACTGCGATTCCAGTGAGAGAAAAAAATCTCAAAAATAAAAACCCTATAAGATCATTGCATCGTGTGACTTAAAAATAGTTAATTTTTTTCAAAATTTTTACCACCACATATCTATATACTGTATATTCCACCACATTCTGTCCCACTGTAATATATATACGTAATATACTACATACAGCATACCCATATACCATATATACATATAGGGTACTTCTTTCGCCGCGGAAAATATAATGATGGCGAACGCGTTCGGCCGGGACTCGCGTTGGAAACCGGCGATAAGGGGGGAGTGT
Source organism: Calameuta pallipes (assembly GCA_030142375.1). NCBI lineage: Eukaryota > Metazoa > Arthropoda > Insecta > Hymenoptera > Cephidae > Calameuta > Calameuta pallipes. The sequence continues at coordinate 274,093 of JARQSW010000606.1, read as the reverse complement.
CTACGCCGCCATAATGATAGTCCTGAACGCCTCTGACTCTGGCTCCACTGTATATATACATATATACTTTGGTAGAATGTTCCCTTGGTATATACCTACGTATCTACTATGTACTCGTTCACTTGCTTACATGCTTACTTGCTTACGGCACCAACATACCAGTATGCATAACCAAGAGAACTCAGACCTGCCAGGCACATTCAACCTTAACAGACATCATCCCTGATCCGGCATCCTGTACATTGCATAGATTTTTGTGCATACTGAAATTTTTTTAAAATTAGGTAAAAGTTACATATAAACGTTGCAAGTGGATTTTACGTGATTTGTACGGGGGGATTTTCTGAAGGGTTGGGAGGTGATTGGAAAAAATTTTGTTACTCAAAATTTTCGTTTGGGTATGGCAAAATTTTGGATTTTATTCTATGGCGGCTGGGAGTGTGCCTGGTGCGGACTAGGGATATTCAGTTATTTGCTTTTTTTACCGAAGAAAGTTTTTCGATCAAGGTACCACACCCTCGTGCTTTGCACGCGGCCTAAGGTTAGGCAAGGGTTACATCGGGTTACGTTAAGACTCGGTAAGTTCCTATTGGTCGAGCCGCTTCGGTTCATTAGTACGCGCACTCCGATTGGCTGCCCTCTAGCGACTCTTCTTTTTACTTTCCTCACGTAATGACGTGGTGCTGCGCGTCTCGGCCTATATGCAACGGAGCGATCGTGCATGGCAGATAGGTCTTATGCATGTGTGTATAGTTATATGCTTTCTGGGTATATGAACTTAGCTTTGTACATATATACGATAAAGCGACTTCTACGTACCATATGTGTTGAAAGATACACTCTCGTGCATGGAGTTTGCTTCTATATGGTGTAAATAAAAATGTGCCATATTAGGTAAAATAGAGTTTCATGATAAATAAGGTATTTTTTGATAGTTTGAATGAAAATTTATTTAGTGCATTTTTTCGGGAAATTTTATACAATTTTTGAATTTTCACTTTATTTTGTCTGCTACATTTTATATGCTTTCTGTACATAAGTAGGAAAGAGCAACGTCTATGTAACACGCGTATTGGAAGATGTACTCGTGTTCATGACCTTTACGTTTGTACGATGTAAATGAAATTTTGTCATATCAGGTAATACAGAGATTGCGGTGCAAGGTATTATTTTTTAATAGATTTTTTGGAATTATTGATGTTCGTCTTTATTTTTCAATCGTTAATCTTTCTGCCAATCTTCTGGCGAGTCGTGATCGTGAAAACAATTGTTTCCAGCACATTAGTTCCGCAGTCTCTTCGTAAACCAGAAGTACTCTCGAGGACTGCCTGAGCACCCTTGAAAAATCTACCCCACGTGTAACCCCTGCGCCCTCTCGAGGTGAGGAATAGGGGTGCACTGTGGCGACACTCGCACTTCTCTTCGTAGTCCGATTAAAAGTCGCGAGTGCTGCCATCTACGTTAATCGAGAACGAGAACGTTAATTCCTTTGATTAAAAGCCAGATGAGATTTCAAGGACACGAAAGTTATTTAATTGCGAGTAATTCGAGCGTGTTAAATGAAGACAAAGACATATCAAAGCGTAAGGGTGAATTTGATAATTTTGTTTTATTTAATAAATACAATTTTCAGGATAAAAAAAAATTATTGAAATTTTTCAAGACGCTTGATACACCAATGACATTTTGTAGATTTTAAAAAATTAGCATTTTTCAAAAATTACTACTTCCCATACCTTAACCCTTAGGGGGCTACCCTATCGCGGATTATCGTACAAAATGGCCATTCAAACGTGACTTCGTGGCAGATATGGATCGCGCATGAGGGTTTACGGAGGGAGAAAAGCGAATATTCAGAGGACTGGGTTGGTGTTACCATGGCAACAACGATCCCTCAGTAGCCGAACCCTCCTACACCCTTCATTCAACTCTACCACCCCTGTAATTCCCTCGAATTCGAAGACAGCCACTACGCAATTTTCCCTGGGATACGTCTCGGAGTTTCTGTCTCTTTGTATGAAAATCCTCGACAATGTTTTCTTGCTTAATTTTGAATTTCAAAAAATCTCAAAATTTTTACGCCATCTTACCTAACCCCACGATACGTATATCAAGCTCAATAAATAACCCGTGATCAGCTGAGCCGTACTACACAATACAAGTTTTTCAATAAATAAAAAATATTGCACAGATAAATTGGAAAATTAAAAAATTTTAATTCAATATAGAGAATTTACTAATTAACCCAGATAATTATTCCTGAATATAATTAGCAATGATAATTTATAGCTTCGTGAAATTTATAAAGGCTCCTCCATCTTTTTTTTTGTAGATCGTTGCATATGCATCGGGTGACTTAAATTTTTTTTACCTATAAGGCATATATATTTATATAAGGACGACCAAGAGCTTCTACTATGGTCCTGAGCAAAAATGCATCGGGTGTCTCACCAAAAATGGCCCTCGGCATTCTCTCTCTTAACATATTGTAATATCGGAGAGCCATTAACATAATATCTCTGCTCTTTCGTATTCAAAACGGGCACAGCCTGTATAATGGTACTCTCGATCCGTGTTTAGACTAATGCTAGGTTAGACGAGACGGAGTTCTAAGATTATAATGAGACCCGATCGAATTAGCCGGGTGACTTACCCCAGAATTTTGAAATTTCTTGGGCAATTATGAGCCACTGATTTCGGGGACAGCTTTTGGTTTTTAAGCAAACTTTTTTTTGGAGTATCCCAAAATTATTAAAATCCTTTCCGCGTATCGTTTTTACATAATTTGGCTGAATAAAAAAATTTTTTAAATGATATATTCAAAATGACGTACAGAGGGTTAAGTAAAATATTTTTTTTTAATTGTCCTCATTGAAATTTTATCGGACGCCTTGGAGGGGATGTTTAACTTTTTTTTTTACTCTCTGAAGAAAATCAACAGTTTTTTCGCGAAATGAGGTTTAAATCTCCCCTCGTTAAAGAAGGAGTGCCATTAGCAGTCGTACCGAGCACTTCAGAAGCTTCCAACCTACCGACATTGCCAGCTTTCGAGTGGAGCAACAAGGTTGCTATATGATTTCAACCCCCTTTACTTCGAGCAAGGGTTGTCGGGATTTAAAAAATTTTTTTCGAATCCTAAGTTAATCCTGGAGGACGATTTTTATTTTTAGTCCAAATCATAATAATGGTTGTAAGTCCGACATGCGGAATCGTATATTACGGAAACGCGAGGGTTGTCACGGTTTTTGGTTGAAATCGGAATTAATGTGTTTTTAATAATGACATACGGCTGCATTCGAGTCCTGAATTCCCATGCGATGCGCGCGCATCTTCGACTTTCGCAGAAATGCCTGAAACGAGCAAGAAGACGGTTTTTAATGATTTTATAATAATGCAGGATCATTATATTCCGGATCATTTTCGTATTAGCATCCGTCATTAAAACGTCATCTGTACCTACGTAACACAGGTAAGACAGATATTTTCTTTTACTTTGGTTAAATTGCACGTTCGGAATAGAACGCGTCCTTTTCTGACAACTCCCACCAGATGTCTCTACCAGTCAAATTTTCATAATACAATACAGATCGAAAATCAACGTTAATTTTCCACGAGTTATTCGTTCTCGTTATACGACCGAATTAGCCTTTTTCTTTAGTTCGTAAAGTTACTTTTATTTTTATTCCTTTCTGTACCAAGTTTCAGACGTTTCTCAACAGCGTCTCAGCTGGTAGTTTCACAATGGCGCCTGAACGCCTACAGACTTCCTTTCTCTTGACAGAAATTCTTGAGAAACCGCAGAACTTTGAAATATCCCGCTCAAAATTGCTTTACGTATTTTGCAAAGGGTACTGCGGTTTTAGGGGGACGAAAGAGGAGGGTTGGGTTGACTTTTTATTTAAACGTACAATTAATGGACGGGCGTTAAAAAAATGGCAGACTGATATATACGGCAAGAAACAAAGAACCGTGAGACGATCCAGTACGCTTTTATGTAGGGTATAAAAAAGATGAATAAAAAAATGAAAAATAAATAATTTACCAGTGAAAAATTTGCAAAAGCAGGCGGTAATGGATTAAACCGATGATTATTGGCATTAGGGATGGCGAGAGGAGTCGCCCTTAAATTTATATTTTTTTTTCACTTTACATTTCGATTATGCTCTACAGAGGGATAGAGGAGAAGGAGAAGTTCACGAGCCAACCCCGAGGATAGTTTTATTCTTTTCCACGACCAGGGCAAAAATTGTAATTGGTCGGTCAAAATATATTGGTGAGGGATGAAGAGGGTGGCTGTGTACGAGAGCCAGAGACGATCCTGGTAATAACAATAATTAGAGCGACGAACGGTCCATTTTGCCGTGGCTCTTGGATAAAAAAAAATTATAAAACAAAAGGCAATCCTGACTACGCGCCCCTTGGTATCCGTGAACCGATCTAAAAATGGCGGCCGGGACGAGTCTTGCGGCTTGTAAATATTTTTCGAAATAATAATCCAATACGCTGTGCCAAAGATATTGAAAATTTTCAAGGGTTAAAATAAAAAAAAAATTAATCCTCGCTATGAATATTATTATCTAAAATATCTCTCTCTCATGAACGTTCGCTTCGTTTATTGCAATCATACGCTAAAAAAAAAATTAAGGGGCCCCCACAAGTAACGGCCGCACACGCGTCGATCATTGAATAAAAGTTTACATGAGGAACCGCAATAACCGCGGAGGCAATTTGATCGCGCGAGAAGGAAATCGAGCAGAAATAAACCGAAGTGAAATACAAAGCGCGGTCAAATGGCGTCGCTGCCACGGGCGGCCGTTTACCGTAAGCGTGATGCCGATGATGACCGACGATACCGTCGACGTTGATCGGCAAGATTCGTTCTTTGTTTAACGTTCGCCTGGGTTAAATCGGGGTTAACTTCCCCAATCGGCACAAGGATACAAGCGTAGAAAGAGGAGGAAGAAGATCTTGCGCATTGTTCGCGAACAATGTAACCATGTCCGGAAGAAAGAGGAGTAAGAGGGAGAGGAGGGGAAGGGAGGGATAATCGAGCAGTGTAATATTTATAACGTAATAAGGCCCCGTAACATAATAATATCAATTACCCCCACTCTCCCTCTCGACCCCCTGATCGAAAAGTCGAGGACGCAGATTCACGGATCTGTCGGTCAGAAAATTGGCGCCCTCTGCCGGCCAGCTGACTTACAAAAAACCACCCCTCACGAACGAGACGATATAAATGTCGTATGAAAATAAAATTATGAAAATTGAAATCGTCCAATTTTTCGATAATATTTGTAAAATTTTTTGCAGATTCAACAACCGCTAATATTTTTTAACGACGATCAACGACTTCGAAATTGGAGAAAATTTTTTTTTTATTCTTCACCATCCACTGTATCCGATCCTTGATATCGATTAAAATTTTGCAACTGGCGCCGAATAATTTTACGTAAGGGTGCGCGCGAATTCGATTATTAATTTAGTTTCCGGCGGTTGTGTTTAGCCGCGAAGGCGGTAACCGCGGCCATGCCTCCCGACCAATGGGAGCCAGGCTGGAAATCATACGCGGGATCGCCGGCCGCACGGCCTCGGAGAGAGGTTAGGAGAGGTTAGGTTATGTTCGCTCAGAGTCTCGTTAACATTCGACGGGCCTGTCCCGGCGCGGCCTCGCTCTTCCAGAGGTGGGGCTCCCAAGCTCTTCGATCCTGAATTCTCCCTGCGAGAAGAAGATACTGAGATTATGTAGGTGGTCGCTGTTTCCTTGTAATCATATTATTTTTTTAGCATTTTTTTCTCTTTACCATGCGACTGGCTAGATTCGAGGTTACGTGATTGCTTTGCACGCGAAATTAATGGGGATTTAATGTCCTGGTGTTTTTGAATATTTTTGAACTCGAAAAAAATATTTTTGCACTCATCGTTTTCGAAATATTTTATAAATAAACCTCGAACGCCTCTCATGTCTTATCCGATCTTGGAAACTTTTGTAACCCTAATTTTACGACGTCGAACGAACAAAAATAGTATCAGTAAAAAATTTCCAAAAAAAAAGAATGCATCCCTATAGGTATGTAATATCCAAAAATAGCAGAGAACCAAGCAAGACTTTAATTGCACCATTTATCCGTGCTTCACGCGACGTCGCTAATAATCGCGGGACGACGTTATCACAGAAATGGGATCTTCAAAATGCCCCAATTTCAGAAAGGCAATAATAACGTTTCCGTGTACTTTATGTTGCAGTTGGCGCATGCGCGTTTAAGAAAAACAGTGGGACCTCGGAAGAAGCCTTGAACCAGTCGTAAACCGCGACAAGGAGAAAGTGTATATATATGTATATATATACACAGACACACATGCATATATATCCACAATCACACTGGTTTTTCCAAGAAGAAAGATACGGAGCCAGTGACGTATGAATTATTGACTAGTAAATTGCGAGATCAACAACGCGGAAAGTTGGCTCGTTCCAGCCATTTTATTTCCCATTCGTTTATACATACGATAAAAAGGACGAAAAGATGGCGACCGCCACGAGCAGAAATAAAATGCAACCATGCACTTTAGTAATACGACTCGATGCATATAACTTGGCGAAATGCATTTAAAGCCATTTCAGGGCGTGAACGGGAAGTACTCTGTCTGTCATTGCAGTTGTCATTATCTTGCGCCAAATATGGTAATGGCGCGATCCCCTCGCGAAGAAGTTTATTGTCTCTCATATTATTATGCAATCTCGACAGTTTTAACGAGACCAATGTTACAACGGTAAAGGATCCTGGAAATTGTCGAGACGTCGTAACGATTGGTTGTATCTGTACGATAGAAGAAAGTAATAAAGAGCGACCATTTTGTATTTTTATTGTTATTTTATTTATTTATTTTTTTCACCAGAAAAGAGAAGTCAGAACATTTTTTTTTATCTTGTACAACCTTATACCTGTATAAGCCCCATTACTCGATGCAGTAAAAGTGCATCGTTGCAGTGCATCAGCGACCGATCTTCGATATGGGGTTTATATGTATGTACGTCGTGGATCTATGGTGCATTTTAAATGCAAGGACATAATTATATGATCCATAAGTTCACCATACGCAGAGACTGGTGGGACTGGTGGTATCATTCTGAATAGTTGGTAGGTATGGCATAAGGGTGGCATTACGTACCTGTAGACGATCGTTGACTTAGCAGTGGTGCGAAAACCGCTAATCATTCTAATGGTAGCCATGGTATCTAATGACAGATTGGGTAATAAACGAGTACGGTTATTTATTTTGTGTCCATATTTTTCACTGGTACTTAGGATCGGATGTGTTCTGAATGGTCTTTTTGGACGAGGTTATAATTTATATTGGATTAAGTGATAAAAATGTGTAATTTTGTTAGTAGATAATATTACGTATATAGGTATAGTTAATATGCGATTGGTCTTACTGATTGATTTGGTGAGACAATCTGCACTCGTGTATAAACTCCGCGAGTTCAGCTAATTGAATCATTAAGACCAGGAAAGGACACGAGACTGTGACCGGTCGATAATTAATTACGCGGGGAGAGAAACGGACGATAAGGGTTGCCAACAAAAAGGGGCTGTCAGTTTGCGATCGGTTGGGTGGAATTGATTGGTTAAGAATTTCAGTTGGTTTTATCGTTGTCGAGTGTAGTTGCAAGGTAAAAGTTATAGAATATGCGATATTATGTATATGTGACATGGAGAAAGACATGTAAAATATTATGGAATAAATAAAAAAGTTTATAATATAGAAAAAAAAAAGTGATGCACGAGTGAATTATCGGATTCCATATATAATCGACTGGTTCGATTCGCAAACTTAGAAATTGTTAGTCGGAGAATTTAGTCCGAAGGAATAAATTTTTCGTTCAAAAAATCTATCGCAATCCCATCCATCATTTTACTTTTGATATTTCCCTATATTCCTGAATATTTTATACATAATTTCTCAACTGTTGTCTTCGAGGCGGATAATGGAGCAAAATTCAAGTATGGCTTCGCCCTTACCAGAATATATCGCGTGTTGCTGAAATGTTCCTGGAATATGTTAATTGCCAGTTAGTTCCTTCTTGTGCCACTGCGCCCATTTCTACACCGCCGATGGCCTCTTTAGCATTTGCTTCTTTATCTACCGCTGGCTCTTTCCTCTTCGCTTCGATGTTCACTTTTCACTTGAAACATTCAAAATTCACTCTGTCCACTGTTCTCGATATTTTTGAAACACAATTCTCGATAAACGAATTTATTACTGTCCCACCGATACACTATTATTAAGTGGTTATACATTATTACGGCCATTGCGTTACCATTGTTATGTATTACAGTTGAACGCGAAAATTCCAACACTCTGTTTCCCTTAGTAACACATGCTGAGTTTTTTTTTGACTCTTTTGAGGTTATCCCGCGTTATGTGACAAGACTTCATAACTCACTATGCTACGAGCACTCGGCACCTTTCAGCTGTTTTTCCATAAGGGTAATATATTCATAGTTATTAAGTGCATCGTAACTGCTCGGGTTTTCGTCTCGAAAATCAGCAAGCCCTACACTCGCGCCGCCTGACAACATCCGCCGTGAATTAATTGAATTCATTCGTTTACACGCAACTCTCCACGGCGCTGCAGTTCCCTCACGATACCGACTAGCGTTTGTTATCCGAAGGTAAGTCCCTTAACCCGTGGTCTTTCAAATCAGTCAAAGAAGAATAATACGTGAAATTGAAGCTGTTACACAGGAGTAAATAATTCGCAGAACTTCCTACATTATTTACTTTCTGATTGAAAGTTTCTCGGATTTATACCAATTAGCGTAGCGCGACCAGACTAAATTATCCAGTCCGGATAAAGGCTTAACGAGTTCGAAATGTAAGAGAAAAATAGAAATATCTAGAATCAGTGCTTAGTCATCTACTTGAAGAGGTTAGGGAAAATCGAACGAGTGTCATAATAAAGGAACCTGCTGGCAGCTATAGGTTATGTGACAGTGTGATATAACGACGCTAGTCATGCTAGTGACGTTGACAGGTTAGTAGTAGTCTGACATGCAAAACACTGGCCTACCGGATAATTGAAATTGGCAGAGGTCAAGCAACTTCCATATATATTAGCATTTAATCCAGGGTCATTCATCTCTGTATAGTTTTGCGACAAAGTCGAAGCGACGCTGCACAGACGCGATTTACATTCGCAATGAATTTTTCACAAGAACTGTGACGACGGTTGAGAAATATATAACCGGAAATGATGTCTTATTTATTATCATTATTACCAAGGGCTAGTTCATCTTATTGAAGTTTCATCTCTACGATTCCAAGTACAGCGGCTACGTTTTATGGTGTGATCATTAGTGTTAGTATAATGATCATTAAATTCGTTAGGCAGAAAATAACTGCCTCGTACTGCATCAAGTAGCCCTTTGAACTCGTCATTATCTTCCAAGTCAAACAGTCATCTGACTCGTGTCCATATAGTGGTAGTTGGGTATATCGTTTATCAAGAAGTTGATGATGATTTTGTAAGACGGTATCACAAAGGAAAAGTTTACGGGATTTATGGTCGAATTGAAAAACTACCCTGGTTTGAAAAAAAAAAAAGGTAAGGAGACCTCAATCGCCATCGACGGTCGAAAAACTTTGTTTCTTATACCATGGTGGTTAGTTAGGAGGTTATGGTGGTATAATTGCGGTTTATTGTCTCAATAAACATATACGTTATACTGTTGGATGGACCAGTGGACCAGCCAGGTCTTCCTGGGATTCGAAATCAGCCTCTTGTTTATAGGAGTTTTATGGGTCTGCTTAATAAGGTTTATGGTATCTTATCTCAGGTTAGTTGCTGATCGCCACGGAACCGGAAGGTGGCTCTAACGATCTTGGGACTTGCGGTAGGATGTTTAAGAATAAGACAAAATTTTGTCGTTTAAGAAATACACAGTAATGGCGTCTCTACGATGGTCGAGGATTCAATCACAGCTGATCTAGTTTTTATAAATAACGCAGTCGAGAGCCAAGGTAACGTATTCGCGCAATCTACTAAGTTAAGGTTATATATGATTTTACACGTGGCTGCTTCATTGTAAGAGACGCACGTGTAAATATGTAATCAAGATTGGACTGTAAGTGAAATAACGTTACGGAAAGTCATGTGGGAAATGACGTTTGTCACGCCATTATATAGCCACTTGTTATATGGATGATTGATCGATTTCGGAAACGCTCGAAGTTCGTGGAAACTGCCGAAGTGTCAAACGAAATTCTGAGGGTTTATCAATATTGCATAAACAAGAAATAAATTAATCTTTATAATAAGTAAAAATCAATATTTCTGGGTTAATTGTTTATAATCTACAAGCCACTTGGGACTTTATGTTTGCAGCACTATAGACCTCATTATTGCGATCTACAAAAAGGACTAATTATACGTTTATCCTTATCTTAACGATGACATCGTTATTATTTTGTTGCAATATTACTTTGTCTTTAATAATGTAATTTTTATCAATTTTTAAATGGAGGACTTTTAAACTTGTTCCGCATTGCATAAGCTGTTACTGATAAGGCGTCAGTTAAGTCCGATAACAATTTGCAAGTACTTGATACCGTAGATAGATATTATTTTTCAAAATTACACATGGTCCAATACTTATACATGTATCAGTGACAAAGATAATTTTTACTGACAGGTATCGTCTCGGTTCTGGACTCTTTAATGATGCTTGATGGATCCACGAATCATTCGTCAAGGTACAAACACTCGAATGATCAGCGATCCGAATTGACAAGATTCACCTGCGTCCTGTTCCGTGTTTATTAAGGTGCATTCACACGGAGGGCCATCTGTCGAGTTTCTAAAATCCGTATCGGTTGAATCGAATCCTAGAAACAGGTTCAAAATGACCAAAGGTAATGAGGGTCTAACAAAATTGGCCGGAACAATCTTTTGAAAATGATTCCAAGCGCAGAGCTACCACAAACAAAAATTTCAATCTGACTGCGATTCAAAAACAAAAATTCAAAAAGGTAATACAAAAACATACGAATCTCTAAAATCCAAGATGAAGCCATATCACCCATCACGGACCTCGTTACGTCTGATATTAATGACTTCCTTGAATTTCGTACTTGGCTGAACAAATGCTTCATGCCCGCTCCACAGGTTGAAGCAGAAGTTTTCTTTACCTTCTAAATCAGGAAGTAATTTACCACCGATGAAGGTTAATGGATGGACTCAACTCGGACAGGTTGCGAAGTCATCGTTTCTAATCGGGATTTCACGCAGGGACAAAACTGTCTTGAAGACGCATCGAAAAAAAAAAAAAATGAAAAAAAAAATCGCACGGATAACTCAACCTTTCATTTAACAAGTTATAAGCTTATCCTGAAAGAGGTACCTACGATAACGCGTTCAGGTGATCTAGAGAAACAATAAGGCAGGTTTCCATGAATGCAATCGAGCGCTCTTTCGCAGGCGGTGGCAGCGTCGGCATCGTTTGATGGTTTTTACTCGGCCGATGGGATACCACAGGCCTCCGCTATGTGAAAGCCACGCCATTGGCTCTTTCTCCTGGTACCTACCCTCTCATTGAATATTTCTCCTGGTCCCACAAGAAACCACCACTGTAACCTCCTATTGCTGAAGTCCGGACACGACTTCGGGTCACTAGCTCGGCCAAACACAATAGCAACCAGAGAAACGTTACAAGGGAGTTGACATTCTGCGGGATACCACACGTCACTGCCAGGGCCCTCTTACACCAGTTCTTTCTCTTAGGTCGCGTTCACACGCCTCCCTCAAGACGATACTCCCTGCGTCCATGTCCTGACAGTGTAACCACGCCTTTGAAGCTCGTAAATTCTTCTCGTTGCGACGAGCAGCACGAGAATTCGCTCCTTAACTATCGCATCCGATTTTTTTGCGACTCCCCAAGATCCACCACTCGCCATCCCTTTACTCCTAGGACCATTCGACGATCATCCTCTGTCTCATCGGCAAAGAATCTTCGCGGATATTGCGAATTCCGTCAAACTCGAAGTCACGTGACCAGATAGTAAAATTCCGTGAGATATGAAATTTTTGCTAAAAAAATTTTTTTACCGCAATTTAATGCACGATAGATTCTTTTTTATTTATCATTATTTGTATTGCCGCCGTCACCCATCTTCCATATGGTTACTCTGGATATCCCGTACAGATGATTTCGTTCCAGAACAGAATGGAAGGTTAGCAGCAATGGCGGTATTCGCGAATCGCAAACCACCAAGCAAAACCTGGCATCGTATAAATCTGTAGGTAGAGATCCAGATTGTACGCTCAGCAATGCGATCCCGTCGGATCTTTACGAGGAATCGTATTTTCATTCGGGAATGGGATAATTCGCGCGAGTAGCAGATAGAAATTACAAATGGCTGCGGCGAGTAGCGTTAAACGAGGAAAGTAAAAAATTGACGGAAAAGAAAGAAGAAGAAAAAAAAATGAAAAAAAGAAAAAACAAAGATAAATATACCACTCAACGTAAAGATACGCAATTCCTTATAAAATTTACATAGACACGAAAGCACGTGCAACCAAACGCGAAGTTTACCTTAAAAGTATAAAATTACGAGTACAAGGAAAAGTGGATCGTTCCGCGTAATTTTATCGGAAAAACGTGGGCATTTTCGTTCCTAACGGCAAATGGCGTCGGGTACGCTTAACGACGCCTGATTTCACGTCACTTACGCAAGGCCCAATGGTGCACTCTGTAACTCTAACTGTAAATGTGCCTCCGTCAAGTTGACGTAACGCGTAACTGATTGATAACGGTGCCAGCCTAGAATACACTACAGGTCTTTCCAAAGTAATAACATTTTGACAAATGGTACAGGTGTGACGCGCTAACCAAAATGACTGACGATTTCTCCACGTCGTTGTCGCCTGCTTTCTCAGGGCCTCGGACGCTTATAAATATATATAAATATATTCATATGTATAACCACTAATGCCATTGCTTCCCGTTTCAGGTTCTCCACCTGTATAGGACTGAAGAAATTGTTGGCTGTTTACATAGGAATTTACACGGCTTGGATTATATTTGTTAGCCTCGGTTATAACGTATCCTTATATAAGTATGATAATAGAGGTTATCAGTGGAGGGTGGGTAGAGGGTTAGTCCTGGCAATTCTAAATAATTGATTACGTATTACAAAGTGTCCCGAGCACAATACGTCATTGAAATATACGATAAACGGAAATGATTGTAATAATTGAGCAAAGCTATTCCAACTGTCGAGTCAAGTAGATATATGTGAATAATGCGAAAGTGGCGCCGCCAATAGAATTTTTCGAAGTTAATTATATCATTGTAGCTTGTGTATCTAGAAATTGAGTATACGCGAGACCCGTGTATTCTCTATGGGACGCCATGTACGGTTGCGTGCTAATGTGGCCCATAAAGCATAAGGATGGTTCGGTGTTTTCTTGAGAGATGGCGCCACCAGCTAATGCTTCATATACTCGCAGAAGGCCACTCCGACGAAATTTATTACACGAGTTGGCTCTGGCTCGATTAAATATTTAATTTTATTATTTTTTTTTCTCTCGTTGGCACAACTTCAATAGCTTAACTGTTCGTTCGATTCTTTTTTTATTCGTCAAGCCTGTATCTTTAAATGACGTGGTTTCAAGCAATATTGTATCACATTTTATGTTATGGCTAACGCGTTACGCGTATAAAGCGTACACTCGTAAGTACCAAACGTATACGTGAAAACGAAACATACGATGTAATAAAACGTAATGAAACCATAATCGCGCGATCGCTTAACATAAATTAGCTACATGCTATCTCCATTTGTAACTTGACTTCCTGAACGTCCGATGCGACGATATAAATTATACGAGCTACCGGTACGATAACCGGCCTGATAAAGATGCTAGAAAAATAAAAAAATGAAACAACATACAATTAGGTTCGATTAAAAATCACAGCGATCGATCGAGCGACGAGTAAGATGATTTAAATAATTTTTTTAATTCCTGCACCGTCTTCGAGATCCTCACCAAGGAAGAATCTCGTACCTAGACGACATCGACGAGGTCGCATAAACGTCACTCGGAGAAGTGAGGTCCCCTCGTTGTTCCTTCAATTCAATTGAATTCTATTCCAGCGTGCAGTTGATATCATTGAGGTCGCCACTTAAATACTCATTGTCGTTCGTCGCTTATTGTTTCACCCTTCGAGCCGGTACCAGCGACCATTCTGTTTCGTTTTGGTGACCCACGTGGTGAAAGCTTAAAGAAACGATAGTATAACAGGAAACGAAAAATAGAAATTGTAAAAATTCATAAACTTTCTGTATTACCGACGCAGCAGGGAAAAAATAAAGTGACAGTGTAGCGCAAGGAGATACAACGATGTAGCAAATAACAGGGCGAATATTCATTCGGCAGAAGTTGAGAATCCTGACGCAGGTACCGTCAGAGTTCTCTTCTCCAGTTACCGCTGAGCGAATTTCGCCAAGAGCACTCGAGGGTTTTATACAGTGGCCAGCCTGGAGAACCACTCGGTGTATATGGAGGAGCCATGTTGTTGGGTTGTTGCCGTCGCTCTAGACCTGGGGGATTCGTGTAGCGGGCGAACAAGCCACATTTACATGTGGCCGTAATAATGGACGAAGTTTCAAGTGCGTCGCGGTTGCTACCGAAGTGGGCATTGTTGGCCCACATGGTAGTACCGAACAAACGGGGCCCGATCGACTCTGCATAAGGAACACACGGTTGAAGTTTTTCGTGCGGCAAATGATATTGTCCAAAAGAATTCTTCTGGGGTACGTTAAAGGGGTGACCGGAAGAAAAGTGAATACGAATTAAAGCCCGCGAGTGCCTGAGCCTGATTATTTTATTTTTGGGTCCCACTTACGTGTAGCGGCGGGAAAATTTGAATTTTCATTTCTATACCTAATCTTCTTATTTGTCTTGTATAACCTAACCATGCTAACTATGTTTCAGGTATCAAATTCAGGATCATACTAGATACGTATCGTCATTATGTTATTGTTGTCATTAGGGATGTCTACCTATGGACCACGGTTAACAATCCCACTTGATTCCGTCATTGGCGACGGAGTTCCTGAATGAGTTCGTAACGAGATGCACAGCCAGAGGGCTGGCCCACGCCTGTCAGGGGTTGCCTGCACGTGTCCTCAATGGACCAATCAAAGCTCACCCTCTTCTAGCCCACTGGCTTACGTATATTAGGCTAATGTTACGTCCTACTCGTTCGTCGACGTTTATCAGTGAGGATCCTTTCTGAAGTGATGGGCCACACTTGGCTTTAGAGAATAAGGGATGAAATTTACTTATACAGTGGGTGTGTATACTTATATATAGTTATGCGAAATTTTAGTTCTTACAAGGCAGTGCCAAAGTCACTTGATCCAATTTGATTAGCATTGTTCCTCTCGATAAGTGCAAGATCATGGTACGCGTGGCTGATTAAACCTTTGAAAGGATCACGAAGGCGTGCAATTGGAAATCCGCTAAAGGGGGTTGTTCCCTACCCCGTAAACATAAGGGTGATTTAATTCGGCCTGTTGAGCTTTGAAGACCCAAAAATCCATAATGCCCAATGGGCCTTGTTATGCCACCCTGGAGAACCTTGGTGGTAAGTCGTACGACTAGGCGAAGTGGGAACTGTAGAACTTCGCACGTTAACCAACGAGCGCTTAATCGTCGTTTTATTCGGTGAATAAAAGAGCCAGATTACGGTATAGTGTGCGCGTAATCAATGGGAATGAGCATATTGGGGTGTCCCGTAAATTATTTCGTTCACCCTATAGATACACTAACGTTCACCCTCGTCGGATGATACAAGGTACGTAAAAAGTCTTAGTGGAAACTATAAAACGTCTAGAAGGAAATATTAAAGAAAAACAAAAGATAAGATACCATAACAAAAATATGCGAGCACCACGTTCCAGTTGTAAACTCGTAATTTAATTGTACAACACGTTCAGACACCAGTATTTAATAATGCAGAAAGACATAAAGTTGCGATATCCATGGCCGAGCATGGAAACCAACAGAACCAACCGCCATTCGTTGCAAAACTCTCAGCAACGTCTCCCGACTTACCGGCACGACTTGTAACATCGCAAACCTCCGGAGGACTTCGTACCAGCCAAGGAAGATCCAGTTGAAGGAACCGAAAGGAAGAGGAAGAAAAAAGCCTCGAAACAAAACCAAACCCAATTCTTAACGAGCGTTCCAGTTCTCCGGTGGAAAAAGATTCCAAAAAAAAAAAGTACTGAAACGGTACTCGAATCGATAGTACAGTACCATAAAGGATTCTGCATACAAGTACCAGTGGTACTAGAATCCCCCCATAAGAAATACTACTAATATCAAAGCCGATGTTGTTATACAATAGTATCCAATACCAGTGCCAAGTGCTGTAGTATTTGCTATAGTGGAAAAGAGAGTTACTGTACCGTTATACACGGAGACACGTTATATACAGCACTCATAGAAATAGGGTAGGGTAGAAAAAAAGAAAGGAAGGGGGCCAACATTTCCACCCCTCTCTTCCTTGTCAAAGAATAAAATTCTCTTTCTCTTATGCCAGACGATAGCATTAGGGGGCATTACGTTTAAATACACTTAGGATCGATGACTATGGCTTGACGCAAGGCAAAAGCGGCCTCTCGTTTGTTGACTGCGGAATAGCATTAGCAATAGCCCAATTGACTGCATCTGTTGACTAACTGACTTGACTGACTGACTGACTGACTGGACCGGTCACCGGGTGACCTCGCTCTTATCAAATGCGTTGATGCAATAAATGTCGAGAGGTTGATTTGTTATGTATTTACGTGGTTACATGCGAGAGGGTGGTGTGTGCTATGCTGTAAAGAACTTGTTAGGAGTACTTTTATATTATTGCATACATAGTATATGCACTTGTTGCGTAATACGTGGTTATTGGGTTTGAGGGGGCGGGCAGGAATGGTAATTCGTTTCAAGGAAACGACTGCAATGAGAATCCACATGAGAATACGTAAAGGTATGTATCGGTGACAGTTGGCCGTGAGTGGCGGTGAGGGGTTTTGGAAAATGGTTGATTTGATGGAAAAACTAGTGAATTTCTCCGGTAACTGGCTGGTCGGAACGTTTTTTAATGGTCGCTACGTGCGGCGAGAACGCGGCTGTGGGTTTGTTTGATTTTAATTCGATCCTCAAGAACGGTTCGTTGGATCGTGACACTTAATTGTCCGATTCATTAATTGTCTTGATCATTATCATTTGGAGGGGCGGAGGGGGTTGAGGAAATGGGGCTGATATTCGTGGACACTTTTGTTTTATTGGTCTTTTTTTTTTGAGGAAATATGTTGGTAGTTCTGTTTCTAGATGCTTAAGCGTATTTGTATGTATGTATAGTGTGTATGTATATGTATAGTGCTGTAGGCAGTCTTTCATTTGTACGTTACGATCGAACTCCTACTGATAGTAATTAGCTTTCATTATCGTAAATACGAAAGTATACCGGGCGGCCATAATGAACTTGTGACATATTTATAAGGGTTCGTGTACCCAAAGTCAAGCAAATTAGGCATCCCAACGTTCCTGTACAAATTCTAGGCTCGATACGTGTGAGCTGTCATTATTATGTGACAATTGCCCTCCTGATCAGTTTTATCGTTAATGTTCATCAAATTACTTCATCCGTTTTATTCGGCCTCCATTCTATGGGTTATGAATGGTTCGCATGTCCTTTCCTATGCGATCCTCGGACGGTCACGTAATGCACTCTTTTAACTTGTGGTCTGACATGATTTTCTTATCAGTATGTATACGATTAAATATAAGAACTTGAAGAATATTTTGAAAGCAGTAAGAATAATTTTTACATGTACACGTTAAATCGTTTGATTTTTTTTTTTGGAATTTTTTTTTGGTATTTGGAAAATGTATGTCGTATGTTGTCCTGTCGTCTTAGACATTTAACATCTAATTTCTATAATATGTATATATGTATATATATATTATACTGTATGCGCATATATAGACAGACGTATGTGTCGTGGGGTTAATTGAATCAAGCAGCACGCAACCAGCTCTGTATACACAGTCGGGTCAGCGGAGGTCAAATCGGTAATAGGCTGACCCTTAATTCACCATGTGGTCTCCTCCGAACGCCGATACATCGTTGCTCATGGACATGCGACCTTACTGACCTATGGCCTTGAACCATAGGATCCCGCCAAGAAGATGACCCAAGAGTCCATTTGGAGTTGTCTAAAGAAAAGTATCTAAATTATATAATCTAAAATTGAGTAAAAAAAAAGCAGAGTGTGGTTTAAAAAAATCAAGTCTTTTCAAAAGCAAATTTCTCTTTTTCAAAATACTCAAGTAATACGTTTTCATTAATCCGCACGGTAGATTACCAAGATAATAATTATTTCCCGTTGAGCATATAGACAGAACTCATCCATCATTCGTTGCGCGCCAGACCAGATTCAACTTCAGTACTGCGATCTGCCTTCTTGGGGCCTTACTATGGGTCCAAAGGCCCATTCATCCGTGTTCGTTCCACGCGTCCGCCTTCCTCGACCATTCCGGCATCGTTTCACAGACATTATTTTTAACCACTACCTTCGGCAACGTTAAGTACCATGTACTAACCACGCCATTAGAATATTCGCAATGCGCGACAATCGTTCTGCGCCTAACGATAGGCTATCTTTAGGCAAATAAGCAGCAAAGTAATTCGTTCATTGTGATTTTTATAGGAAACGCGGATAAAGAAAGTGGCGCGATTTCAGGACAAGTTCTCGTAGCCATTGCCACTTCGGCGGATAAGGTCAATAAGAAGAAAACAAGAACCTGAAGAGATTTTACTTGCGAAAGATCGAGCGGCGTTATAAGGGAGACACGGTGGTGATGGGTAAGCAGGTAAGATAGGTTAGCCGTGGTATAGTAAAGAGGAGCAAGAAAGAGGAGAATATAATGAAGAAAGACAGAAGCTTAACCCGCGGAATTTTCTCCGCGTCACGTTTCGTTGTTTCTTGACAGAGACAAGTGTGACCAATAATTCTTGATTAGAAAGCCGCTCGCTTCATCGGATGCGAAGGCGTTCGCTTTGGTAACGAGGGGAAGGTGGAGCGTCCTGAGGTCGAGAGAAGAGTAAGGAGTTGCTAAGGAAGATAAGGATGGATATATAGACGGGATAAAGAGTAAGGAAAGAGGAATCCATCTGGTTCCTTCTCTGGACTCGGAGCACTCAGACCACTCGGAGCGAAGATCCATCAATCACGGATGTCCCGCACCTCGAGTGCTGCCGGTAGCAAGAACTTACAGAACTTCGTCGCTTCGCGGCGTCACAGAGGCAGTTCTGATCCCTTTCCGTGCACGGCTTCGGCCACCACCTTTAAACCGTCTCACTCGAAGTTTTTTCTATTTCTTTATATTTTCTGGTTTCCTTGCCAGTTCTACCAGGTCCGAAGGAGGATGCAAAAAATTGTAATAATTCAGTGGGTTCGATAGAAACGACGAAAAAAGGGATATATGGACTATCCGCGTCTTGGAGGATAGGCCACGTCGATCTGTCACCTCGAAAGTTTGAATATGGATAAAAAAATTTTGAAATGGGGTAGCCCCGATTTTTTTATGTTTTTCGAATATTTGGATGTGAACGTTTCTCGCGTGTGAGTTTAGACTCTTGGTATTTATTCTGCCGGGAGGGAGATCAAGAAGACGGTGGAAGGTGGATGACGACTGGCGACTCTCTTGGAGGCGAGATTGTGTGTTAATGTATGGCTGGCATTCGGACGACAACCGTGACAAATTGCTTTATTAGGTTGGCAGCCCGGGAGCCTTTCCACTCGTAGCTCGCACCTCGGGGCCGCCACTCACCGTGATTGTACGCTCTATTCTTCTCTTCTGTTTGAGCCTGTTCTTCTTCTTCTTTCTTTGCTCGCTTCCTTTTCTTCTCCCATATGCGCTTCTACCAATGCAGCAACAGACCATACACAACCCTGTTGATCCTGAATGGACTACACAAATTCTATTAGAGGGTGCAGACACTAAATTTTTTATCTCACGAGATTTCGAAGTGGTCGAACAACCCTTAAAAAAATTCCCCAATCCATTATTCCCGTTTTTTTTAATACACCTTGTACAACCAATTTTCGCAACGATCCAGTAACGATCACCACAGTCAATTATCACGCTCGTCACTAACTCGAAGATCGATGACACTATAAATCCGTCATGGCTACCAAACAAAAAACCACAAGAACCTCACAAAAATCTTCATCCATAACTGTTCCCTTGTCTTTCTCAAAAAATTTCATTATAAAATTATCACAAGAAAATTACCTTGTTCCAGCATCAGAATCAACTCGGCTCCACTCAACACTCCTGTACATTTATATTACATATACAGAAATCCAGTACCTGTAAACAGCAGGTACCCATTCCGGTGCTCTGATCTATTTGAGAAAAAATGACGCAAGGATTATTAATGTTTCTCGACTGTTAATAATGGATCAGTGGCTTATTCAGAAGAAACATAACCTACACAATATATACATATATATACAACGAACAAGAGAGGTTCCACTATATGGTGCTGAGAACGAAGTAGAAATAAGGTACTACCTACCTATAATATGAAAGTTAGGTAGGCAAGTCGATTCGACGGGACCCTGTAGAATCGAGAATGCAGGTCCAGCTGTGAACACGTTATAAGAATCTTTTTTGCGGGGTACAATGTCCTGGCGACTCCCGGATGCAGGATCATTAGGCCTCCGCGTGTTTCTTGCTCGTGGACACACGAATAATACACGCCGAGGATCGCCCTGCCCTCAAGGTTATTAACTTCCTCCGAGGATAATTACCACCGTTCCTTAAACCGAGTCAACTGCCTAATGATCTATCGCCACCTCGGCCACCTCGAGCATCTACTTCGTATACTATAGTTCTATATATTATAATATATAGAACATACATAACCTGGACAGCCCACCAGGTTATCCCGACCACGGTCCTCTACAGGGAACGCCGAAGGAATTGACGTACGATTTGTTTAAAGATCATTATGCCCATACAGCATCTTCCAAAGTGCCTTTGGGGTCATTTGGGAACTTTGACTCCATGTGGAAGAAGCTACCTCTTATCTGCACCTGCTTTATTTTTTTTCCTTCGTCATTGGTCCTTGTTACAGGATTGACATTTTGCAATTTGATTCTATTTTTTTGTTGATTACGGAACGTTGATGCCCTTTGAGATGACGAAGGTCCAGATTGGAGCATGGGAACTACTCTGGAATCCATCTCCATCCTCACGTCACACGTCGCACTCGTCAATGAATAGATAACGAAGGAGAATGAGCTAGTTGAAGCGGTTTGATACATCGGCGACATCGCCGCAACATTCATCTGCATAATTCATTCTTATCAGTACGATTCCTGTCAGGGATCCTCAACTGGAGTTTCAGAAGGAAAGGTTGAATTTTTTTGAAAAAAAATTGTCTACCGGCTAGTTTCACGAACGGTTCACTGATTCTGTTTTGAGGTTATGATTTCAAAGGTGGTCGGGTTAGGCTTTATGGGAAATCAAGGGTCGATGATTTTTATCAGACGAATTTGTCGGGGATTTGTTATTGTTGAGGCACTGATGTTATTTTATGCTTGGTTCATAGGTCGCTCGGATTGCGTCGTCGCGTTTTCCAAGACGGTAGCGTCACGACGGCGGAGAGACGCACTGTTGAGGGGAGGGACGCCCACTGTATTTACCCGCTCTGAATTCCACAGTCACTCGCCCCCTCGCGAATTGTTGCGTAGTACAAACCCAAACTCTTAACTCTTAAGCTCGCATGACTCGCTGAGACGCTAACTACAAGGTGTTCGTATAGTTTTGAATCGATACTACTCAGTGAGCAATCAATAATAAATTCACGAAATTCAACTTTGACATACCGGTACAGCGTTAATGGCTTTGGGATTAAATTTTTTTTAAATTTGGAAACATTCAAAAAACTTGTATTCCACAAGCGACACAGTTTTTCCATAAAGAACTCGTGAGCTCTAATTATAATTTTATTAATGAATAAAATTTCCGGGCACGATTTTTAATGCCAAGATTCATTTCTATAATTTATCAGACACTCGCATTAAACTCGACTCTTGTTCGGGCTACATTGGGTCAACGTAAACTGAGGTCAGAGAGGAGCAAGATACTTTAGGGACACCCCGTACCTATACAGATGTTTAAGAGCTAAGCAACTACTCAGAGTGAGTGAGTTGATGCGAGCCGCGTATCACGAGAAGGAAGTTCAATTTAACCCAATAAAGGACAATCAGAGACCGACGGCGACCAGAGACGAGTGCTCCTCTGCTCGCTAAACGGATCAGCCAGATCAGACTTCTCTTTCAGGACTTTTCATTCCAGAAAGAGAAAGAAATCATCAAGCACTATGTAAGGTCAGTACCGAAGAGGTGTCATCCGGTTCGCCAGTTGGTACCAGGTTCCTGGTACCCAGCAACTTCGTCTTTACAAGATCCTATATTTTTTTCCAACTACAACAAAGGGATACGTGCAAACTTTCATCATCTCCCGGAGGCAACGTTCAGGTTCTCTATTCCCACGTGGGAAGGGATCCCACGGATGTATGAAAAAAAAAACAGGGATCCATGACACTCTTGTACGGTAGTCAACTGGCGGCACGTCAACCAGGTATTCAACCACAGAGGATGAAGCACCTAAGCACGACCCAATCTCGAGTGTCCTCAGCATCCTCTTCATGTCTAATCCTGAAAGAGAATCTCTCACGAGCTCTTTATACGTTTTACTCTTTACGTTGCTCACTTCAGGTATTTTACAGGCTCGTTCAAAAACTTCACTGGAGCTTCCTCTGATGTTGCTCGTTGGTCTATGGAGTGTCCTGCGAAAATGTAAATGGCCAATTTCCAGTAGCTACACCAGGCAGCATCCCTTTTATCTACTTTACTCAATGGACTGTGCAAATCTGTCATATGGACCAAGTGGATCTCTCTTCCACTTTCCCACAATATGGGCAACCGGTTTATATTTGTAGATGACCGTGTGTTCTGCTTATTGAAAATGGGAGGAATGCGCATCCATGAGTAACCATGGACACTGTACTGGAATAAGTAGTCGTCATTTTGGTAAAGGTTGATCTTGTGCAGCAGCAACTTCATACGCATTTGTCAGGCAAATCATCCCCTTTGATTTGTAAATGTAAAGATGTAGTTGAGACATTGAGAAGAATGAGGTTGCTCAGCAACCATCTTTTGGTCAGATAGATGTCGCTGGTGATCACTTGAGGGTGAGTTAGGGAGAAACGAAGAGGGTGATAGGGTCTGGAAAAGGAGGGATTGATGGTTCATTCATGGTGTCGGTGGAAAAAGGGAAAAATACGAGATTAGCTCTGGGGCCTGCTAGTTCACCTTCGTGAAAGAGGGTGCAAGTGGGGTGGGTTTCGACATTAGCGATTACACGCCCCGGGGCTTCCATACATCGGGTGTCTCCGCGTGGAACTAAGCAGACAAAATGGCCATGCTCCAGCTCACTCTAGATTCCGTTTCTCTTCCTGGCCCTCTCGGCTCAGGATGCTCGAGGAGGGATTCAGACCCGAACCCCTTGTTAGAATTACGTCGGGGGTGAAAATCCACAGCTACGTATATAAAGTATCAAAATTCCTCTTCCAACGCGATCGAATTGAAAAAAAGGAAATTTTGAGTATTTCAAAAATTTTGGAATTTTTAACATCTTTTGTATACGCATTTTACACAATTTTTCAATTCCATTAGTATCCTACGGTATGCATTACTAAGTAGCTCAGCGAAGAGAGCAAGTCCCTGTTTGAAAAAAGTGTCATCCCTACGTGGACAATGGGGGGTAAATCCGATTTTCAAAAATGATCGCGTTAAACGTACCCGAGGATTTCTAAAGCTGGTTCTCAATGGGTGTTTACGGTTTTCATGAAAAGGATTATTCCATGCATACGTGCACGCTGGCTACCAGGAGAAAGACCGTCCAGAAGCCTCCCGCAGTGACAGGGGTCGTCTGCTCTCCAGGGTGCGTGCAAGAGCTACGGTGACAAAGAGAAGCGCATAATAAAAAGAGAAAGAGAGGGCGTGATTTCGGATAGTCCCAACAATGAGAAGACAGTAAGAACCATAGTTGACAGCTGTTTCCAAAATACCGCAACATCTTTTTCGAAAAAAAAAAACTACAGTAACTACCCTTAATCCTATATACTTTCCTATACTGCATCCATACACTATATATACATATATCTACGTATTAATATCACGTAGCCCGTAAACGCAAAAGTCCCTGAATTTCGTCGTCGGCCTTTGCTGCGACAACTTTAATTGCAAGTAATTGTTACGAAGGTCGGAAGCGGCCTGTAAAGACACGAGCCCACGCAAGTGATGGTCACACCACGCGATAATACAGGGTGAGCAAAAAGTAACGAGTCGCAGTTCAAAGAGAGGATAACGAAGATCTGAAGAAAAGTGAATAAATAAATAATCCAAAAATAAAAAATAATACCAAAAATAAAGTACCCGTACAACGTCAATGCTATATGACTTTAGATGTAAATAATAATTTGATTCTATTTTAACAATTTTTACCTAAGACTGTACGAGCGTTAAAAATTACTATTTCTCTTCACACACCGTATATAGGAATACGGTCGTCCTTATGTCTTATTAATCCTATCCAAAATCCCAGCGCACCTATTGTCATTAGTATTCCGTTAAAGAACGAAGCTGTCATTAACCAAACATAAAATTACTTGCTTTCCTAATGACACACGACACACGCTAGGCACCTCGAGATTCGCAGAAACAATCGCAGCCACGTCTTATCTGTCCGTAAGAAGTCATACGCAGATATCTTACGTGAGGTCAGTGCGGCGTCTACGGAGACAAGTTGGAAAAAAATTGTAACAAAAGTGGAATTAGGAGTGGAAAAAAAAATTTGTTCAAAAAAGCGCGTACAGGATTTCCTTCAGGATTTAACGGTAAAAGCCCAACCTAACCAGGCCTAACCTAACCTCAAAATTCGAACCTAAAAATTCTTCAGGTTCAAAGGACTCACAAGCGGCTTCTACGAATTTATAAAACTCCGCGTCAGCAAGAGCAAAGATCTTTCAGTGTAACTGGTAAGCTGATTGGATTTCTGTTATTCATTAAGGTAATTAACAACCGCTCATTAAGAGAATTACGAGAATAAACTGTCGGTAGGTCAGGTTTTCTGCAAACAGAGCCATGCATGAATTACATTAGAGTCGCGTGTTCCCTTATACCTGTTTCCCTTGGAAATTCTCATTAATTTTCATCTCCCCCTCTCCCCCCTTCTCTACCCCCATCCGCTTCACCTTATCTTTTTCTTTTTCTTGCCTTTTATTTTCTTGCGCCTTTTCTTTTTTCTCTCTCACTTCCTCGTTCATTCTTCGATGCGCAGCCGAGACACTCGGCTAACGGAACCGGGCAAGTTAATCCGTAATACGTTAACGTTCGCGTTAAGCCGAACCCTCCGTTAGGGGATGAACTCTAAGGGTTGGTATTCTTCGAAGACCTGGGTGCTCTGACGACATAAGAGACACGCAATGCGATCAGCAAGAGGCTACAAAGCCAACCTGGACTGAGGTCTTTTTGCCCCTTTTCTTTATTCATATTATCCACCCCTTCTTATAGTCCTGTATATATGTATATATAGCTACCCTTACTGCGTTACTACACAGCGAATGGGACACACGTGCCGCTGGTCTGAAACTGAAATTTGAAGCGACGATAGGGTGAAATGTCGATACGCCGTTCGGCACCCCTGAAAAAAGCAGCACTTCAACCCCCTGGGTTATTGTCCCAATAAAGTCTTAACAGCAACCCCTATTTTTCGTAAGTTCGTTTCACAGTTTAAACTTGACTCGTTCCGATAGTTGTAAGTTTGATGAAAAATTTTTTTTAGGGGATGATTTTTCTTCTTTTACTCTTAACTTACTTTTTTACAGCAGTCGATCCCTAATGGACGGCAGTAAATTCGTGTCTGTCGAAGCCAGTGTTGACACAGGGGTTGAAACACAGCCGGAGCCAGGGTTCCTATACTTTATTGTCTGACTGGGCGGCGCTGGTGGGTGTCGCCGCGAATATTTTATAAATTAATGTCAATGTGTCCCGCGGCTGGCGATATCCGGTTACCGGAAGTGCCCCGACAATGCGCACGCGCGGCACGGTACACGCGTCGAACTGTCAGCAGCCGAAAGAGAAGGAGGCGAAATTGCCAGAGAGAAAGGGAGTGCAAAAAAACACTTGGAGGGTCCCTATGAAATTCCTCCCACATTGTAAACTACCCTTCGCCCCTAGTCGACAATCTTTTTAGTATTATTTCCGTTTTCCTTTTTTAAATACTAATCTCAATTGTGTCCGAAAGTCTGGGGCGTCAACTGTCGTTCCTGCCTCGGGCTACTTTGCACTCCGCCAATTCAAAGAATTCAAAACCAAAAACCGTTAACCAAGAATCTACAACCACCCCCCAACAATACCACCTCCCCCCTACAATATAAAAAAATGGAATTTTACATCATCAGCAAAATTCCACGAGATGCCAAATTTTTTTCTAAATTCTTCAGAACCAAAAACTAAAGAACTTTAGTTCCAGTCTGAATAAAAAAAAGTCAACTTGGCCCCATCAATTATTCAATTGAAAATCGAGCGACCTTCTCTCATTCCTTGCCTCCCCCCCCCCTCCCTCATTTCCATCGTCGCTGCCCATGTGCTACCCCCCCCCCCCCCACCACGACCCCTCCCCACCGACTTCCCACTACCACAACTTTTTCTCTTCGTTTTCCTCCATCCATTTCTTTACTCGTCAGCTGGAAGAAGCTCTAGGCTCAAACTAAGAATAAACGTATATTACTTGCACAAGTAAAGAACCACCCTCTGGTAACAGCGACACATGCGGAGGAGCCTTAAGGCGTGTTTTCATAAATATTCCATTAAATATTGTTCAGGATAGACCTATATGCAGTAAGAGATTCTCACGCTCAGGTTGGTAGGTGGGTATCAAGGCTAGGTTTAAAAATCGAAAGCGAGTCAGTGGCAAGGAATTGTATTATTAGGGATGAATCGAAATCGCAGCTAAAACAACCCTTGCGGTATAGACAAAGTGTTGGCGTGTATATCTGATAGGGGGATGAAATTGAAGAAATTACAAGGTGTAAGACATAGGGACTCGATGCTGTAACCATAAGTAATTTGGTGTGATTGCATGGTAGAGACTTTAGACAGACTTGGTTCCGGAAGCGACTGGAACCCGACAATTAAATCTAAAAATGATAGGACTGTTATTTTTTGTGATACGAGTTATAAACGTTGAGGGTAAGCCTTGATGGGGTCCTTTTAAAGGGGTGACATCCTTACGTGCAGATACTATAGATTTTTATTTGATTTAACCCTAGTAGAAAATTATACAGGGTGTTTAAGAAAGGGCAGATACGTATTATATATGTAGGAAATCTTTCGTTAATTATATTCATTGGCTTCTTGATACTCCTGTAATTCGGTCTGTCGTAAGGGGTTGCCGACGGATAAGATCTGAGGTTGTTAAGCGGACAGGGGTGTCAGATTAGTGTCACAGGCCCTTTTCAAATGGACCCCAACTCGAGTGGGTCAGAGGGTCAGACACACGACCGCTGTCCAACAAGGTTTAAGCATCCCATTCAGCTACCGTTCCATTTGAAAAAAGGTCTGCCTGCGTTAAACCTGTTTATTTTGCACGGATTTTCGAAAAAGATACAATCTTCGAGTACAAAAAAAGTGACCGCATTAGAAAGTCTTAGGACAAGGATCCCAAGTAGCGGGGACCTACGAGGACTGAAAATTTTTGGATTTTTGAAAAAGAATAAGTTCGATGATAGTAACTGACTTTTTTTACTTCTTTTTAACAAAAATTTTTTTTTACTAATTTCTGAGCCTCCAAATAGAAAAATGCCTTTCCCTCGATCTTTTTATTTTTTATTTCCTTTCTCTTGTTAACTTTATTGACCCACCTTAGAGCCCAACCTTAAACCGTAAAGGTGTTTGAGTTCTGCCGTTTGTCAGTTTACCCCGAATTGTAACGCGCCCATAGTTCGAGATCGCGTGTTTCTATGGGGCAGAATAAGAGGCACGTTGTGTTGGTAGCCACGTGGCCTCTTCCTCCCTACGCAACCCTTAAACGGGGTACACGATCCATTGGGCGGGGTCCTTGTAGCTCGTTCTTTTTAAGCTTTGTACGCGGTACACAGAGTCCGCCACCTGGAGGAGCAGAAGGCGAAGCGTGCGTATGCGTAACCATGACGTTTTACGTTGCGTTCCGTTGCAACTTAGTAACGGTACACGACCAGGGAACGAGCCGTTAAGTCTTTTAAGGGTGGTATCAAAAAAAAAAAAAAATCAATTTTTTGTCCTATATAAAATATTTTTTTTCCATATCAAAAATGTCAAAATTTCATCCCTTATGAGTTTCAATATTCATTTCGGCTCATGAACATCGATGATTATCCGTTATCGAATATTTGTCATTGACACGATAACTTCCTATTTAAGGGTTGATTTTCAAAGATTACGCTTAATTTGATTCTATCGATATCAAAGAATTAGGATTACCTTGTTAGACGTAGATGAGGGGTTTCGGATGAGAAGAGAGCAAATCCTAGCGATGGGTCAGAAGGTTAGGGTCGTCGACAATGTCGCGCAAACGAGCCCAGCAACCCCACGCGCGTCCGCCACGCCCTTCTTGCTGCGTGGAATCGCAAATTGCAGCCCGACCAGCCCATCCGACCTTTCTCATCCCTTAGGTCCTCCATTTTCGCCCTTATATTTTTAGGTTAGAGAAAAAGATCAGCCAAGAAATTTCTTAAACGAGAAAATTATTTGAACCTCTTTAAAACAAAAAAAAAATATATAATCATACACAGTCCCTATGTTCCCCGAGTGACCTAACCTTAAAATAAGGGTTGTTTCCAATCAATAAATAATCAACCCCAAACAAGCGCACGTAATACAGTTTATCATTACCCTATATTTATCCTATGCTTGCGGACCGTTATTTTATTATCCCTTTATTCACACAAATAATAATAACAACAACGGGAAGAAATGCTATAGTAAAAGCGGATTAAAGACCTCGAGATAATCTTGAGATAATTTGTCGCGGAGACCTTATAACCTTATATCGAGCACTTCCTCCGACTCCCACTCATTTGTTTATTCGATATCGTCCTCAACCGTCTTACAACTCGTTCGACCTCCTGACCCTTTCCACCCGACAGACATTAAGCGACGGCCATTTGTCTCTTGGATGTCAGTATAAGGTCTGAACATTGCTCCGAGTCGCTTAGTGCCACCGCGCGACTCGAGTGGCCAACAAATCTAATGTGGGTTAAATGCTAATTGCTTAAAGTTGAGCAACCGTCGCTGGTTGCGCTTTGGTGAGAATTGCTTTAGGGCTTGAGGAACTTAAAATGCCCATAGGAAGAGGCGCGCTGATGATTCTTGATAGCGATAACAGGGACGACACGAAATCCAGGCATTGTTTTCAACGCCTCTTAGTGCTGTGCTGAGTGCGACTGCACTGAGCGTGTACTATAGTATACTTGTGACGTATTATATTATACTATACATATATATGTGTATACTTGATTGCAATATAACGAATATTGATATTGATGATTATATTAAATTATTAGTCTTTATTGTATATATGTGGATATATCATTCGCGTGGGAATATAACAGTCTCTATAGTACATTCTGATAACTCTCAATAAGACACTTCCACATATCTCAGACTCTCTTCACTGTCTCAAGTATATCAAATAGTACAGTGAAATTC
This sequence comes from Calameuta pallipes, assembly GCA_030142375.1. Classification (NCBI taxonomy): domain Eukaryota; kingdom Metazoa; phylum Arthropoda; class Insecta; order Hymenoptera; family Cephidae; genus Calameuta; species Calameuta pallipes. Next base: position 244,192 of record JARQSW010000606.1, on the reverse strand, counting down.
GTTGCGGTGAAGTGGCGGCTTGTTTCTTTGGATATAATGAAGTGTCAGGTTGCTTCTGCTTATACACGACACATTGTCCACTGGCTGAAGAATGAAGAGGCCGAATAAACATCCACTCGGAACGTAATCTTCTTTGGGAGCCTCGTTCCACCTATATGGACTCTTCTCATAGATGAATACCGGCGCCTTCCAGTCGAGAGAATCCGTGAAGATCTTTGAAGATTTTTTTTTTCTTTTTCTCGGGTATTGTGTCCATTATACGTTTTTGTATTCCACGCGCGTCCTTACAAGACTTTTATGGACCATTGTCAGGATTTTGGGATTTTTCCCTGAGCGAGCTACGGTGTAAGTTTACGCGATGAAAAACCGCACCGAAATTGCACCCATTGAATATACCTTTTTCTGCCGAAATCATCAGGGTCATTGGATATCTGGTCGATGATCTTTACACAAAGCTACGTGTATTGGACGATCTTAGATCGTCATTTTGAATCGTATTGTTAACTTTTTTTGAAAATTGTGCATTTTTTTTTTACTTACCGTATAGCGTGATAGTGGCTTTAATCAAAAATAGCCATCCAAGATGAAGGTACAGTTAGTAGTAAAAGTGAAGGACGATTCTTTGAACGGCCGATGTTATCAGCTATAAAAATGACTGTATAAAAAAATAATCTTTAATACAAAAATTAATAATAATATTTTAACGGCTATGTGTCCAGCGACAAAGTATAGTTACGTGTATGGTGGTCCAAGAAAAAAAAAAAGAGACGAGACAGCAGAGTACTTTAAATTGAATTAATTCATTATTATTATTATTTTATACAGTAGTAATCATAATTAAGGTATTTTAGTTTTTTTTTTATAATATCTATAGTGCTCTCTTCGTAATTCGTCATCATCGTCGTCGTCATCGTACAAGGGTAGCATTTCTTGGTAAAATCAATAAACTGGGGACTTGCTTGTGTCATTAATCATTATAGACGATTTTTTGTTTTTACACGCTTATCACATTATTATACTTTACACAGATCCATGTATAGCTTATTTGATACCACGGTACGGATAGGGATGAAGGTTGGAGGGGAGGAATTGGTTGGATGGACGTATAGGGGATGTTGGGTTAGGGTTGGACTGGATTAGAGTTAGGTTAGGTTAGAGGGTGGTCCCAGCGCGATATTTACACGCTAGCAAAGGATCGACCTCGACTTCTCGTCACCACCTACGGATCGATCCTTTCGAGCACCTAAGCGGCTGGGGCTAGTAACGCTAATAAAAAAAAAAAAATTGTTTTTTTTTTTTTCTTTACAAACTCTCACACAATTTTTATCGCCGTTTTCGAAATTACATAGTCTTCCCGCAAATTTTTCTTTCGTCTTCACCAAAATATTCGCTCTTCGATACTTTTCACTCTCCTTATACGTATCGCGATTACGAGGTTCATTGAGGTCGCAGCATTAGGTCAAAAAAAAAAGTATTGATAATACTCAAATTTCAAATGGTAAGTCAAAAAATTTTTTTAGGTAAAGTTATTCTTTTTTAATTTTTTTTTTTTCACTCTTGTTCATCATGTATATATATTTATGCCGCGTTTTCAAATCGCTCGTCTCGCAATTTAGGAACTCAGGAGCGTCTAAAGCGTCGACAACGCGTCTTATTGCACCGGACCGAATACAGTTGTATAATTAATTACCCATCTTTGACGTATCTTACATAATTAACGCGTAGCCTAGCGTCGATTTATCTATACAAGGGAAACTAAGAGCGACGTTGAGTACGGCCATTTTTTGTTATTTGATTCATCCAATTTTCGTAGGCGCTCTTTAATATTTTTTTTTTTTCGCAACAGAAAAAGGCGGTCTCGTAAACATTTTTTTTTGTCGTTATAACAAGGCCCTTTGTAGATTTTAGTTTCGAGGTTAGAAATCATCCTGCGTTGTTTTATTCGTAAAAACGTATTACCCATTCGAGGTACTCAGACTGTTGTACGCAGGTAGAAACAGTAGTAAAAGAAGGTACGTTTCTCACGAGAGCGACTATTCCGTATAGTTAGTAGTATTTGGGTCAGCAAAGGGGCTAACTAAGTCAGAGTCCTTCGCTTCCTTCTATTATGCCGCGAGCGAGTAACTTTTTTGCGGTTTCGGCTCGTTTCGAGATACTTTGAGGCTGTTGCGTAAGCAGCAAGATGGCCACTGGGTTGGTTAGACGCGAGGCCTGAAATGGCCGTCGCACTTTACTACTATAGATAGAACGGAGGGGGGCCTGAAGGGAAAACCATTGCTACAAGAAATCACAGCTGGTTTCTTGGGGTTATACTTTTGTCCTATGGATATTAGTATGCTGTTCGTTCTTGGAGCTGTGATATTTTTTTCTTTATTTTTTTTCTCTCTTTTTCTTCCCACGTATAAAGGGACTGGTTACGATCTTACGAGGAGGTTGTAAGACACGTGGTGAGCGTCACGACGACGTAACGTTGCACAACGACGTAACGGGTGTCGTCCGCCTTTTATTATTTTCTCTTGAAAAAATGAACGTCCGAAAGGATAAATAAGAATACCAAAATAAGGGAAACGAAGAAACGGATGTTAGTCGCTTTGAAAAAAAAATAATAATATGGAAGTAAAATTATGAATCGGTGGGGCCTTGTTTGCGAACTCACAAAATCTTCGCGGTCATTGGGTACCGTTTTTCCGACACTTTTCTTTTTTCTTGTTCTTTTTTTTTTCATCCTTCTGACCTTAATGAACGCGCCCGGCATTTGGTAACGTAATGATCAACTCTTTCGCGCGCAACTTCTTTTACTCTCTTTTTTTTTTTATGTGTGTGCATGTATATATATATTTTTCAGCCTCTCGAATCTCTCCTGCCTCTTTCTCTTTCTCTCTTTTCTCCTGTACCTTTACGGTGGGGACCCACCGAGTTGCATCATCCGGAAAGGGGGGACACGCTGATTATATTGCCAGCATGATTGCCTCGTTTGGCTCACAAAAATGTCATTAGGATTTTATTATTTTACAACCACCGTAAGGAAATACAGACAGCGTTTGACATTTTTGCAATTACATTTTTTTTTCTTCACTTTAATATAATTTATGAGATTCGCAAAGCAGATAAATGCACAGTCAAACCGTGTGAACTGTAAGTTGATATTTACGGATAAAATTATGACAAGAGACGTTAACGATTAGTTTCCCTAGAACATTCGTCAAATTTAATATTTTCCCTTAAGACAATAAAAGAGCCAGAGAGAGAGAGAGAGAGAGAAAGAGATAGGAGACATAAGAAAATCGAAGATAAAAAATGTCTTTCTGAATACAAGAAAATATATATATATATTTACTCAGTTCTCCATTCAAGCTTATTTCCAACGATGCGACACTCACGCACGATGATTCGGAACGCCCTCATCATTAGCCAGAGGAAACACGCTCATTTTTTTTTGTTCAGTTTCCTACTATTTTTTTTCCCATTCTACCTTTCTATTCCCAGTCTATAGTCTAACACTGCACGAAAGCGTCACAGAAGAAATCATCGTGACAGTCTGAGAAGATCCTTGGAATCCTTAAAGATCGTCGCCGTGAAGATGCTGAAAAGTCCTGCCAATTTCTTCTCGTTACTAGCATCCAGCATGAATAAACACTCTAAATTACAGATTAGCTTTTATTCCCTTGGTCATCCGATCCGGATGACATCTAACGAAATTTTCACAAATTAAAAAAAAAAAAAACAACATCCCAACTAGAGTTTGGTAATCGATCGTTATCGATCGAGGCTGATCCAGAGTCTCGTTTAGCACATTTTGGTCTTCCAAAAGTACTCAAGTACAGTAATAATATCTTGAACCACAAGAAGAGTACTGTTATGAATAGTGTCTCATATTAATTTACATCTTAATTCGCACAATTAGTGATATTTTCTGCTTGTTTATCTTTTTGACAGTTTTTTTTACATAACGATCACTCATATATATATCACTGGTACTCCGGGTAGTCACCATTATGAAAACCAATGAGAGTTCACTGTTCCAAACAGTCTGTAAACACTTGATGGCGCACTGTGCACATATATTTTATACACGAGTTCGATTAATTCGTTAATGTAACACTTCACTGTCTCTTTTCATTCTTTTATTATTCCGATGGTACCAATGTATCTGTACCACCGTTAAGACAACTAGACATATTTAACATAACGAATTCATCTCTCTACGTCTCCGAAAGAGGACAGCGAGATTACATATCCACGTTTCAGAGGACGCGTCTTCAGGGCTGCGAAGATGATCTTGCCGAACCGAAATCGAGTTCCTGACGTCTTCGTTAAACCGCTGGCCAGACCCTGCAAGATGGAAAAATAGAAAAGGGTTAAAAAAATTAAATAACAACATCCACCTCATGGTCATTCGTACAATGATAAAAATACATACGTGAGTAATCCTGGATTAGGATCCGCCTGATACCAAGAATACTGAGGCATGTAACCCGCGTGATGAGGTGGAGGTGGTGGAGGTGGAGGATGATGTCCAGGCGTATGTGGATGATGATGAGTATGAGGGGGTGCATGAGGGTGAGGATGGTGCTTCATTTCACCAGGCCAAGAAGGCGCAGGAGGACTCTCGTTATGCTGAGGTGACATTTCACTTCCTGGACTCGAGCTTCCGGGTGTGTGACCACCACCTCCACCGCCCATACCGCCAAGGTACCCTGTCGTCGGACTACCAGAGACCGAACTGCCACCACCTGGAACCAATACGAAAATCGTACGATAAAAAAATTGCCTGGTATCAAAAATATTCAAATTCATTTTTTTTTTCCCGCCAAAACTAACCTCCTTGCATAAGTCCTCCAGGTTGACCTGGTTGCGGAGATGGTCCGCCAGGTAGAGCTGTACCTCCAGCCAGTAAACTTCCGTGCTGTCCGCCACCACCACCTCCACCCTGTTGCGCCGCCTTCATCATCTTCTTGTACTTGCTCCTTCTGTTTTGGAACCAAATTTTGACCTGTAATCAAAAAAAAAATGTTCGTTACTGATTTTGTAATTTTGGAAAATTATACAAAAGCATAGATAAGAATTTGTTAAATTAACCAAAGAAGGAAGTCTCTGCTAACGGTGTCTCTCCTGAGGTTACCGAGGTTATAATTATTTATGAATATATACAGATATACAACGAGGATCTTACGCCTGCGCACCTTTCAGGATTGCACACCAGTCTTTGTTTTTTTTTTCTTCTCATCTTTCTTCTCCTATCCTTCTATCACGAGTCCATGACACACGCGCAGCCTACACGTGACGCGTACTCGAATCTTACGTAACTCCACACAACAAGTACGCACGTAACGTATCAAATAGGTACAGACATACCCAACACAGATTAAAGTACCAATCAAGTTTTCAATCAGTCTAATTCAGAAATCCCGAGTATACATAACCTCATAAATTTCATAAACCACGTCGATACACATTATTCCACCTAAATCGAAACCTGAGTTCAGCCATTGGAATATAATTACAACATACATAAATCTACCTCGATTAATCAAAAATGATACGTAGATTGCGCAACCACGCCCGGGGAAGAGAGATTCGCGTTTTATTCGACGTCAATCAAAATCCGTTAGTTTAATTAAGAAAATCGCAAACCCGTCAGTGACGGCCACGTTACATTTCCAGGTATACCAACTATGACTAACCAACGTAGGAACTATTCTGAGGAAGTATGATTAACGCTACTATAGCGATATATACATATATATATATAGTAAGGGAGCAAAAGTGAAGAAATCGGTCCCAGGGCGTCACGTCAAAACGAGTTCATTAAAAGCGCAGTGCGCCTCTGAGCGCTAATTCGCAAAAAGATCTACCTGCGTCGCATTGTCTCACGTTGGTACCCACTGCCCGTCTCGAACCGATTCCTCGTTTGTTTATCGGCACGGTATGCTCACCGTCCCCCAGGATACCCATCTTCCTCTTGGCGCGCCGCTCTGTAAAAGTACCGCAGGGTTTTGTCCCGGGATGCGGGTGCGTGCCGCCGCGAATAAATCTCTTTCTAATTGCGCGCTGAAAAACGTAACGCATCGCGCGCGTGCGCACTCGGTGCCACCCGACAAAGAGTTGTACGCGGGAGCTCTGAGATATCTTTGACGTAGCTTTTGTTTGGCGAACGGGCGAAGCGCAAGATTGGTGGCTGTTTGTTTGTTGGTTGGACGCTTTCGAATGTATTTTTATTGATATTTATTACCGCAGCGCCATCTACGCTGTTGACTGGATACAGATGTTCGTTAGCGGTATATACATATATATTATATATTTATATATATCTTTTTCAATGTAATATATGTACACTCTTAGAACTCTTCTTCTCGAGATAAAGATGCTTTGCGAGATGTCTTGTGGAATGTTTTTCTCGATATAGATATACAATAGGATTACGAAAGATAGTCGTTGACGGAATAGCTTCGGTTCGATGCGCAGTACGTGCTTTTTCAACTTCTGCGCACAAGATGGCGGAATCTTTCGTTCGGCTGGGATGTTAGACTCGGGGAAGACGTGAATGAAATAATACCAGTTAAACAAAGTGTATGCAGATATCCGTGAAGAGTTAGAACGAAGACTTTTTGAATATATAAATATAAAGGAGGGAGAAACGGCGGCCCTAATACACGATGGGCCTACGGCTTAGGAACGAAAGAAACCTCGGACCGACTTTGCGTATGGGTTACGTACGTGGTGCAGATCGTGTACATACGTAAGTACGTTTATGACTGTACGTATTATCGGTTATAGGGTACGGAGAATAAAAATGAGCGTGGATATAGAGCCAGCGAGATAGCAAGAGGGGAAAAGAGCAAGTCTCGCGGCTTCCGACGTACCTTCGGGCGAGAACTTCGTAACGGCCTCTGTCGATCGCTGATGCATACTCAATGAGCGACTAACCGGCCGTAGCGGTGGGTATTAGAACTAAAATAAAACGAGTTTATTCGTACCCATGCGAGAATCGCAAAGGTTTTTAATATTTATGAGCTATAGTCTGTAGGAGCGATCGGTCGTCTGAATGAAAATCCACGCATAATAATTTACGAGCTTGATCGATCATAGGAATTTTTTGCGTCATAAAAATTTTTTTAACTAATAAATATTTTGAAAAACATTTATCACTCCGACCGTTGCGCTGCGTATTTTTCATTTGATATGGAGCACGGGTAAAATTGCAGGATTGTTCGTGGTATCGTTTCTCCTATACGATATCGTTTCTCAACATGTCAACCCCTACGCGTGGACACCCCACCGTTAGGAATGAATGATCCAATCTATGGACACAATAAATAATCACGCATATCGGACTACCTGTTCGCGAGGAGTAACCTAACCTAACTTGCTGATCCGTCATCGAGATCAGGCATTGCGGGGGTTCCCCTTAGTTTCATCCCCTCTTCGTCACTCATTCTCCTCTGCCTATGATGCTTAACTCTGTTCTGCCCTCTCTCTCTCTCGCTCTCACTTGGCGGCAATCAGTGCCGTCAACCCCCTGCTGGCAGTGTTGTCGTTTTCGGGGCCAGAAACGTGCCGGTGGTGAGTTATAAAGGGCGCGTCGGACAAATCGAATTAGCTTCGCTTCTCCAGCTTCTTCGCGTGGGGTCTCCACCTCCGTGTCTGGTTCCAAAAGACGCCGCTGGGCGTCGGCGTCTCTTGGACCGTTATATGAATTCATACACGAGTGGATGCCAGTAGCGTAGTGGTGAGGACCACTCGTGGGAGGATACTGGAGATTCGGGATGACGGGATGTTTGAGAGATGAAGGATTGAAGGGTAAAAATATTGGTGGATTTGGCTAAGGGTGAAACGAGGGTCTCTTGGTAAAGGGATGAAATTTCGAACCTGACCGATTCAGTAGTATTGAGGGATCCGGAAACTCCAAGGAGTTGGGTCCTTCGATTACCAGGTACCGCCCTGAATCAGATTGATTATGAACGCGAATGCTGGAAATGCTTGGATCTCATTGTAAACTCATAAAAGTGAAAATAAAATTTGTCAAAATTGTTTTTTTAATCGCAAGATAATTTTACATTAAAAGTATATTAACCCTTTCATTGCCACGGTCGATTTACACGTACGCTTTACGAAATTGATCGAATCGTTCCGTGCGATCTTTGATATTAGGAAAAAAGAAAAAATTTTCAAAATTTCCACAAGATCAATTATCAAAGTGTAATATTATCGCAATTATGAGAACAGGGGTGTCTGGCAAAAATTCGTGCGACATCGCGTGCACTTTCTATTTTCTTGTCGCGGACAATTTTTTCGATGGAAAAAGCACGCGTTGCGTTGCGCACGCACAGTGGCGACATATGTCGAGTTCGAATGGCGAGTAACTCGACGTACAATTCCACGGGCCGTAGGGATAATAACAGCCGTGTAAATGCGTCACTAGGGCCCGTTCGTTCACATAATGCTATAATGCTTTTATTTTCTTCCTCCTTTTTTTTCTCCTTCATTTTTTTTTCACTCGCCCGCTCACTCCCACAATGCATTGCATTGCCTCCTGCCTTTCCCCTTGTGCTTCGGCGGTTCCCACTTCCTGCCTGGCATCGGTGATGCGCAGTGCCACCTCGACAACGAAATTCCCCCGTCGGTTCGCTCGCAGCGCTTTTGTTATTTATCATCGCGTTTTTCATCCAGCTCTCGTCGCCCCTACCGAGCAAACCTTTAGGAATGCATAAAAAAAGTCGGACAGTCTCCCCGAAGAAATTGCACGAACTGACCCAAGAGAGAATAAAAATATAATAAAAGTTTGAAAAAAAAAAGAATTACGAGTAAGGAAAAAAGTCAACTGTTACGTAACCGAACCTTGGAAAGTTTCACAAAGTTTCCGTAGCCTAGACTGTGGCGGGCGCGACGGTCACCGGGACTCCCGACTAACTTCAGATCGAACTCTTGACGTAGAAAACGACGGTAGGTAAGCCGCATGGAGCGAGAAAGACTTGGACTGACTTTCGTGAGAATGTCACGTGTTTTGGCCGCGATTTCAGCCAAACTTTTGTATTAAAGCTCGACGTAGAAATGTAATTAGCCAAGTCTGATCCGCGCGTCGCGACGTCCGTCCAAGTAAGGACGATCTGGATGAAATGGCGGCTGGGAAGGAAGGTAGGTGGTGCGGGTCTAGGAAATGGAGAAGAAAGTTTTGGATTGCGGTTAACCCAGATTCTTAACCTGATATCAGCTACACCCATAACGTGTATAACCTTATACATCGATATATATGTATACACAGGTAAGTAGTTAACAAACTAAAATTGTTAACCAGCAACTGAGCGGAGATCGAAAATATTTTGTAGTGGGCGCACGTAAGGGACAATGACGAGGAGACACAGAAGCGGACCATGGATATAGAATGTCTCTGACGTTTTCCCCGTCTCCGTTCTTTTGTGCCAAAGCCATTTGTTATTTTGTACATATTCATAACGCGTTATTACATCATTCTTTATATGTTCCTTCCCCTCTTCTCTCCCTCTAACACTCTTCTCCCTCAGGCCTCTATGTACGTAGGTACTCTCTATACTTTTTTTTATGACAACAAAATACCAGTCACCCATTGTCACTGTTTGTCTCGAGCAGAACAAAAGCGCAACGCGCTCTGGATTTACATTCTTTATATTCCCAAAATCGCGCAAGAATACAGAAATAATGTCGATCGGTACTCAGTATTCTCACCAGAGGGCAGCTGCGTCTCCGGCATAGCAAAAAGTACGGTAACTATCAGAGTGCATATAGCCACTCGGTTTTAACTTTTGTAATTAAAAAAAAAAAAATGGAAAAAAAGTAATTTTTGAAAAATATATTAATACAACATTTTTTCCAAAATGTCCGCTCACAATAGTCATGAATACATTTCAGTACAGGTCATTTGGCACGCGGGTCACGTGTGTATTAAATGGGACCTATGGGGCCTTAATTAATGGCATCGAACCGGGACTCTTGGGCGATTCCCATGTCGGTAGCCCTGAATCCACGTCGAGAGAATCCACCGTGTAGTAGGTGGATACCTTCGTCACGGTGAACGATTCGCTCATGGCTTACCGGACAATCGCGGTGGACGTGCTCGAGGACGGAGACAGTACCCAAGGTGGGGGGCCTTCTTCTTGGGACTCATGGTAGGGAGGATACGACGAACGATGCCAGGAGAGGCACGGAGGAACACAAGGAGAATGTCGTGCTGTGCTCATCGAGGTGTAGATCCTCGTCCCCGGGAGTCGTACCTATACCGTGGTCAGCGTCCCACTAAGCCATGGTCGTCACATTTTACCATTACATAGAGAAGGAGGAGGAGGAGTGTCGACTACATAGACTATACCTATATACAATATATATACCCGGTGAGCATTAGGTACACGAACTGCTTTGATGAAAAAAAAAAAAGAATTATTCTGCAAAATTTTTCTTCACTGTTCCCAAATCATAATTTGGCACGCGCTTTGAGTCAAGCGAGATTAACGAAATTACAAAAGCTTCGACATTTCGGATTTTAATGAAAATTTCGTGAAAATTTCTTTTTCTGAAATTTCGTTCCTTATTTCTTTCTCTTTCCATTTCTCTTTAATTTATTCTCTCGATCGCTCTTACGAGTAATCGTGTGTTACGCTCATGACCGTGGTTATCAGAATCGCGTGTTAACCAAGTGCACACTCCGGTTCGAATTAAGATATAAACATGGTTGAGCTCTCATCTTCGAGGAAACCGACTTGGTATTTTACAACCTTTAATTGCCATGCTGTACGAACGCTTGCCGCGTGTGTTTCTTGACTTTTATGGAAAATCGAGAACCTGAGAACTCGTTGTTGCTATACCTTAAGACGAGTTAAGGTACTTTATAGGTGAGGATTCGTTTCGAGCGAACTGAGTGAAGAAGAATGGAACGTCGTGGATGCCATTGGGTCACTTTTAAGGTCGGTCAGTAGGAACTAAGTGTCGATGAAATTTTTAAAAATTCAATTAGGTACGTAATATTTTTTTTAATTTCTGCTCGACTTTCGTAGCGATTTCTAATTAATTTATGTAGATATACAATATAGATATACAATATATGTGTAATTATCATACCAAAAAATTTCCACGTTTCCTTCAGAATTATAATACGTGGTACGTTTGTCCGATTTATCCACCTATGGAATATGTCTCTGTGATATAAAGGTGGCACAAGAGAAGCAGTCAGACAAGCAACTTCGTTGGCAGAAAGGGAAGTGGGTACACGAAAACCAGACCGCTAGAGTCAGATAGTTACGGAACATGCCTCCCTCAGTCGGATTTATCACTGTAGAAATCTTCCCTTCTATACACTATACGTTTATATAGTTATATATAAAGAAATTTACTACACAAAATCTCTATATAGATGCTCGCATTGAGATTTGATTTAAAAAACCGTGTAAATCCGACCAATACGTAAACCAATGAAAAAAATTGAGATAACCTATACAGACATAGTGACGTTAAGAAGGAAAAAGACAGACGTTAAAAAAAAAAAAAAATCTAAGCAGCGCTCGGTAATGATCTAAAAAAGAAAGAGAGAGAGAGAGAGTCGCGTATTAATCTTAGTTAACGCGTAACGTAATCGTTCGACGTGAACGCGAAAGTCGATCGAAAGTCAGTAAAAATCAAGACGATCCTTTCGAAACTATTCTCGACTTCTGGTTCATGTGTGAGCTGAAGATTTTTTTTTTTTCACCTCCTTATGTATAACGAAGAACAGGCATCTATACTTGCATATGCTGAAGAGTGAACTCACGCGAGAAAAGAATTCTCATAGTATATATATATATACACCCATGGGTTAAAGAAGGCAAAGAGATTGTAGTCGCAAGAAAAAGCAAAATTTATAATAGATTGTCTTAGATATTACAATTAAGAAAAAAAAAATTTTTTCTAACGCATCATCAGTACATACGCCGATTTTGTATCCGTATTTATTCATGTACAAATGTGTCTACGTTGTAAATGTGAATCAAAAGATTTTTAACCGTAACATCGCATACAGTACTGTACGTCCATTAGACAGGGTTACCTCGCACCAGTGGCAGAATTAATTTAAAAAAAAAAATATTGTAATTTATTTTATCCAACTTCACTGTTACCGCTCGCCTCGGACTTCTGGTAGCGTTTTCTATGAATGTTACACATTAATCAAAAGAGCCGCTTCACCCAGGCTTCACCGCGTTCTGTGCAGTCCCCCCCCCCTTGCCCTTGCCTCCCCCCTAGCCCCTTCCATTCCACTACTACCGTCTTCGTCTTCGTCTTCTTCTTCTTCTTCTTCCTCCTCTCTACAGTTAGCCGGAGATCCGTATCTTCAGCACCTCGTACTGTCTCACGTGAGAGCATTGCTTTATGTTTAGCGGCAAGGTGAGGTTATGTAACGTTAAGATAGATCATATCTCACGGTTACCCCGTGTCTAACAACATATACGATGGGTCGTTTATGCTTTGCTTTATGCCACCTAACCTTCCTGAAGACTGGTATTTAGGAATCGTGAGTAGCTTAGCTGTGATTAGGAAAAAAGGAAAAAAAAAAAGAGTATCAAAAATCGACATCATTAATTATTCTCTCGTACGGAGGCGATGGTCAGCGGCCATGTTGGATTTTTTTTTTCACGACCGTTTTTACCTTTCGTTGAAAATATACAAAAAAATGCCGACACTCACGGGTGGACGAGGATCGTTTGAAATTTTGGAAAATTTTTTTTTACCACCAATTTTCCTTTTGCCAAGATCCTTTTCCTGTGGGAATTCACGATCCTGATGGCAGAAAGACTGATGTCTAACCTTCGCACGTAACGCTTTACCGGTCTTACGGCACACGTCCATTAATCTTAATCGGTGAGTCAGCTGTTCTGAACTTTCCACTAGGAGGAAGTGGCAATGGCGGGGAGTTTAAATAGCGATTCTTCGCGAAGAATGGATAAGGAGAAGAGGAATGAGATTGATAGAAAAAGACAAAAAAGATTGTGTGAGAGAGAGAGAGAGAATGCTAAAAAGAGAATAAGGGCGGGGGGGAGGAAAGAGAAAGAGAGAGAGGAGAGAATGCTGAAAAGAGAATAGGGAAATTAGATATAATCAGGAATAGCGACGTAGTTTCGGGATAAATTTAGATGAATTCGATGAATTATACATTGACGACAAAACGCTGGGGAGGTTTAGTGAGATAGGGGACGGAAAGGAGACAGAACGTATTAAACCAGCGAAACCGTTAAGGAAGCCCGGTAACCCCGGTAAACGGTTAATAGAACAAATTACATTAATAAAAGGTAACAACGGCAGCCGTTTTCACGCTAGAATAACAATGTCCCGCGGACGCATTTGAATATTTCCCTAATGTGAAACGGGCGACGTGGACGTGCGCGCGCTTTTTCGTACGCATCAATGCTCGTGGCTGTCGTCTGTCGACCGGAAGTCGGGCAGCTAGAAAAAAAAAATTGAAAGAAGACAGGAACTCCTCCCGGAAAGAGCAGGAAGTGTTCAGAAGTTTTACAAATCTTCTACATATATATATTTCTAGAATACTATATATACAGATAAAATTATGTATGTATATACTATTTCTCTCTCTCTCTCTCTCTCTCATCTCTATCCTCGTCTTTCTTCTTGGTCACTTGTTTCGACACCCACTAACGTAGTACGCCTCTCGTCGCCATATTCAGAACGTAATACGATACGACCAAAAGCGGGATTGGTTGCCGCCGTTATTGGTCAACGGTGTGTTCGAAAAGTGCCGCTTGGTAAAACGGTTAATTTCAGCGTGACACTGAGGATCGGCATTCTGACCAATCGGAGTCGAGCATAGCCGAGCGATGACGTGACAAAAAACCAGCCAATAAAACATCGTGAGAGTCGATAGGTCGAAGCCGTCATGGATATTAAGCACGATGGACTCGAAAAGAGGCGCTTAGAATTCAAATGTAAAATCCATAATGGCGGGTGAAGCAATCGGGTACGTGACCAAACGATATCGATAGTTTCAATTAGAGCTGCGAATTGCCATTGTGACTGTACGGCAGAGACAAGACATTAATTTAGTACAAGTCTGAAGTTGGATCAGTGTCACAGTCTGGTTTCGGTCCAAAATGAAGCTAGCTGTTCGATATATTATCGAAGTCGTAACCAATATCGAATTAACGTAGAATTGTCTCGCTCGATCGCGACGCCTCCTGGTGAGCGAATTTCGAGGCTCTCCCATCTAATTCCATGCACTACAGGGAATAGAAATTGCGAAACAATCTTAGACCTCGGTACGGCCGTTTATTCCTTTTGCTCGACATGCGCACCAGCCCTGTTTCAGTCTCTTAGACTCTGACTGAGATTATATCCCCTATCTGACTTTACCTTTCTTTCCTCGACACCCCGTAATGAGTGGCCGCCGGCGTATATGGCCGTGTATTCAACAAAGTCCGCGAGAGGCGCGGTAGGCGGAGTCGGACAAGTGCGGAGTCCATAGAGTAACCATAAAGTTTCCCCATAACTTAGAAGCGGCGGGCAGTAAAACTGCGAATTTCCATGCAACAGCTGAAAACGAGCGCAGTGCGCGTCGGGCGTAAAACCAAGACCGAAGAGCCGCGCGGAATCGCGTCGGCCATAAAACGAACTATCTGCCGAGGCATGATGGCCGAATTTTTTAAAAAAATTTTTAACTTTTTCTTTTTACCTGTGGTTTCCTTCCTTTACTTTTATTTCATTTACTTTTTTTTCTCTCTATCTCCGTCTCTCTCCTACCCGTTTTCCTTACACGTATATCTATATACACGGTGGTTATTACGGTACCGCATGTGCTCTATTGAAGTGTATCAAATAAACCTCGATACCGTAGTATCTTGATCTTTCAAGATAGATACTAGGAGTGTCTTTTCTTTTTTCTTTTTCTTTACCTATGGAAGAACCAGGTCGACGAACCTGACGGACGCGCCCAAATAATTCGACCTCGTTTCTGCGGAACCGCAACTACAAAGAAGAATTCCGGTAAGAGTGTCTATGGGCTTTTTCTTTCTTCCCCCATTCGTCTTCTTTTTCTTACGAATTTTTCATTCCCCCTCAATTACATTACTTCGTCCTCGGTCCCTTTTTCGGACGCGGCTATGCACGGCCGTGCTTTCCGGGCGTAACGCGCGCACGGTATTGATGCATAAAACGTGCATATTTACGAAGCCTGTTTTCACGGATGTGAACACCCGGTATGCCGACGGGAGGAAGGCAACCGGGCGGACTGCATCATGAGCGCCATTTATTTATTTTATATGCGGATGGATAAAACTTGTTTACGGTACACAGGACGGTTGAGCGTTGTCGTGGTTGTGCGCAACTTCGCCTGACGTATGGTTACACGTACGGGTAATCGTATGCGCGCGCACATCTTGCGATAATAAACGACCCAACGTATTTCCGTAATGAAAGAAAAATCCCCCCCCCCGCCACCCCCCTAAAAAACAAATAAAGCAACAAATTCAAAAAAAATCCTTCCTATCTTAAATTTTGAAGCGGACAAAAAAATTTTTTTAAATATCACCATCTATCATCTCAAAATATTTAATTTCAAATATCTACCAATTTCCCGCCACATCTCAGGCATATCGTGACGACTCTGATCGACAACGAAATACAACGCGCACTGAAAGCAAAAGCGATTTAGCGATGGAAACGCGGGAGTTTCCATCGGCTCGGTAATTGCAATGGCGCCGTCATAGATATACGCCTAAACGCGCATAACGAGTCGGCGCTAACAAAGGCAATTAGCATAATTCGTGTGGTGCCGCGTCGCGCGTAAGCACAGTCGCCCGGTTGACAGAGTATGCTAATTAAAGTGAAGATTTAACAAGGGGGTTAAAGGGGGGCCCGAATCGGGCCCACTTGTCTGGGTCAGTGACGGCACTTAGGCAGCCGGGTGTTAATTGCTGATTCAAACGATTTGTTTTACTCCTCGAGACACATCATCGTAACACATGTCTATAATGTATCGTCAATTAACTACTGTCTAGGAGTCGACACTGTCAGGCTACTCGTATTGAAATTCGGGTTATTGAAGGTCAAATTTGAAAAAAAAAAATTTCAACCAAAAAAATTTGACAATCCGGTTCGACCTTACATTTATTTTAAGTAAAAAAAAATTATTTTTCTCCAAAACTTTTCATACATCAGCCACTTCGTCACCAGGACTTGGCGACTCCTCGCGGAAGTAGAAACGGGACGACCTCGTACCAATACGTTCTGCTCTCTTTAATCTGCTCACCGGCGAGTCCTTCCTTCTCTATGTGTATAGACGGCAACTGGCAACTGGTAACTCATTGCCGGCTGGTGCCCGCACTGTTGCGAGTTTCCATGAAAATGCCGGTTGCGTGTCCCGCGACAGGCTTCTGTGACAGCTACTGCGGGTAATAATCTTCTTCTGCGTCCCCTCGTCCTTGTATTCCGCAGGACTACGACTTGCACGTGATGGTTCGTTTAGTTAACGAGAAAACGAGGATTTGAAGAGGGGGAAGGAGCGATATAAACATTTTTTTTTGAATTCGAATTAGAATCTGCATAATGACGTTCAACAGCTGTTTCTCTCTGTATTCTTAGTGCTTTGATCGATTTGACCTGACGTCATCGAATAATTTCTCTATAATTCACTATTCGATTTCCTATATACTCCTTGTACATAGGCTGACTTATTACCTGTGTAGGAGATACGACGCCTGGATCAGTCTCGAGTAATATTTTTGGCAAGTAAATAATATTAAGGGGTCTCCCATTTGTCCACCTGCCGCGTAATACCAAAAGTTGATGGGTTTTCGGTCGAGACCGTAAAACGCATTAAAACTCATACCGATGACGAGGAGGAAGGTCCGCTTGCCAAAAATCGGACTGTGTATCAAAGAATCGCGAAGATGCTTCATAAATTTTCAGAGCCAGTGGTGCTTCGGCTGTCTTACCGTGAATGAAGGATCAATGAAAAGATAATAATTTTCAAAAACAATATCATCCTTACGGATCTTCTCAAATTCATCTTGCGTACGCGTCAGAGTGATACGAGCTTAGATATCGGGATAGAAATTTTTTTACAAATTTCCAAAAAAAAAATTGTATACAATTCTTCATTACTTATTTCGTATCCAGCTACGCGCACTGACTGTGAAAGATGAATCTGCCTGTAGGAACAGAAATTGAAGATTTCGTATGAGAGACCCTGGGAGGGCCTTAGTGGGCGGAACACAGTGCATCCCATATACCTATATCTTTTATGTGTATATATATATATATACTCTTTATATGTATACATATATAGTACATAAGTACTGTGCTATTCGGTTTTCGTGTTTAGACGCAGTCTCGTGTTTAGGTCCCAGTAAGAAACCTCAGGATCAGCTTGGCAAATGTAAGTAAGACGATACTAATTTTCTATTAAAGCAGAAAAGCGCAAAAAGCAGGGACTTCTTTTCCACGTGGATGCACGGAGTGGCGCGATTCCTGGTTATTTTTTCTTTTATCATTTATCATTAGAATCATAGAATCGTATCCTCTCTTTTGCATGCTTATGGCAACGGATCTGAGGAATTAATTTTTTTTTTTTTTTCAAGTTCCACCGCGGAGATAAGGATTTCCTGGAATTCGTCCTTACGTCCTTTTGGTACTTCGCGCCCTTCCACGCTTTCTAGGGAATTGCCAAGTCGAAGGCCGACGCGACGCGAGTCGTACGATCGAAGCGACGATTGCACGAAAAATAATTGAAGGAACTGGTTTCGCTGTCGGCCATTAGTCGGAAACAAGTGATATTGACTCGGTAACTTGAGCTCCCCTATGTTTCTCAGTGAATTATATACCAAACATTTTAATTATTGCTTTAGCCTTATGGAATCATTGAACAGTAATTTATAATTCATTTAATTTCCCACAAGTTTCATTAACCGTAAGACTGTAGATAATTTATAATTACAAATACCGTAACGATCGTAGATCGTAATTTATTCAAAATTATATTTGCATGCGTAACACGGGTTACGGAGGAAAATAAAATTTTGAATAAATTTGATTAAGAAAAAAATAAATTTCATTTTTAACATTCATAACATTCTCTGACAGATATACATATATCATATGTATGCACATGGTTTTAATACACTGTGACTAAATTGCATAAGTTCTTATGACAGTGTTTAAAAATGTTGCGATCGCGACAATAGTAAATAATTTTTTTTCTTCGCGTTCGTCAGACACGCAAGATACTTACGGATGCGTAAAAGTGTCTCGGTACAAAGTATCGGAGATCATAGAAAAAGATTTTAATCGCGACGAAGAAAGCCGAACCGATCCGATCGTGCACGAATCGAATGCAAGTGGTATACGCATATATACTTTGCTCGTGATTAAAAAAGTCTCACGTTGGGATAAATTTTTGAAAAAAAAAAAAAAAAAAAATATTATCAGCGAAACCAGCGTTACTGGTAATTATATCATTACGCTTCACGAGATATCGAAACGAGCCTAGTGCAATTACCTTCGACCCAATTGCGCTGGCGCGCAATCTTAATTGCCGGTATTGCTATCAAAAGATTGAGGCGAAGTAAGAGGAACCCGAGAAGCGGAGAGCATTCGGTTTACATGGTTCACCTGGTTCGCTTATAGGTTAGCTTACGTGAATAGCAACCCTAAAGAATATGAGCCACCCTCTATACTGAGCCCCAGCTCCTCCGTGTAATTGAATTTTCGGTAGATCAGATATAAGTCGGCGGCAACCAGAAGGATTTTAGCGCGCGATATGCAACATACCCCCCTGCTCTTTGAATTGCCCAAAAGTTGGCCCCCCTGCACCCTTTGAACTGGATGGAAAAAAAAAAGGTGGCGCGCCTGGCCGAGCAGGCAGTGAAATAAGGCGAAGACAGTAGGGCGGGAAATTCAAATGAGAAATAATGAGACTGGAAGTGAGAAACGACATGTTAAATGTTATCGGCAACTAATCGATCGGATAAATCATATTTATATTTTCTTTTTTATTGATAAACATCAAACGTAATTACGTTCGGTAGAAATTTATAACAATTTTTTTGGTGTAAATATGGGTTTCTTAACTACTTATGAATTTTGGTCTGTCACGTGTCATTGAGTTGTTATCTTACGCACATATGTAATAGGTAGCGCCTACTTGTAAATTATGCAAAGCGAAAACCGACCGATATCTTTCAAATGATAAAAGACGATTCGCGTTATTAATTAGTATGAAGATTAATCGATCGCACAGCGATCTTAGGCGAATCCAACGGCGGATGGTAGCTGCGTGGTCGCACCGTTTGAGCGGCACTGGAGATTCGATCGCATATAAATCAGAACGCGCTCTTTCCAGAATGCAGCAGTTTCTCGTTCGTAGAGGTCGGACATAAATATTCAAGCGACAAGCCGCTACATATGTATCCGTCTAGAGTCTGCGCGGCACGAGATCGTCACTTTGTACCCTAGCGGTCAGTAGCGATTTACAAGCCTCAAGAGGGAACGAGAAAGACTGATAGATGTAAAATTTTACACGAAAAAAAAAGAGGAAAATGAATTTTTTTGAAAGTGAAAGAAAACCCAAAGAAATCAAAAAATTAAATTCGCTCGTGACCATTACACATTTCTTTTTAGCAAAAAAATATATACGTCTCTTCTAACTCCTGATTTTTTTTTCAACATTTTTCTTTAACGAGTTCCCGGTATCCGTCTCGCACGGTTCGACACGAGAAAAAGGAATTAAGCGAATAATAATAATATATGTATATACTGTGCATGTATACATACCTATATATGCATATATGTATATGGTCAAGGTTTTACCTTAAACGATTAATTAATCGCGATAGGCCGTTTAATTATCCGTCTTCGCGATTCACTATATATAGGAACCTATCGAAATACGAAATGCATAGTTATCGTAAATCTATTGCCGAGGGATCAACCGACGCCAGGCGTCGTTCCTTTAGCACCCTCCGTTCCACGTGACACGGGCAACCGAGAAATATTTCAAATATAAAAAACTTACGATTTTTTTTTTTACCGATCACGTGGATTTCATGCGAATGTCACTCGTTAATTACTGTTTCAAGATCGACAGAACACACCACACGTTGATCTTGCGTAATATCAACCACAAGCCTAATATCCACAAAATCTCAGAATGACAAACCCCCAATCAATGAATATCCCTATACGTTACACATGCTAGGAATAAAAACAATCAGCACGTAGACTTTAGGGAGTTTACCTGACATTCATTTTCCACGTTCTTTCGTTATTATGTAATAACGTCCAAAGTGCATTACCTACGTACAAATCATGTACACCAACGTACGTAAGCGCGGTACCAACAACGTAACACTATACGTAAGTCCCTAAGAGGACGAGGAATATATTGACTCGTATACCATACAGCTTACGTAATTTAAACCGAGTTACTAGACACGCGTATACAAACGCTATTGTGAATTCCAGGAAAATTCAACCAACCAGCGAGGACCGTACTAATAAATAAATGCATAAATAATAATCCTAGTACAATGAAAAAGCAGTGTATCCGGGAAGAAAAAAAAATTTTTTTTTTTTAAATAAATTCTCCAAGCGTTGGTAGCAATTTTCGAAAGTTTCTTCAATATCGTAATGGAAGACTAGGAGTGGCTGTACCGACTGCTGACTCTGTCGGTAATGGTAGTGTGTCACGGCTATACTACCTGACTTCATAATTAATATCAGTAACACTGCTTGACTACTTATTGGCTTGTTCGGTAGTCACAGTGTAGTTGGGCCCGAGTGGGATATAACTCATAGTGTATTTTGAGTCTCTATTTTGACTACCAGTGTACATCTATCCACGGGCTATAAAAGATCGAGAACCAATATGGCTGCCCCCACGGGGTATCCGCTATTATAAATGAGAGCGACGTGATATTTTTATTACTCCGAAACGTGCGTACGTGTTATTATTAATGACGTTGCGTGAGAGCTGCTTTGGAGAACGCAGCTCCGGAACGGCAGCTACAGGTGGTTGAGAGAGAGAGAGAGAGAGAGAGAGAGAGAAAGAGAAAGAGAGAGGGAGAGAGAGAGATACTATACGTTTCCCCTCGTGTCTCCCTTACGAATCCTCTTCCTTATACCTTCTCAACGGTTTCGCGCTCTGCATATGGGACCCCGTGGTTTCCTTAGGGTGAAAAGCAACGAAGTCAATCCAGCCAGACTAACCCGGTGAAATATACAGACTGGCCACTTCCGTTAACGGGAAAAAGCCGTGTGATAAAATTTAAAAAAAAAAAAATGTATTTTTTCCCGCCAAAATTTTTTTTTAATTTTTACATATGACAGATAAATTATTTATTTATGCTACCTAATTTATCCTATTATGTTAGTATTTAGCGGAGATAACGAATGACTTGGGAACATTTATCTCGCATGCGATTACTTTGTATTGTATCTTGTTTTATATCTTACTGACAAAAAATATATCTCCAACATACAAGTACACATGTACCTCACGTGTGCGTACGAGCTTAAGGTTTTCCACGCTCGAGGAATTTCTTGATGCGCTCTATCCGCGCGATGTATACACGCCTTGGGCTTACGTAACTTCCACGTCGCATTAATTCACGTTCGTCTCTACCTCCCCTCTGGCCCCTCGTACCTTCCCCGCCCCTCTTCTTGGATCGGCACTTTTCCGCGAGATGATCGCGCCGGACTTGTTTCAAGGTCGTTTCAGGATTCATTGTGCAACTCATGCAAGATCATTCGGATATCGCGAGATTTCTAAGATGAGCTAATGTATGATAGATAACGAAGAAATTATCTAGATGATTATTTATGGTATGGTAAAAAGAAAAGTTTTATATACACGTATATATATGGATGCGGCAAGTTTCCTTAGACAGTTGGAGTCTTATGCGCGCGGGTCGATTTATACGGGATTTTAATAAGCGTCGCTCGTTGAAAACGCCGCTGTTGGGTTTACGCGGCAAGTGTGTCTTGCGGCATAAAATCGCGGAGAAAAGCCGCGCTCTTGTAATGGGTCAGCCGCGAGTGGATTCTCTGGGAGAGAGAACAGGTGCGTGACGTCAGGTGGGCAGAACTTCAGGGCCGGGCAAACGAATAGTCTACTTGAGGATTTGTGGATGGATGGAAATTTAGGAATTTTTGAAAATTCTTGTACTTCTTCGATTTACGGGATGATTTTTTTTAGGGGTTGAATGAATGAAATATTTTTGCTTGGGGATGCGATAAAAAGTTTGTTAATCACGGAGGAGGACTGATAAAAAGAAATGGAGGAAGATACTGTGGATGCAGTGCCTTTTACGAGGTACAGGTCGTATCAAAAAATTCTTTCTCTGTACCCTCGGTATGGTACTGGGTATTGGGGCAGCTTGTAAATTGTATATGAGAGTGTACTTTTCGGATTATGTAATGACGTCTTTATGGTCGCACGTAAACAGCAATCAATGGACCAGCAGCCGCAATCGCTTTTAACCGACCTCAGTGGTCGATTTGCTGCCGTCGAGAGTCGTCCTGCTGGCCATGAATTAGTGCAGATTAACGTGGCTGTGAAACGAAGCAAAAATGCAATGGAGATGCGTGAAAATTCCATTCGATTAGCCGGATGACGATGACTTTATTCATTATTTACTTGTCAAGCTGCCACGTGGCGAATAGCTTTGCCATACTTGGTATACGATCTTAGTGTCAGTTGGAATTTTTTTTTTTTAAAGATAATTACAAAGTTAGATAATATCTTCGATATCTGCGGATAGTCAAAGTTGATTATCTAGATAAAGAAATATTTGATACTTTTATATCTGCGCGTGACCATTAATCGACTGATCTTTTAAGATTTACTAAAATAATGATCGGGTGAATTGACATTTCTTACTTGATGTAACAGAATATCGTGGAAAAATGGTAAATAAGGTTATATTCAGTTTTCTTTTTTTGCTCGGTTTTCAAGAAAAATTTGTTGTTTCGTTATCTAACCGGGTTTACACCATATATTACAGTACTTTGAGAAAAATCCAATTAAAGGCGTGTGCATAACGAAAGTTCAGCGGCAGTCCAGTAGTGAATGATGCCCGAAGGCCGCGGTGAATGTGCCGCAACGTCAGCAGTGCTGCCAACACAACGGAATTAAACGAGTCACGAAGTTTATCTCATTTCAGTGAGAGATTTCAAAGATTGCATACAAAACATCGCATCGTATAATTAATCCAAGATGAAAAATAACGACAAAAAACAAACTAGTTATCCAAACAAAAAAAAAACCAGTCGTACCATCCGCATTAGAGAAAAATGAAAAATTCCCCACTTCAAGAAAAAACAACCCACCATCAAAATTACATCTACAGGCGTACCAACGGAGCGACCAAATAATTTTTTTTAATCTTCGCGATGTAACATCGGGTACCGAGATGAATCCCCCCCCCCCCCCCCGAACCTCGATCCACAATTTTTGTTTTCATCCCCTCTTTTTCTCTTATTTTTTAAAATCCTTTTTTCCCCTTTTTTTTATTTTTTACTATCTGTCTCTCTCTCTCTCTCTCTCTCTCTCTCTCTCTCTCTCTCTCTCTCTCTCTTTCTCTCTCTCTCTCTCTCTCTCTCGAAACCTCATACGAGCGAGGCGAGAGTCGCCCTCCCGAGGACTTAATAACTGAGGGGAACGAGCGCGCTGGATTGAGTAGCTGTCGCGTCGAGTAGAGAGCAGAGTAGAGTATGGGGGAATCTTCATGAAGCGAGATCCTATAGCTACACACACACACACACACACACATATATATATATACACACAAGGTATAAGGGAGGTTGACGAGACTAAAAGTTTTCCATACGGGATGATAGAGGGTGGTACGATAGTACGATGAGGCACTCTGTTAAAAATAAGGGAAAAGAAGACACGTACTACACGAGAGGAAGCAATTAATGTATGCTAATGGACCAAGTATATATCTGTTATCCGTCATACCCGATACACTGATTGTCAGACTAATTACCCGGCTAACAAACAAAACTAGTTATTTCACGTACACCCTGTGTATAACGTAGAAAAAAAAATGTCCTCCCACATGCCAATTGGCCACACGTTCCAATTTCTCTATCATCCTCGATACTAACTGTCGGACTGATAAACACATTATTTTTCGTACACCCCGTATATATAACGTACAACCATTTATTTCAAGTCATATACGCCAACTGACCACGTGTTCCATATATCTGTCATCCCCGATACTAACTGTCAGACCAATAAATACGAATACCTATTCTCCGTGCACCCTATGCATAACGCGTAAAATAAGTTCGAGTCCCACAATGCATTTTTCAAGGTAAACCTTTCGGCTCCGTATTATCAATATATTGATGACTGATTACCGACAACTGATAACCATTCAATAAGTGGTAGGTTTCGTTGTTTCAGCCGAGAGAGTGTTGAGCTGTGCTAATTGACCTCCAGGGCCCAACTGACCCGGCGCGCGTCCGAGCTGACAGCTCAGGCCAGCCAACGATTAAACTTCCCGTTAATATTACCCACCTAGCCGGTACAAGCAGCACGTTTCTTCTCTTTATACCATAGGCCAGTGTGGCTGCTACCAATACTAGCACTACTAGTATTTATATTAATGCTAATACCATATACTAATATACTAGCACTACCGAGTGTATCACCTCAGGGTCCATGAATATTTATGCACTTTGTAATCCGATACTTGACCGGCATCGTCGAACGAATAAAAAAAAATGCCTTAAGGTACATCCCCATAAAAGATTTGGAAGAAGACCATAAAAATTATTATTCCATCACCACTCAGATATGGGGTCGTTAAGGATGAAATTTGTAAAAAAAAAATAAAGGCAAAGTTGTTTGATAACAAATTTCATTCTTGCCAACCCAATATAATAATATCCAGCAATCCTTCCTTGACACCATAACCCACCGATGGGGTTTATTATAAAAATTTCCCCTACTTCCGGAAATAACGATAAAAACCCAAACCCGTAACGGATGGACGTAAAGAAACGGACGTGCGGACGCCCTCCATTATTTTCGAAGCGCCGTATGTTTCTGTTGTTACGGTAGAATAACCACGTGAATATAAGGACGCCAGCAACCTGTTGTTCCGAGAGAAAAATTCATCCCCTCTCGTCAGGGTGTACGAAAGGGATCGTTTCGTAAAAAAAAAATTTTGTTAGCGATAATCCAAAAAAAAAATTTTTTTCTTCCTAACCGTTCGCCAGTGCTACCAGGATACGCTTGGGGTCGAAGAGGTCGTGGTATGCCGTACCTGGTGCACAGCGATCCTGTCTTCGCCAGGGGAATCATCGTGGCTCTGACGTTACGTGGATACTATGGTTATTTAACTCGGCAATGAAACTGCTGGCAGCCTGGTGATACTCGGCGCATACAACTCCGGTCGTCCAGTTAGTCGCCAGGACAACGGTGGGTGTAAGAGGAACGTTGGAAAGTACATAGTCACTTGGTTGAGTCACTATGAGATGTTGTGCAACTATTATCTACTATAGATACGAGCCTCTGCAGTTACGTATAGATATCGGCTCTTTGGCCGTGGTAAATAATATTTTTTTTTCTACATTAAAATTTTTACCCCCTTAACTATTAACCCTTATACCTACCCCTATACTATTTTTAGCCATTGATTTACACGAAATTGCATACATAGTTGCATCTGCTGCACTACTTGCATACATATTATGCACTGTCCTACTATTTCCTATGTGCAACCGTGAAATATTTTTTTTTTATCCTACTCGTCCCTATCGATTACTATGCTTAGTCAAGTTTTCTAGTTAAATTGCAGTATGCAGCGGTACTATGCTCCCTTGCGACTATGTACAGAGCCGTTTCTATTACTATGCATCCATAAGAGACACGTATGGTTAGTGTATGTTAGGTCTATAGATAGTCAAGATAAAAAAAGGGTTAACGTACAAGCTGAGACTATTGATGATTTTTTTTTAGACTTGGATATTTTTATTTTCCATTTTCTTTTTTTTTTTAGAATTCCAATAGATCCCCAGGAGGCTAATCTAATTTTGTAGAGGTGACAAAGTCTCAGGAATGTCTTCAAAAGGGCATCCAAATGGCTTTTGTATGTGCTTTGCGGTAAATAAATCTGTGCACGTTTTTCGTTAATTGCTAATGGTCGTCAGTATGATTATTTCTAAGAAACTGGTACATGAGATACACGTGAAAGTGAGGTGTGACCAGGGAGCCTGAGATTATTCCAAATTAAAACGTTCGTAAACCCCACCATTGTTTTTACATGGGGCAATTACAGTCGTGTCATAATAAATTAACGATCCGTGAAGTCGATAGCGATGCGAGAAACGTATAATATATACATATATATATATGTATATATATACACACACTGAAAAAGTATAGTCAATGTGCTGCTTTCCATAAAACGATAAAAAAAGACTATTAATATAATATTAACCCATATTATCCCGCGTCCATAACTACTGAATTCAATTGCATTCGCGTAAATCGTCCTCAATTTTTTTTTGCATAATAAATATAATAAATTCGAAAAAACCTGACCAACACTACCGGTCACGGATGAGATTCGGATAACCGCGAAGGGGAATACAATTTTTTTGTAAAATATTTTACGCACGACTTGACGGTATACCAGAGCATTGCGACCGCTAAGAACACGTAGAAAACATTGGTTAACCCTTTGATAGCGGTAAATTCCGAAGATGTAGAAGATACGAATTATTATTATTATAAAAAAAAAATTTTTTCCACCATAGTGTATCTAGTACAGAATAATATATTAGTCGTTCGGTTAATCGATATTTTCTTGTAATGGAGATCGTAAATTGGGGTTATCCCTCAAGTACGTCCCAGCTTTAATGGTAACACGATAACCCTTTCGCGGTTCCGATTTACAAAGAGTTTTGACAAAAGGGCAAGTTCGGTACCCTTCGGGAACTGTAGGATCTTTGGTTGAATGGATCGTGGCTGGGTTCACGGTGTGGTTTACGTTCCTAAACGCGAGTGCCATGATACCACGATGTAAGGCTGCGACCCTTAAAGGTGTATTCACACAGTGAGATAATTATACAAAGTAATATGGTGCCGAAAAATTTTGATAAATAAAAAAAATGTTCTCAACCCTTCGGGTAGCAATAACCTCGGTACCCGTTTAGACATTGGCATAGAAAACGAAAATTTTGAAAAATTTTTACACGAGACAAAAAAACTTTCTCGAGTGTGTAAAACAAGCTTAAAAGGGTGTTCGGTCTTTGGTTTTGGAGGAACGTACAAAACGCAAAGGGCTTCGAGCTAAGACGAGACGGTGGGCGGGGCGCCTCTCAGGCTCCAAGGCGATCAACTCCAACCTCCTCCACCTTCTTAGAGAAGATAGTAAGACGCGCATCACCACGTAAAATCTTTTATGAAAGAGGCAGTACATACCAGCAAGGTATCGAAATGAGAAATGATAGGCGCTATAGTGCGTTAAAAAGCGTTGAATATAATCGAGACTAGCGATATACAAATTTTGAATATGGGTACTGTAGGTATTACGTAACCTAAGTTATTGTTTTCAAAATTAAATTTATCATTCTCGAGAAGGGATGCTGCAAGCGGAAACAAGACGTTGCGATCGGTTTCCGATTCCGATTGAGATGTCCTCCTTGGCAGCCGATCGTCCTTTTTCTCTATCTTTGTGTGCAGAAACGCTTGACAAACGATGTGTCAGCGGTGACAACTGGCGCATGCGCAGCCTGAATACGGAATGAACTGGCCGTTCTCGATCGCGGGTAACCTAACCTAACTCAAGTCATCCTGTCCTAACCGGGAGTATCCGAGCTTGAGGTATGAGAAATTGAATTGAAAATTGTTAGAAATCATTTGAAACCTTTTTCACGATTTATAGTTACAATTTTTTACACTTTTCATAACCCCATCAATCATTCCTAAAGGTTTAACGTACGTGGTGCTGGGTTAGTTCGAAGTTGCCTGTAGTACCCGTAGACGCCACCGTGGCGCTACTGTCGCTCTACTTGCTTCTAGCTGACTGATCCCTCTTTCCCACTATTCCCTTAGGCTTGACGAGGAACGCGAAAAATGTCGTTGGAACGATCGGGATTCCATGTGGATGCTCCTTTCTTCGTTTGAACGACGTCGATGTCGCTTTGTATGTATGTCGAAAGTATTTGCGGACAGTTGGAAAAACAATTGTTTACGAGCGTATCGTAAAGTGCAGTTGTACGTAGAACGGATGTGCATTGGGACTTTTTGTATCGATCGTATTTTATCAGTGTCACCAGGTACGGCGGATAACGTTATTGTAGGTTTGCCAAGGTATACGTATTTTTAAAATGGTATTTACTGATCACCCGTAACAATCGATCTTCCAGCAGGTTTAATAAATGTAATTGGAGCAGCGCGAGGAAACAGTGCGAAAGCAAAGGACTGGATCGTAAAAGAGAGGATGATCCCTAGCCGAAGCAAGGAGAAAAGAGACGCGAGGCTGTAAAACGGGGCCCGGGCCCCCGAAGCAATGCCGCAACTATGCGGTACGTAGGGCCCCCTCTCATGCGGGCAGCAGAGCCGGGCAAAGGCCGGAGAGTCTGCGAGGCTTCGTCGCTCCGAGGCAGAAGGGAGGCCCCGAGAAGCCGCCATGAAACAAACGAATACCGAAAGAGCTGCGAGCCGACGTGGTAAGGAGAGAGGCGCGTTGGCCGGTAAGAAAGCAAAACGCGGACCTCTGGCTACTTCAAAAGACCCGCGTTCGCGAACCCCGCGCTACTCCGCCGTTGGGCCCAGCCGATCCGAAGACGTCCATCGAACCACCGTACGCGGCAAGGGGGATGAAGAGAAGGTTGGGCCTCATAGGGCCCTACTCCGGATTCCTATAATTGTTCATTTTTGCAAATTCCCCCGTTTTTATCGGAACGACTCCTTCGGGTTCGGCAACCCTCGATCAGTACGAATCTCGGAGAACCCGAAGCCTTTCGGGGCCTTAAGCTGGGACCACCGATAAAGACTGTGTTTTAATCTTCCCTTTTTCGACGACACGTGTCTTTGATAGTACCCTTGCCAATGTTAAATATTAACCAAAAATCTTAAAAATGACAAATTTCTTTATCAGAGTCTAACTGCAAGATGAGCATGAGATCTTGAATAGCGATTTTTTTTATCGATCGTGTGAAAATTTCGAAAATTTTATCGAAATGCGAGAATTGCCATGGCCAGGGGATACCCATGCGGAATTTATTGGCTAAATGGTGGATTTATTGGATCGAGATACGCGTGGGCGTTTCCATCTACCCTTACCGTTATGTATAAGACGAAACCCTCCTAACCTAACCTAACCGAACTCCTAGTCAAGAATGGCTCACGCAAACTTTTATGCGCACGCGTTCCCAACTCCCTCTTCGTTCTTTCCTCTCTCGCTTCCTCTCCCACCACCTCACCTTCTCAGGATTCCACAAGCGTTCTAGGAATAAAGGAGTATCGCAAATTCGATCGGTGAGTGATGATTTACGCGCTGAGGTTAATCAAAATAGCGAAGGTGGATGGGATCTGCTGTTTCCCCTTATAGGGGTGGGCCTCACAGGAACATCCAAGAAACAGAAAATAAGGCCCCCTTTCATTCTGTGGGAATTTAAAGCAGTCATCGTATCCATCACACTGAAATTCCTTCACTAAAATTTAACCAGTATCAAAATCTCACCATACATCAATCAAATCCAAACAGGTATTACAAGAAATTTTTTAAGTAAAAAAAAATCTTAGCCTTTCTCTTCCCCAAAGTATCCAATGCGTAGGATCGCTAACGAGATGCACAAAGGTTGTGCACGAAGATGCACGGGAACACGTACGAATTATGCATAGAGCTAAGTGCATAACTGCATATACATATTTAGATGCATACGCATTGCACCTTCAAAGACACTGTAAACGTGGATATATACGTGTGTTTATATACATATATATATTTACTGAGCTACCTAAGCGGGTCTAAGTTCCGCGACCAAGAGAAGCCACCTAGCAGAGCGAAGAGCAGCGCAACTCGACCGTTATTTACAGCTTCTTGGCATGGAGGAGAGCTCGAGTGCCAGCAAGAAGGAAGTAAGGATGATTTATATCCGCTGCTACCAGTCCTGCTCCCTACCCGCGATAATACCAATCATTATCATCGCTTAATAACAGGCATTACTGCCAACATTGAAATAATGTGTACCCCAACCTGGCTGACCCATTCCGCAGACGGTATTCCCCGCACTATAAGCCACCACCGTTGAGCTAAACGCACGCGTTCCACTGTACCGTATACACGTATGACCAACCTGACCTGACACCCTTTTCTCACACACATCACAAAGATCTTCCGTCGCGATCATCTCGCGTCTCCTCGTCTTAACGAGATCCTAACCTCCTGAAGCTTTTTACACGGCGCAGGTATCACCTGGAACTTTTAAACTCGCATATCTTCGCCATCTTTATACTTTTGGTCATGATTTTTAAATTTTTATATTCGTCGACAGTGAACTATTTTGTGTCAACCGTTAAACTAGCCTCAATTTTATCCTATTGTCTGACAAAAAATCATTTGACATAATGGGGTTAATCAAATCCTCGCATCGCCGCCATATTGAATTTAGAATCGGTAAAAGAGCCAAGGCACGAGTACTACCAGAAGAGAGAGAGAGGAAAGGAGAGACGTCAACGCGTTTCTCATGTTTTTACATAGAGAGTAAGTACTCCTTCATGGAGAACACAACGGCAGAGGCTAAAGCGTACCTGCTTATTACAGCGTAACCTATATTATTTCGAACGTGCATACCTAGTAGCAATAATACCGAAGTCCTGTAAAAAGGTTCTCTCTCTCTCTCTCTCTCTCTCTCTCTCTCTCTCTCAGTATCCATATGAGCAATGGCTTCTTGGAAACCTCATAATATTACATAGGTAAAAATGGTATCGAAAAGTGCTGCCGCGCATAGCATATATATTTATATATATATATATAAGTATTATATACCCTGAATACATCATGTATCTGAGTGCCGTGTGCCGTGAGAACGATCTTTTTTGTCTGGACACGCTCGTGCCTTTTTCACTTTTACCATATAACGTTCAGCAAACAACGGCTATTGGTTCTTAATAATAACTATTGGCATTTGGCGTGCTGGGAGGTCGCGGACGTCAATTCACCTCCTGATTACTCTGCGTGAAAATAATTATTCTCACGTGACGATCTTCCTTCGCCATGCGCGTATCTCGCGCGATTTTCTAAAAGCGATCCCTTCGCGCAAAGCAAACAGACATACGAAGCCTAGAATTATACAAGATACAAAAAAGCAACAGTTCTCCGTGTGCTTTCTACAAAAGCAAAGTTATCACGAATTGGGCAGTTTTTCTAAGTTCACATGAAAAATTCTTAACGATCCAATGAAATCGCATTTCCGTCGTTTCACACGGTACTTTCTAATATCGGGAGTCAGCGACGGTGGCCCTGACGCCGCTGTGGAAGTCGAGACCTGCTATACTTTGTAATGCCAGCTCGTGAGCGGTGTTGGATATATGAGGGGAAAAAATCCAAAAAATCAAGAGAAACGAGCGAGAAAGAGAGAGAGAAAGCGAGCGAGGAAAGAAAGAAAAAAAAGCAGCAAAAAGAAGAACGAGAAGTGCCGCTCTACGAAGTCCTGCCGATCATAATAATGTTAAAAGCCAAAGCCGAGACACGGAAAAGCCTTGCGGCGATCCTGAGATCTATGCCGGCGCACGGATATCGTAGGTTGACATGACAGCTCATTAACTTTAAGTTCGCGTACGCTACGCCATTGCCTTTTATCAACGTGTAATCTTATCTGATAGTCGTGTGTGATTCACACTTTTTTCAAAAAAAAAATGAAAAGAATTAAAAAATGTTTAAATTACAATGTTTCTAGACGCTGTATCCAGGTCCGATTTGATATTCCTTATGGTGTCGATAATCGATATTTCTCTTATCACGTTATTGATATTAAATATAAAAATGTTGATATTCCGCCACGCAGTGTATACCTACGCAGCCACCTTCTCTGACATCATTCATTAGTTACGAGTTCGTATACGTAAGAAACCTTCAAGTGGAAATGTTACGTGAATGGCGCATATGGAGCGTGTAGTATGTAGATTGATACTGTAACAAGTAGTCATGTACCATTCATGTAGATAGATAAGGTTAGAGATATATATTTACAAAGTTACTCAGTATCATTTTCAGCGAGCGCGACACTTTCGCAGTTGCGCAGTACAAACTTGTAGCAAAAAGTAGAGAAACCGAATTATACTGATAAGACTCTTAATGTCTTCTGATATGTGATAAGGAAATCGAATAATCGTAAAAAGAAGTCACCGAGACGACTCCTAGCGCCAGGAGAGATCATGCGGGAAAACGAGGAAGTTATGCCAGTATCCATCCTTAATGGCCGAGGATCGCGTGCCGTTCAGCAAAACTTTCCCATTTGTAAGTCACAGTGGATGGCGGTCGACAGATACAAGCCGATAGGAATGGAACGGTCGAAGTCCTATTAGTTTTATTGTTCGTCGATAATGGCGCCTGTTGTACGAACGAACCGACGGACACAGCTGGACAAGTCCCTATCTCGACACGCATGGAACCGGCCAGTGCCAATAGGATAATAGTCTGATAAGCCGGTTCAATGTCGGTTGGCTGCGTTGAAAAAGGCCGCAATCGTTTTCCTTGCTCAACTTTTTCTACATTTATAGTTTGATGTGCAGGTTGGCAAGACTGACCTGGTGGACAAAGTTTGGGTACTTGAGAAACACACGATATTACAGTTTGACTATTTTCATGGGATTTTCATTAGATAAAATGTTCTTCCACATCGGCCAAACTCGACTGGGATTTTTGCAATAGAATCATTCGCATTTACCGGGCTTATCAAAAGTTTTTAATTACGGTTTCAAAAAGAGCGAACATGAATTTAGATGTGGGACTAATTGAAATTATATTCGAATTAATGTCAACTGTTTTATCGGGATGTATCATGATTTGCCTAAATAAAATCTTGTATATCCGGCGCCATATTGGTTTTCTTTGAATCACGTGGTATATCCCGTATCTTGAGCAACGACATATCATTAAGCGATTATCAGGATGCTAATTACATGTTATCCAAATGACATTAAATTGATATCACTAGATAATCCGATTAATATACAAAGTAGTTGAATTTCAAACGAGTAAATTAACTTCTCGATAAATACCACAAAAATCATAAAGAACGTTTACCTCTTGTAATCTAGTAACGTTAATTACCCATATCAATCGACCAAGTCAAACCAGACCAGATCAAACAGTAAAACTTGACATTTAAATATTTGACATATGACGTATAAGCTATAAATCTTCAATATACTATATAGACTCACAGCATAAACCATCTAACATCATACAGTCGTACCTAATAGATATACACGTAATCCAAACGTATATTTGCAGATGCACTTATGCATATTGCAATGCATATCAGTCGCTCTACCTATCCACAGTGATATCATGCGCAAGTACCATTTCTTGGATCGTTCATCCATTAGCAAAAACGTGCCTAGGTCCCTCAGTCTCCCTCCGCCATTCTTCGTCCACCGACAATAAAGAAAAGCCGTGAATAAAGAAAAGCCGCATATACATATTTCAAAATAATCATTTTACCTCTAAAGCACACACGAAGAAGACCACGCGAGTACGTAACGCATACACAAATAAATAATCGTCCTCGAATTTCTCCCAGACGCCCTTATACGACTGCGATGTGAACTCACCCTTATCGATTGGTGGTTTATGTATTACTTTTTAAACGGCACTCGTCCTGCCCATCCATAACGCATTGTCTACCAGAGTGCTGAAAGTGAACCGTATCCCCTCCCCATACAGTCTTAAAGCCCAGGGATGACATCACGTGGACATGCATTAAGCATACACCACACCGATAGACCCTGAATACAGCCCACCGTACACAAATGCATAATCCAAAGCGAGTAATACAAGTCCGTCGATTAATTCGATTAAAACAACCGGCGACATCGATTAAAATTCCATTGTGCAATTATAAAGAAAAAATATTAATTCAAATATAACAAAAATTTCTTAACACATTTTTCCGTTCTGCAATTATACATTTCAAGGTTACAGTCATAAGTAGTGGGCATAAATTCCCACGTGCAATGGCTTCGCTATATATGTCCTAGGTAGTGACCCTACAGTGAGTACAATACCTAAAGGCTGGTTTCAGGTAAGAGAAAGAGAGAGACATAGAAAAGAGGGAGGACGACATCCGAAGAAGATGGGTGAGTCCAGGACAAGGAGGCGCCATGTTGGTAGCGATGACAAGAAACGAGTGACGGTAGCAGGGCTGAGTCGAGGCGCTTGGCCGAACGCCTTGATTGGGCGATTACGGATTATGCACGCTGCCTCCCGTAAAAGTACACGAGCTGCCGTGAACGTGGACGACGTTGGATACACGCCCTGCTATCGTTGGGATAATGCACGGCAGCATACAGGAAGAAAG
The DNA here is from genome assembly GCA_030142375.1 of Calameuta pallipes. Classification (NCBI taxonomy): domain Eukaryota; kingdom Metazoa; phylum Arthropoda; class Insecta; order Hymenoptera; family Cephidae; genus Calameuta; species Calameuta pallipes. The sequence goes on along the minus strand of JARQSW010000606.1, from coordinate 209,638 downwards.
GAGCGAGCGAGAGGGAAAGGAGTGTTAGTCGGCCATAGCGAGATGAGAGGAGTAAAGTGGTATAAAGAGGTAAAGATGTAAATGGATGCTGCGGAGCAAGCCTGGAGGGAATCTCTTCCGACGGTAATATTAAAACGTATTATCGGTAAGAGATCCTACTGAATTTTTGGAACGTATGTATAATAGGTATACGCATGGTGGATATGTATATATGATAGGGTCACTTAGACTAATCACGATATATTGCGACTGGGTTTTTATCATGGGGGGAATTATATCTGGTGTGGGCTAATGAAATTATCCGGTCCGGTATATGGTACCCTTTGACATGGACCAGTAACCAGTGCCGGTTACTCAATGATTATAGTCTGGGTTATCGGGATGTTTATACTGTAAATATTTAAGTGATAATAATTCTAAGCCACAGGACTCGTTGTTTACTCTGTCTTTTTATACTGAGAATATTGTCCTTGCATAGGATTGATTTTAATTGGGTTGCGATCTGTACTAATTGCCTGACGTAAATTGTGTATTCTATATCCTGTATTGTATGAGGATATAGCGCACAGAGAGTGAAAGGGTTGCTGATTTAAAATCCCTGTAGTCGTGGCAACGTGCACTAGGTGTACGTCAGAGTTCAGCATCGGATGACCAAAGATGGAATTTATGGCTGGTTCATTAGACCACCCGCACTGGACACTAACGTAATTCTATCTCCTGCGTCCAGGGCGTGGCGGATTAATGATTTAGTAAGTCATTTGTACCGATAATGCGCTGACAGATGCCCCTATGGTCAAAGCTTCGTATTACGTGCTACACGGGGTGACTGCGTGGGCTGAATGTGTAACGGGAGTCCGCCATATTGTTTTTAACATTCTAGAATGTTCCGGCGCTTTCGTAAGACTTTGAGTGTGTTTTGTTTGATGAAACTAACCTGCGTTTGCGTGAGTCCAAGACTCGCTGCGAGTTCCGCTCTTTCCGGTAGCGCCAGGTACTGAGTCCTCTGGAATCGCCTGTTCAGTTGCTGAAGCTGAAGGCTGCTGTAGATCGTTCTTGGCTTTCTCATCTTCTTTCCTTTGCCATTTCGTAAGGAACCACCGCCGCCACCTCCTAGATCGTCCACGAGACTTCCGCCCTTGTCGCCGAGCGGTGAGAGGTCTGCGAACATGCACCACCCTGATATCAACTTTCAGAATCCGCGTTATCACTGGTTGCGAAAAACTAAAGAGAACTAAACTAAAAGGAAGGATATATGGTGTGTTCTGTTCCGTATGAAATTTTACCTATTTGCTTAGCTGCGAATAAATTATTGATAAGACGCGACGGCATCTATCTTTCCGGTGATAGCAAAACGTACGACAGCACTGCCTGCCATGCGACTTATTAATAGAAACGCGGTCGAACCTGACGTGCGGTAGCTCCGATGTCGGAATTTATTGCAAGCCTGAACGAACTTTAACGTAGCGCTACATAAGAACGTCCCCTTGATAATCTGTTCAATGCTAATTAACTTGTTGAACTACCGATGGCGCCACCAGTCTTTGTACCACGCTGCCGAATAAGGAACGCTTCGTCGTCATTTGAGGAACGTATTTTATGGTTGAATTTATTACTTGCTGGAATTTATTTGATACTGTGTTTGACGAGTGCTTTGTTAATTAGTTATTTGTTATGTTAACGGTTAATTTGACGCGCGTGATACGGTTCCAGGCAATTGACAGGTACTTGATTTTTCCCTGTTTTGCCAATTAATAGAGAACGTTAATTGAAAGAGATTTGTGTGTTGCAATTAAATTCGATGATAAGTACAGCTAGCGGAACGTTTGAAAGCGAAGAAGTTACGAGCTATTAGCTATCCTGAGATTTAATTCATAAAGTCAAATGACCCATGCTGCAAGACTATCAAAGTAACCTCCAATTTTCACTTGTTCCTTCCGTTTCTTTTATATCTCTCGTGCGTTTTTCCCTTTAATATTTCACAAAGTTTCACTGTCTCTTCTGTTACTCACGAGGTGTAGGACTAATGTACGATTTAATCAGTTTGCTAATTAATTACGGCTCGTCGCGAAATTAACACGGTCAATTACCAGGATTACTATGTTCAAACGTTAGACGTCGGGACGTGAATCTCTAGTCGATCTCCGTCGAGTCGACATTATCGATTACTAAAATTCACACTCGATTTTCAACTCCATCGTTTAACCCTGATTCACTGATCGAAGATGGCGGCTTTGACAGGACAATGAGAAAGATGGAAATTCCGGAAAAACTTTATCGAAGATCTAGAAGAAACACGACTTCCGCGTTAATCCTCGAAGAGGTTAGTTACTGATCCTTTGGATCCTCTTCAGGAATAAGGATTTTCTAGGTAAGTCCAGACAGATCCTAATCCTTGTAAAAATAATATTTAATATTTAATCCATCGTCGAAGAGCCTGGAGCGTTGTCTTTTGAATAGTTTCATAGTCGCCAATCTCTTTGATGAATATGGTCAATCTTTCTAATACAGTAATTTCAAAATTTTTCAAAAAAAAAAAATATTTATACTCCTGTCCGTCGAATTCTCGTCTTTGAAAACTGGTACAATTCTTTAGTTACACAGTGAAAATTAATCGTATCGTATGAAGTAAATTAGCCAGGCGGGTATAATTACGGTTAGGCTAGCTTTTCCTCACATATCAATTCGTATCTCCCGTGCTTATTCGCGAACTCGGAATTTACAAATCGAAAGGGGTTCAAAGAGCGACGGGTAAACAATGGCGTGCTTACTGGCAATTAACTGGGTTCCCGATTAACGTGATGTATTATTCAATTAATTAAATGGCTAGTGTGACGTCCTACAGAGAGTCAGTCGACAGTATCGTCCAACCATTTGAAAAGGGTTCCGACATATTGGACATATTTTGTATCTTAATATTATCTCTCGGGCAATCGGACAAATCGAGATTTCATTTTGAGACTTTTAACGAGCGATTAATTAGAAACACGCTTCGATCATTTTCACGACTTCTTGTATAATAATAAAACACTTATTACTGTTTATCACAGATTTCACTGTCAACACGAAAAAAAAATAACTTAATAATCATTTATTTTATTTTTATCAATAATATCTCATGATTATAATAATTTTTGTTGTTTATTATCAATCCGTTACTCTATCAACAGCATTTATTATCGATACTCATCGATTCTTCATACTTGCACGACAATCTAACCCTAACCTAACATTTTCAACTTTATTCCTGATAACTCTTCTTCTCTTTTGTATTACTTATTTATGGAAAGCAATTTCGTCAAGATCAAAGAGTAATACTTGACTGACATGATAACGGTCAATGCTTATCATTTTTATCGTGCCTTACAGAATTCCCTATTAATCCGTTGATATACTGATATAAGAAATAGAGCAGGACCGGAGATCATAACGAGTGGGCAAGGGGTGTAAAGAAAAGGCTGTCGTTGATTCTAATTTGAATTCCTTCGACTGGGAACAATTCGATTTGTTAAAAAAAAAATTCTAAAAATTTTTACCTTCAAACATAGCCTAAGAAATTGTTAATGTTGTGGTTACTCTATATTTAATATTAATTAGATGAACTTTTTCTACCACTTGGACGAGTCTAATTTTATAATTTTTTCAAAATAATTCCTTAAAATTTATCCATCGATACATATAATATACCAATAAATAAAAATTGCAATCAGTCTCATTACGTATGCGACGTATTGAAAATTAAACGATTTTACAATCTGAAGTTGCCTATTGTCGTATCGAATGCCGTCTGAACAAAGGCCCCTATTTGTCGCAGGAGAGAGAAATTTTTTGCCAAAGTACTTGAGCCATTTTATTTTTCAGGACTTCACCTGGCACCCGATCCTATATATCTCTTTGTGGTATTGTGTCCCGACCAGGGCGTCGACCGCCGCTTCGCTACCTGCTACTCCAGATTCCGTCTTTAATTTTTTCTTCGAATTAGCATAGAAGCCAAATAGATAAAGAAAGCAAGAAAGTAAGTAAAAGAGAAAAAAGATAGAGAAAAATAAAACTGGCAGAAATCTCTCTTGGGGCAACATAGGACCGTGGTCGTTGAAGTTTACGACTTCATTCTCCGTCCGCCGCTACAAGACAGAACCGGATAGCAGAGTGGCCAACTTGATGACAAATAAATCATGAATTCTAAAGAATCTGCCTTACTTTAAGAAAGCTAAGCGCGAGTAAGGCTATGAGAAAATTCTATTTTCTATTTTTGTCCACAGACCCCCCACTATACATATATAGATATGGCGAACGAAAGCAACCTGAAGTTGGATCGATTGGAATCGCATGCCGATAGAGTATCGGTTGGTACCGCCGGTTCTGTTTCGTGTTCCAAGATTTCCGACCTCGATCCCCATATTCAGAGAGACTACGGACGATTTGAATTTTCATAGCTTTGACATCAGGACCGAGGAAATTGAATCAACTGGAGCAAGGGGTCGAGGCACGGTGATCTAGATTCATCTTAAGATTATCTTTAAGTCTATGTAAGATAAAGAAAGACGTGGAATACATACAGTTAGGGTACTCACCGTCCTTGGGCGGCGAGGGGCACTGGGGGGCGTAGGAGCCAAGATGGTATCCATAGGCGTTATGCTGGTGCATGGGTGCAAAAGGGTATCCGGCAAGAGCCGACCTGGGACTTGGAAATCCAGTCTCCGTGTGCTGCTGATTCCCACTTCCAGGACCCGAACCCTGGTGTCCCAGTGAGCTGACCTGGTGCGGGAACTGATGAGATCCTGGTACGTTATGTCCACCGGGATATCCGCCGCGTAGACTCGCGGGATTGTAAAGATTATTGTGCTGAAGTTCAATGAACGCTGATTTCCCAGATTGGGATACTGGAGTACTCGAAGCACTGTCACCACCGTTCCCGGGTGGACCTGGTGTCACGGAACCAAGTCCAGTATGATGAAGATGCTGTTCCATGTCGGAACCACCACCGCCGCCACCAGCACCTCCGGATGGACCACCGGACATACTGTTGGGGGTCGGGGTGCTAGACGGACAGGGGTCGCCCGCCCCGAATGGGCTCCCCAGATCCGTAAAATTGAGCGTCGTCGTGCTGCCCGGACGCTCCACCTTAGACGCGACGTCGACGCCGCAGCCACCCCTTGCCGTCGCCGACGTCGCCGACGCGATACCGCTCGGCGCCCGAATTTTGCGGCTGGACCAAGTACCCTTTGTTTTCTTAATTAATTAATCTTTCTGTCAATCTTCTTCTTTTTCTCTCTCTTTTGTTATCTCCTCTTCTTTATTATTCACGCTCTTTATTGTCACTTCTCTTGCCGACGGATCACTCTCTCCTTTATTACTCTGGTACTCCGTTCAGTCTTCGATTATCATCGTCTATCATTATTAAGACCACGTTCCAACGATTCGGACACTTTTATACTCCTTGTTGTTTCGTTGCTATTATTCGTTATCACTTGCTCGATTTCGTCACGTGACACTTTATGCACATTCGATTAATCGAAGACGAGGAGAGATGATATTTTCTTGCCTACTTCAGACTATCACGAGTAATTATACGTTTTAACCTGGTTCACGTTTCTTTCAAGAAAACGACGAGTAACACGATCTTCTGGTAGCTGCTCTTCTCGTATACGATCTTGTTGCATCACTTAACACACATCACCCGCGAGTTCATCTGATGGATTACACCAGTCAACGAGGAACCAGCATGAACGAGAGGAACATCAAGGAGGAGAAAATGAATTGGTTCACTTTGGGAAGATTAATGATGCAATTAATGAAATATCATAAACACCAAGTTCAAGACTTCAGTATCTCGTGGACCATAACTGTTCGATATTCAAACGTCAGCTCGCCAAATTCCGTCTCGACCTCAGGTACAATTTCGAATAGAAGAAGAAGAAGGTCAGCATGGTGCCCGAAGAGTCCAAGGGCTGTTCGCAAATTAAAGCCCAAGGCTGCTTTTCCTCGATGCAGACGCCAAACGTAAAATCGCGAGAATTCACCAAAAAAAAAATAAATAAATTCCCGCGACCAGTGTCGATTTGTTCGAGGGATCGTAGCACTTTGTGTGTAAGCGCGAGGATTCAGAAGAAGGGTTGAAATTAGATGGCCAAGTAATGCCTATGTCCTCCAACAACAATCGTAATTACCGGTCATTTGTAACAATTGTCTGCAATTTCGAATGCTAACCCGGCCGTGTAAGAGAGAGAGAGAGACAAAAAAAAGGACAACAACGAAGAGACAGTCAGGGATAAATATGCGTAGTCCAATGAAAATTTTACCACCTCAAGATTACTTTTTTGCCGTTGCGTTTCAAAGGCGCTATGCGAAAAGTCACTTGGATCCAAATCTTGTTTTTTTTTCACTCTTACTCCATCCACCTTTTTAATTTCCAAGTATCGTCAAATCTACGCACGCACGATCGAATACGAAAAATACGACAGGACTTTCGTACGAGAGTTCGGAAAATTTTAACACGCGCGTCGCACGCTTTCTGCGGGCTCAGCACCAACAGAGAGGAAACACACACGCGCTTGGCTAGTAACTGCAGTGCACACCGCGCGGCGCGGACCGGTATAATGATACATAATGAAGCCCGAGCCTCTCCCCGAGTGGAGCCTCGGGTACCAGGAGCGGCCACGGTGGCGCCACGGTTGACCACGCCCCTCCTGGAAATGCCGCGCGAGTCATTGGCCAAGGCGCGAGCGCCCCACTCGCTTTCCGTGACGTTGAGAGCGCCTACTGGCCCGCGGGAGGCCATTATGGTGTCGGTGGGCGTGGTCCCGCCAGGCCACGCCTACCCAGACCCACAGGCACCGGGAAAGGTGTTCTCACTACCTGAACTGACACACGACCGGGGGATTCAGGATTTCTGCGGGAAGCTCGCGGAAATTTTAGTGGCCCTCAACGATTCCGGAAGCTGCGACGAACCTGTGGTTACATCTAGCGTTACATCCAGCGAATACGCTCCTCTCCTCTCTAACCAGGAAACATACCACTTGCTCTCAAGAACCACTTTTACCCATATTTTATTTATGTCATGCACATACACAGTGACTCACGAAAAAATAATTTTCATCCACTTCCGAATTGCTCGTTATAATTTTCAATCATTTCCCTTATCTCAATCCGATCAGTCAAAAACATTATTTTTTTTTAATCTTCCATATCAAAAAAAAAATTTTTTTCTCTTTCACCAACAACCTTTCTACTGGTTATCCAACTTGTTTACCAATGTCATCGATTCGAGAGACCCAAATGGGTGGGTCGGTACTGTAGGTGCTCGAGGTTCGCCGAGGTGAATCTCACGACAACCAATTAGGACCAGAGTCGACAGGCAATTACGAAAGGACAATGTTGACTTTGTAGTCTTATCTGATTGCTCCCAACCTGTCAGGCAATTTACACTTGGGCCACGCGGTTTCTGTTCCCGAGTAAATAAACTTCTCTTCCACCTTCTTAACCTCCATCGTCCCCACCAACCTCCAAATTTCTCCAACCTTCCTAATCAACGCTACCAGTACCGCCATTTTGTATCCACCGTCTACATACACACACTCACATGGCAACAAACCGACCGACTAAGTAATCACTGCAAACCGCTCGCGATTCTTTTCAAATTCACTTCTAGCGAACCTGCCCGTAATGTGCGTCAAGGTACAATTAAGTTACACCATTGGCCATGGGACTAATGACCCGTACGGTAAAAGAACAATGCGACCATTGACAATATCAGCCAACCCAACCCAACCAACTCACATCCATGGACCACAAAGATGGCTTCGTTCCGAACCAACGCTCGACCTCGATTTTCTATTTCCACATTGGCACCTTTGACCCCATAGATTTTATATATAAAAATTGATATAAATTGTACATAACATTTTTTTTCCAAATTTAAAAAAATCGCAATGGATGATTTTTTTGAGTTTACACGAACTTTCATAGTTTCTTTTTGTAGCTTTCGTTTTCGTTTTTTGTCATTCGTATGATTTTTCATTTTTTTTTTTTGTTTTTAGGTAATTTACTCATTTCTCTGCTGTTTATTGAACTAAATGCGCGGGAGTAGTAAAGTACCAAAATAGCAACGCACACTTACCCCCGTGACGGAGCTTCGCGAAATTACTCCATGGGTTAATTGTATGGCGACGGCAAGGCAAACACGTGTCATCAGTAGGAGGACTTTAGCAGCGATGCGTCCAGGTACCGTGATCCCAGACGGTATGGTTGTTGTACGGTGAATTACGTAATTGAGGTAAATGCCAGCTATCCAGAATGCGGAGAACTGTGCTAAATAAAATGCCACTCAATTAGACCGAGGAGCACGTCGTGGCCGATTAAAACGGGTAAATTTCCTAAAGCCGATAGCGCCTCCCGATTAAGCTTTAAAGGGTCGATTAAAAAGTGCGAGCGAGGGATTGATAAATTTTTTTGGAAAAAATTTTGAAGTTTTTTTTTTACGTATTGTATTCGTCGTGCATATAGTTTTTCTTTTATTACCCGAATTTTTTGTCATTCTTTTTATCTCGTTTCACCTGCCATTTGTCTTTTTATTTTTTTCTCCTTTTCTCAGAATTTTAATACTCGCGCAATTCCTATATCTATATACGTTCACTCGATGCATAGTGCCTTCGGAGTTTCGCAGTTGCCTCAAGCAGTGACAAGCGCTGATCGTAATTTTCGTAGTTTACTGCCCGGCAGTAAAAGCCAGGGCGAATATAGGTGGGCGTCGCCGGCAAACATTGTTTGACCGCGTTCTCTATCCCATATTCTTACGGTTCTCCACTGAAATCGTTATCTATTTTTAGACTGTCTTTAATGTGCACTGTAAGAAAAGGACAGTCGAGATAGAGCATCTTAAGGGACAGTGATATATATAAAAATTAAAATCCGATAACACTTATCAGCAAAACGCTAATTCGTCCCGTTTATATAAATTCGTAAAATATTAACCGAACTATATTTTTGAATCACCCTATATAACTTTCCAAACAAACCATGCTATTTGAACGCGTAAAGTGTTTAGCAATAGGGGTTCTTATATCTGTGCAAAATAAACGTGGGTGGACACGTGGCATTCGGTTCGCCATAACTTCTCTTAATATTCACACACGTAGGTATATATGTATATATATAATACAATTTATTGCCTGGTGGATCATTTGATCGGGCTGCCACTCAAAGTCAGAAGTCTTGTGGGGGCCTTGTCCGATTCTCAGACAGCGACGTCCCACCGTGTTCCGGTCGATCATAACAAAAAGACTTTTCTGACTGGAGGAGAAGATAGACGACGCAAGAAAAACGAGAAATAAACGATGGTAACGTGGTCGGGAGGAGGGTGGAGGAGGAGGGTGAATAAAAAATAAAAGAGAAAACAAGAATCTGGCAATGAAAAAAAAAAGGGTACAGGAGGAAGTGGGTGCTCGAAAAATGGATGAACGGTTCGGCAGCCATGGTAGGACTCTATAGGATTGGATGAAGCAAGCCGCCATTGTGATTCGTAACGAATTGATTATCGATGCATAGAGAGGAGGAGTCATTACAGCCGGATCAGGTTCTGTTTTTCATCAAAGGACTTCTTGCGGCGTCCAATATTCCTTTTCTGATAAAGATTCTTCAAATCTTCTTTTTCCCCGTGCTCCACTTTATCCCCTACTGGCCGCCATATTGGTTCCCTTTTTTATCCCAGAGACTTTCTCCTCTTCCCTTACGCGTCAGACTCCACACGTCGGTCCGCAGTGTTTTCCGACCTTTCCGCGCTTGGAGATTTTTGAAACTATTTTTTTCCAAAAATTAAAAAAATTGGGACCCTGTCCAGGAAGCAGGTAAATTGAAAATTTTCGGCCCTAATTTCGATGCCAATTTCCGGCAGGATCCGCGATTATTTTTACGAAGGATAATACCACACCCTTCCTGGTCCGCATCCTTCCGCCCCCTAACGTCACAGGGGTAGTTGCCGCCATTCGGTCATTCCTTTGTTTTTCCTCCGTCCATTCACAGGGACCACCTCAAAGCTTACTTTTTCTCGTGGGCCTTACGCGGCTAATATAATTGCAGAGGGCAACACACCCTAGTCAGAAAGTGACATTCCGTGAGGCCCTTGCCCCCCCTCTCTCAACGTCCATCTTCTAAGTCCCAATACCCTTGCCACTCTATAATCGTCATAATTATTTTCTGGATCACGTCAGGCCCCGGATGCTGGGCGCCTCTTACAGCCCCAAGCGAATCACCTCACGTGACCATGAAATCAGCCCCCAGTTTACGACGTCGTACCACAACGACTCCTAACCTCAAAGTGTCTCCCCAAAAAAGAAGCTTGGAATAAAAATCCTTAGACTCTTAAAAAATTTTTTTCAAATTCACTCCAGACGTCACTATCACCAACTCCTATCTCTATATTACAATATAAGCAAATAAAAATCATACAATAGATTGCCTATCTTTTACCATAGCGAAGATTCAAAGAGCCAATGGCTCTCAGCCAATCGCGTGTCGTGTTCAAAGAAACCAAGCACAGCCATTGGCTAGCGACTATTCGTATCTTAACCACAGTAAAAGATACGCAGTCGAGCCCCGCGTCTTCGATGTAAACGAATTCAAGCTGAAGTCCTAACGCTCGCGAATTTCCACGTTTGAAGGGCGCAAAAGACTCGGAACTGCTCAGAACTGAAAGGGTGGCTCCGACCGAACAAAAGAGAGTCCGAGAACGTCAGCTGGTCGTGTTCTCGCGTGACAACGACGCTCCGGCGTCGCTCTCTCCCTTGGGGTGAGACCCCGCCTCGTATCTCTGACTTTCATTACTATTCTATGTGTCCTATGTGCGCCGAGGGCCCACGCGGCTATAGCTACCTCACTGTCTTCCTCTCCTTTTCTCATTCTCTTCCTTACCATCTCCCTCTCTCCCTCTCTCTTTCTCTCTCATTCTCATATTTTCTCTCTCTTTTCCACTTTCCGCCTCATGTAGCTTTTCACGTTTCGTGCAACCTCAGTCGTGGAGCCACTCTAGCCTGCAGCACTTGATGTCAACCCGTTCCTATGCATCTGCTTTCCGAAGCCTTAAGGCCGTCACGCTAACTTATCTATGCACCTATCGTATCTAATTTATAGGATTTCTTTATCTCTTTGCCTATCAATGCTAATTCTTAGGTGATGTTTCACGTGCTTCCTGGAACTTCATCAATTCTACGAGATTTTATACCGGTTAATAAATACCAATGGTTCGTGTTAATTCGTCCGCCATTTGTAATTTTATGTGACCAGGATCTAGGATCTTTAACCGTGTAGGAATTGGAGATATATGGGTTGGTGAAAATTTTTTTTCCTTTTTTAGGGAATTTTGATCTCGATATCGAATGAACTGCATGGTGTTTCTTTACTCGTTATTCGCGATATATGATCTGCCAGGTTTTGTTTCATCGTACCGCTTCTTCCGTAAGGGTTGGTAGCCAAGAGCAACATCATTTGAGGGTTAAAATGGGCCGCTGGAGGGTTAATCCTGGCGTCTCTAACTACGCCCTACGCAGCCTCTCCCTCTTGCTCTCGTAATTGGCCCCTGTGGTCTAGTCTACTGCCAGAGGGATTTCTAGGAGTCGACCTCGAATCCAGTTTCGGCGGCGTTTATGCCAGGACCCCGAGGCTCCAGCGTTTACTGCTGATCTAATAAAACTCCCTTGTTTCTTGGACGTTGTAAAAAGGATGTAGTTACCAAGTCCCGACAAACTCTCCACCAGCTCCGTGGTTCTTGGGTTCTGTAAATTGGACCAAGTTGAAAAAGATCACTGCGACCAATAAAAATTTCATATATATTTTGTGGCTATTACTTAGAATTCTTTTCTTTTCCATCGCTTTAATTGTTGGACTTTGAACTTTTTGAATTTTAGTTTTTCTAACGCGCTACCAAATGCGACTAATCGATGAAAAGAAAAAAAATACTTTTTTTAAAAACTCAAAATTGAACATAGTAAAAAGGTATATATAGTAAGTCAATAAGAAAAAGAGTGAAAATTTTATACTACTGATTAAAAAGATCATAGACAGGAAGTATTTAACACTGGTCCTATGATCATTAAAAGTCACAGGTCAGTCAGTTGTGTGTTTTACCATGTATCTTCTAGCGGACCTAATCACACATGTAATTAGCACGCCAGTCCATTAGTCCCTGTCCAATTGGTATAACATATAAACGAAAACACTTAATAAAGCCCCCCCACTACTCTCTGAAAAAAACTGAAAAATTTTTCAAAACACTCAAACTTGTCCAAAACCAAAAACACCATACAGCAAGATGGCATCCCCACCGTCCAAACCCCACTCTACTTACCATCCATCCGAGAACGACCCCGCGACTCCTGACCTTTACCATCAGAGTTCAAATGAAACCAAACGAAGCAACAAGCCCAGACCCCGAGGTTCATTAATCAGCCCACTAAACACCCATAGTTCAGCGAAGCGGAGGCTGAGTGAGCCATAACCTCCAATTCACAAGATTCTCTCTCGCCAGCAGTCGTGCCGGGCCAGTTAAAGAGCACATAGATGAATCCCAACAAAGTGAATCTTCCCCAAGAACCTTCGCCCTAGTACCACCGGAATGATCTTGCAAAATTTCCAGCTCTTTTCCCAGGGCCCTTCCTAAAGTGCGATCCGGTCCGCGTAATTGCCCGTTTAAAAGTCAATTAATTTCACTTAGCTCACGAGGCGAATCGATGAAAAAGATAGGCGTTAGGATGATCAGCAAGAACCATCCAGCGGGACAGGAAATCCGTAAGGCCATCATCGGTACCAAGAGTCACCCTGGGTCCAAAAAGACCTGGACTAGGTAGAGTCCATTTTTTTTTTCATCCATCCCACCCCCATCTATAACCCCCTTCCTTACCAAAGTCAAGGACAACCTCAGTTGGAATCAAACTGGCTTCCATGCCATGTACCTGGTGCTCAAACCACCCTGAACGATTTCTAACGTCCTGAGGTGACGTGACGCGATGTCGGAGACGTTCATGGTGGTTGTAGGTACTCTTATATGACGTATATGGTGTGCGAGCATGGGGGCGGAGCGGAGACAGATGGGCGTGCGGTGGATCCCTTTGAGGCTGCCGCGCGCGGCGCCAGTACACGTTCTTTTACTTTACTTCGAACTGGAGGCACAAGGTTTCCTTCTCTCTCTCTCTCACTCTCTCTCTCTCTCTCTCTCTCTCTCTCTCTCTCTCTCTCTGTCTATATGTATCTCTGTCTCTCTTGCTCCTACAGATTTTTACTATTCTTCCATCCTTCTTCGCATAAAGCTGACTGCCATTACGTCTCTCGCGTTCTCTCCGATTCTTTTACCCTTAGAACTTCCCCTTCTCTCTCCCTCGACTCTACCTTGACTTTCCGTTCCTTGGATCAGGAGTCCGTCGATCCTTGCACAGGAATCGAGCGTCCGCAGGAGGACGCCGTCGACGCTGTGGACGCGCTGCGTCTCTTGCCCCGGGCTACGTCTATACCGAGAATGGAGCCTGGTAGTCAGGAATTTCCCGCGAGGCTCGCGTGTCCCGGATTTCGAGGGGCTGTTAGACTTTCTTCTTCTTCTTCTTCTTCTTCTTATACTGTTTCGTATACTAATACTTATACTGGTAGTTCTACCGGTGGTTCTTGTGGTGGTACTGCACTGTTATGAGTCTTTTTTTAAATCTAGTCTTCATTTGCTGGAATGGAAATAAGGGTTGACCCAAGTCTTTTTCGTTCTTCGGGTCACGCGAGGTACGTTGAATTTTGAAACTGTGATTGGGACTAATTTTTTTAATATGACGAGACCATTAAATTTTTGTATTTAAAATGATTTATGTATGTTTTAATATGTGATTGTTGTTATTATTATTTTCACTGTCTATTCATATTGGGATCTATTGAATTGAGTAATTTTATTTTTTTTCAATTGGTGCTTTTTGAGGGTTGAACTTTTAAAAATTTTATTTTTCTGACATCAAGGTGGCACTGTCGCGTGGCAGTATTGAAAGAGATAACCGTTGTATAAAAGGAATTATATCTTCTAACAACTTAAGGGTCCTAACAAAGCGTGAAGAAACGTCAACTGGGTCCAGAATGAAAGAGTATATATAGAAGCAGTGCAACTCGAGACTAACGAGCCGATCCGCAGATAGGATAGTCCCAATGGGCCCAATGGGTTTAGCACCCAATAAAAATGTGTAAATATTTGATGCAAAAAACGAGACCGTTCCGGGGCCCTAGGAGGACCGCGTTAGGGTCAGCCGTAGCGGCGGAACCCAGTGCGCGGTCGACCTTTGTAGTTGGGCCCTACCCTCGTTTGTGAAACAAGCCGACAGGTACGCGAGAGACAAAGAGACTTCAGGGCCCGTTTTGGGTATTTAGGAGTTGGTTAATTGCTTCCGAGGTTTTGACCGGTGATACAATGGCCGCCCTTTATTTTTGGGCCTTACGATCGGCGCACAGATGAATCCTCGGCAAAAGAGGTTATGTCGAAATTGACTTACATCCCTTCAACGTCGGTAAGTCTGTAAAAGTAAAATTTTGTCTTATCGAACTATTAAAATATTTTTTATCCGTTATCCTCAGAAATTATAATTTTTCAAAATAAAGTTATCTTATTTTATAATATCTTACTTTTTCATATCGTCTTACAGTAAAATAAACAGACGACCGACAACGTCCGGTATAGTTAAAGGAGATGGGCATTCCATTGGTTCTTCGAGATGGATGGGAAATTTCGTGGTTGAGGCCCAAAATTTCACTCGACTACACCAGGCCCCAGGATACTTGCAGGGTCATCACGTTTTCACGGTGCTGCCGAGCGATCGGGGCCCTTTCACCGAAATTTCGAACCCTTTTCCCTACTTGGGGCGCCAGGCGCCACGGTTTGACGCCTACCGGCCTTACGGCCCACCCCTTACGTTCCCGTTCACTAACTTGGGCCTTAAGTCCGGTATACCTACTTCAGCAGTTCAGAGTTCCTGCAAGCCACGCGCAAGACACTTGCGCATTAAAATATTTTCTGTGTAAACACTGCCTTAAACAAACAGACTCTTCTTCCTACGAACGTTACTTCATGTATTTCTCAGTGCTGCCATCTACCTAGACTTCCACACTAAAAATACCTATAACTCTATTCGGTACCTCTAAATAAGATTTAAAAAAAATGTCAAACTTAAAAATCCTAAAATTGAAAATCCATAAAAATTTCATCAACGACTCTTGAGCAATGACTATCTCAATAATTTCCTCAACCAATTCACCTGTCACAAAGTATAAGTTAGATGGCGCCTCTGCTAGTGGCCTTGCCAGCACAGACCTAACTTCACTCCACAAGCATAAGGCCCTTTCCTTCTCCCACAGGCATGCAAGTCATTCTCGAATAATTTATAACCCAAAGGATCGGCTAAACGGCCTGACTAACTTAACTAAACGCCGCGCTAATTTCATTTAACGCCCGGCCTTGTCGTATCTTCTATATTCACAGTGGGGGGTTGTTTATTGAGTATTCATAGGTCCCAACAACCCTCTCGTCCGTCCACTATACCAAGCCGCTATCCCTAATACAACTATAATACCACAAATATATATATACACAAAACCAATATAAACCAACTTTGCGGCTCACGACTCTTATTCACCTCTCAAAACTAAACGTGACGTTTTATTCGTCCTGGGCGTGACCATACTATTCAGCTCAATCCTTCCCAAAGATACAGTGGCCATTTTTTGGTCACGGCTAACCAAAAGAAGCACATTCCATGACGCCGTTAACGTCCGTTTTATCGTCCCCCTCTTAACTTAATATACGTAACACTAACAAGTATATACATATATGTATACATCTAAGATAACCTAAGGATCAGGCCCAATATATCGGGCCTGGTTTTCCCAAAAGGTCCAACCACGGAATGACTATATGTTCCACGGTAGGGATCATTCATGTTTTCACCGAGCGATTAATTGCCACCGGTTGATAATAGTGGACGGTAGCTGCGCTCTGGCAAGAGTCGGCCATCATCTTAATGGCGGATGAGAAATCAAAGGGAACAAGAGCCCCACGGTAGCGGATCTATCCTTCTGTACCTGGACTCAGAGCGAAAGATAAAGGTGGTTTTTTCGAGTCGATCAGGGCGTCGTGCCGCCTGCCGTCATTACCCGGCATGACGGGGCGCTACTCCGTCTTCTTCCAGCTTTTTCTTACGACTCCCCTTCTCACCCCTTTCACCACGTCACGTAGCATTCTATCCCCTCTCCACCCCCCCCCCCTCTCTCTCTCTCTCTCTCTCTCTCTCTCTCTCTCTCTCT